>PVLA01000933.1:0-110068 GCA_004027455.1 Hydrochoerus hydrochaeris
AATATATATTTGCTAACTTTTGGCAGCAACCCAAACCCCAAGCAGGAAGCGTCCCAGGCTTAGGGCCAGGCAGGGACAATCTTAAACAATATGTGTTAATCAACTTTTTTTACCTTTGTAACATTTTACTCTTGTTACTTAATTATCTTGGAAAATGTAAGCCGATGCACCTGGATGCCCACAGGAGGGAGAGATAGAGTGGCAGCTGTGAAGCTATCATGCTGCTCCCTACATTTTTTCCTTTATCACTTATGGGAGTATGGCAGGCCCTGTGAGGATAGCGCCTGTCTTGGGTCAAGGACTCTTCATATGAATCCAACCAGGCCTTACCCGTCATGGGCCTGCAGGACAGCAATTGGTCCTGTGCCTGTCTTAGGCGGCCAGTGGCATAACATATGTGTCCCAGTTGCCCGTCTCTGGCTGCCTGTCCAGTGTCTCAGGGCAGTTGTCTCACAGGAATTTTGTAAATCCTCCTCCATGAGCTCTTTCATTTAAAGCTTTTGTATAAACTCTCTCATACTACTCACAGAAGGTAAAATTTCACAATTAGTTTTCACAAAGTTATCCAGAGGGTTTCTAGTAACTCCTCTGGAGTTTCTATTTTTGATTTCATATTGAGTATTACATGAAAATATATATATGTGAAATACACAAATTACAATTATCAGTACAAAACATTACAAGATCCTTGCGCCCAATTCCCACATGCGGTGTCCTTTTCCTGGAGAAGCAATTCCTTGAAGCACTTTCCTCCACCCATGAACCTTGTCACAAAGCATGGATGGACGGAAAAGGGCGCCGCAAGAACCAGAGTAATTTATCTTATATTTTAATTTTTTTTTTTCAAATATATCCCATAGTAACTATGACAAACTTCTGTCAATTGTCATTTCAGCATTACTTATTGATAGGCTATCCTCTCTACAGTGAATTACTTTGTCCATCTTTGATAAAAATTGGAAGACTATATATTCATCAAACTAATTCTACATACTTGCTTGATAATGAATCTGAAATTGAATACAATACACTGGCATGTCTATTAATTTTTCTAAATTTACTTTAACTGTTAGGTAATTTGTGTTTCCAAATACATTTAGAATTAACTTGTCAGTTTAGAGAAATAAAATATTCTAGCACTGTATTTATAGATAACTTTGAGGAAAATAGATATTTTAATAATACTGAGCTTTTCCATCCATATACATGGTGTAGTTTTGCATTTACTAAGTTGTTCTTTACTTTGTTTCAGTGGTGTTTTGCAGTTTTCAAGGAATATGTCTCTTTCATATCTTTTTTCAGATTTATCACTAGTTTATAGTTTTGGAAATTATAAATGGAATTGTTTCTATTTAATTGTATTTTCTAAGGGTTCATTTCTAAAATGCAGTGATACAACTGATTTTTGTATATTGATCTTGAATGCTGAGACTTTATTAAAATAATTCTTTGAATTCAGGTATCAGTGTATAAGCTAATACTATGTTATGCCTACAATATCATAGTACTTATTAATCTTCATTTTAGAATTCATAGTTTTGTCTAGATTTTTTATTTGCTAGCTTTACTCCAGTAGCTAATAATCCTAGCTTGAAAAATTCCCCATTCCTTTCCGTTGAGAAATCTTTTCTGCTACAAATTCAGGGTTGCTGGGTATTTGGTGTGTATGAACCATTAACAAAGACTTCTATCCATATATGTGGAATATATATCTTTTCTAATGAACATAGTAGGAAAGCTTTCCGACTTTAAACCAGGTTTATATCTCCAGGTTTATATTTCTGGAAAGGAACTAGAGTTAATCTATTTATGTGAATATACTATAATAGAACATTTTTTGTTAGAATAATATGCTAGTTATATGTGTCTTTTGGATATTGCCTAATTCTGCAAAGAGTTCTATATTCTGTAAAGTATTTTACAAATGCCAAAAAGTCTAATTGTGATATTTCTGATCTTCAATGCATAAACAAACTTGTACACAGATGCAACAACATTAAACACTATTAAAAAACTTTGCTCTAATCTAAAAGGGTAGTGGAAAATGTGTTTCTGAGGGGAATGGCTGGTTTTTAATCTGTGGAGCAAATAAATCTCTCACTAAAATTTGAGAAGATATTATCACAATATTGTGTAGGGAGCAATGAAAATAGATGAGTTGGCAATCAAATTTCATGCTTCAGGGCTTGAACTGCTTTTATAGGGGTTATAATGGGTTCTTCTGAAATAAGTGAAGGAATTTTTCTTGCCTTAAAAAGTCTAGAGTTATCTATATAGATCTTGGTCCAATCTGGAGTTTCAAAGAAACAGTAACAGAGCTGTTCAGAGAGAATTTGACAAAGTTTAATCTATCTCTTGGTTTCTCTCAAGTGCTTCATAACAGCATGACGTGAAAACTTTTGGACAAAAAGGAATTCATGAAATTATTCAACTGGCAGTCTTGCTCACCTCAGAAGAAACTGACATCTTACTCTTTTCTGTACATGTAACCATGGGAAACAGCTTTTTTCACAGTCACTAAGGCTTATCTCCTTCTCTCTGATTCCACAGATAACAGCTGGGTATAGGCTCCACAGAAGGTAAGATGTCAGAAAGAATCCAGTAAGTAACTGTCATCTATGAACCAGAATCATTGCTGTCTCTGTGCTGTAAGCAGTGAATTTTCTTTCCATTAATACAAATATTTGTGTTAAAAGTATTTTAGTGGCTCTTTGATTAAATTGCTTCTCATATGAAAACTAATGATTAACAAAAACTTAAACTTCCTATTTGGTTCTATATCCCATTTGTAATCACATATAATTTGTAATATATTTGATTTTATTTCCATGATATCAGTTAATTAGATTATTTTGGGTCCTGAGCAATTTTGATATTAAATATCAACAATATTTCTTTTATCTCATTAATATCAATATATACTAAAACTGAATTATTAAGAGATTAGGACCCTTCTAGGAAAAAATAACTCTTGGGAGGAAATACTTGTTGGAAAGATATATATACATATATTAAATGAGTGTTAATTTCCATTTCTTAGCCTTTAGTACAATGCATAATCAGTAAATGTTTTAGTAATAATAAAAGAATATTTATCAATTTATTTTTTATGTTTATATTGAAAGTGACATTTGAGGTTAACTTCCATGTTAGAGAAATCAAGAAGTAATCCTAAAACATAGTAAGGGACATATTAATATAGCAATTCACATTGTTTCCCAGTAAACTGAAATTGTTTTCACAATCTCAAAACATCATTTGTCAAAATAAGAAAGTTAACTGACTGTAATAAAAACAGAATTGGGGTGAAGAGTAAATCATACATTAACTATTTTTCCTTTCATCTGTATGATCTGCCAATGTGTCTAAAAGTCTATACAATAAGAACAAAACCTAATCCAAGCATTTTCCAATATAAATCATATAGATTTCTGTATTTAATAGCCCTATACTTTGAAAATTGTCCCTTACTTCTGATAAATATTTCAAAAAAATAAAAATATGTTCTTTTTCAAAATAAAAAATTATCCCATACTTTCTTAAATGATGCAATATTGCTTGTGTTAAAACTCATTTATTATGGAACAGTCACAAATTTAACAGCAATAAAGATACCGATCAAATATGTTTATTGCACTTCTACTAGTAGAGATTCTATATCTACCACACCATTGTGTCTATTTTTAAATACACTTAAATCTGTCTTCAAAAACAGGTTTTCCCCAAAGCTATAAATCATTATTTTGAAAATGATATCAATCTGAATAATCCTTACTATAAGATGCCACATTTTATCAGGGGGCATTTTAAAGACAGCTACCCACATATATCCTGGCTTAATGTTGCCATTGTTCTTAACAGGCACAGATGATTATTAAAAAAAATTTTCTATCACTTTTTAGGGAAAGCTTTCTAAAAGGTTATATTTTCCTTTTAAAAAAAATCTTGTCTTATTTTTTCCTTGAAGCATGTTACTACAGGAGTATTAATAAAATAAATATTAGCCAATAATGTGTAAAATTTTTTATAAAATAATAATCACTGTTTGTCTAAATTTTCATCAGATGTAATAACCCCCACGCTGATATTAAAAATTCATTATAAGACACATTAATATAAGACTGCCTTAAAAAAGATTATGCAGAAAATTTTACATATTTGTATATCTCTCCAAGTAGTTTGTATCAATATATTTCAGCTTAAAGAAATAAAACATAAAAACATAAATGGAAATGAGTAACTGTTGTACTCAGGGAATGATTACATACAGAACACAGAATTTATATGATTTTATGATGGTCACCCAGAGTTAAATATAAGAAATTACAGGAAATCTGTGCACAACACTAAAGACCTACGAAATCCAGCCAAGGACCTGGCTGCCACAGTAATGTGCTGCATGAGTCCAGCTGAAGACCCAGAGCCCATGACAATGCCTCTCACAAGCCCAGCTGGAGATTGAGAACCTATGACAATGACTCATGCAAGTCCATTTTACAGATTTTCACTGGGAAGGCCCAAAGGTCAGCAGTGGAGGTAGAAAGTCTATGCCAGTGGGGTGAAGGATCAGTGGGTTGAGAATTCTACACTAGAACCCAGAAGTGATGCTCAAAATAAGAACCAGGGCTCCCTAAAATACCACAGCCATCCTCAGTGACAATGAGGTCCCAAGCTCCTCTGATGATGAGAACAGTTAAGTACATATCAGGAAACTAGCATGACAAACCTCCAGGAGATTAAACAGCACACATCTATCCCTCAGGAGCCAGAAAGTGATACTCAACACAAGGACCAATGCAGCCAAAGTGAATCCTAGCCATTCTCAGGAACAACAAGGTCCTGAGCTCCTCCAGTGAGAATGGCTGAATTCATATCAGGGCAGCCAACATGAAAAGCTCCTCCAGGAGAACCAGAGGCTCCAAACAACACTTAGCAGAACCCACAGTGTCTCAGTTTTCTTCTGGCAACTTTCCTCAGGTGGGTCATCTACATATAGCACCATGCTCTTGTGGATGCTCTTGATCATCTCTTGTTAAATTCAGCTCTTGTTAAATTACCCACCAGTTTTTAATCCATAACAATACACCCTTGGGAACTGTCACTCTCCTTTAAACATAAATGATATTTATTTGCCTCAAACAACTATAAGAAATATGATTGTTGAATAACAAAACCTTATACTAAGCTTGTAAGAAACATCTCATTACTTTGACTCGACATGCAAACTCTCTTTTAACATATTTCTAATCTTATGTCTTCCTAGTTCATATAATCAAATAATAACTTTAACTGAGTTCAAAATAAGAAGTACACTGGGCATAGTGATGCATGCCTGTAATCAATCCCAGTACTTGGAGGAATTAGGCAGGAGTATCATTGCAAGTTCAAGACCAGCCTGGGCTACAAAGTGAGCTCAAGGTCACCCTGAACTTCAAAGGGAGATCTTGTCCAAAAAGCCAAAAATTTAATTAAAATAAAATGAAATAATAAACTTTCTAGAGATAATTATCCATTTTAAATTGTCTAGATTTCACTTGTGTTCAATGAACCATAGAAGTTAAGTATATGTTTAAGGGCTGGGGATTTAGCTCTGTGATATAAGTGCCTGCCTGGCAAGTGCGAGTTCATGAGTTCAATCCTCAGCACCAACTGTGTATATATATATATATATATATATATATATATATATATATATATATATATATATATATATATATTTGAAATATTAAAATTTATTTTAAATTAAATATAACCTATGCTGGAGATTTAGCTCAGTGGCATGGCCTGGCAAGCACAGGGATGTGAGTTTGATCAGTGATATCAAAAAATAAATAAATATAACATATCAGTTGAAAATTTTTCTTTTATCATATCTTCAGGAAGTCATACATGTGGATCTAATTTTCATGGAAGAAAATTTTAGTTGCACCTTACATAGAAATCTAATGCATTGTCCATACTATCAGCTGAACAAAAAATAATTTTCCAAAATTAATACTACAATTTTATGTCCCTGTTTTCATTTCAAAAACACAATATGCTTGTGTTTGTAATCTTAGTAAATTATTGAAAAGTGTTACAATAAAGAGAAATTACATTATGTAATGCAGTAGTTTCAAAGATAATTATTGCCTCACATTGGCTTTTTTATAAAAAAATACTTTCACTGTTCTGTGTAGTCAATACTTTTTGTGTATCTAAAAGACTCTCATACTCTTCTTTCATAGTTATATAAATACTAATTTCATTAAAATATTTGACTTATTTTTAGTAAACAAGAAAAATACTGACCTATATTTTCATTACTATAAAGCACAATAAAACATACAGAAGATTTATCAAGGAAACATTTCTAGTTAGCAAAGACATAAATCTGAAGGAAATAGTAATGATAACAGAATTAATTCCAAATTTTATTATGGAGCATGTTCCACAGAACAATGAAATGAATAAAATAGGGCCAGAAATGAAGAAAATTGGGGAGTCTATCTTTAGTAACATTAAAAGTCAGATTATAAATGATTAATCAGGACAAAATAAAGGAATTCCAGCACACAGGGAAACCTGGGAACTTAGCTCCCAGGCAGTAAGACCACCCCTGGCTTTGTAATCACCCTAAAATGCATGGGAGGTACCCTAAGGCTTAACTGGACCACACCCAGTGAACTCTAAGCAGCTAGCAGGGGCCAGAATCCAGACCCAGGCCCTGGATGCACATGGATTCCCTACTACTTCACTCCATGCTCCTGTCTAGCAGCTTTTAATATTCTGTTCTTACATTGGATTTCTGGGATGTTGATTATTATATGTCTGGGTGTAGTTCTTTTTGGTTATGGTTATTTGGAGTTCTATATGCTACACTAAAACTCATAGACTGAAAGTCAAAGGATGGAAAACAATACTCCATGCAATAGGATCCCCCAAAAAAGCAGGGATAGCTATTCCATGTGCAGACAATGTGAACTTCAAAGCAAGAATGATCCAAAGAGATAAAGAAGGCCACTACATATTAGTTAGGGGAAACTTCAAGAGGAAGAGATAATAAATTTGAGAGCACCCAACTATATAAAAAAATATTAATAGAAATGAAAAAATCAAACAATAACACAACTATAACAAGAAACCTTAACATGCCATTGACACAAAGGGGCAGATCAACTAGACAGAAAATCAGAAAAAAAAAAAAGAACTGAATCACACTTGTGAACAAATGGACTTAGTAGTAGTATACAGAGTGTTCTACCCAACAACATCAGAATATACATTCTTCTCAGCAGCACATGAAAACATTCTCTAAAATAGACCATATACTAGCCCATAGAACATGCTTAAGTAAATGCAAAAGAATTGAAATTATCCCATGCATGTTATTGGATCATAGCACCATGAAACTAGAAATTAATGACAAAAGAAACTGCAAAACACCCCACAAACACATGGAAATTGAATAATACATTCCTGAGCAATCAGTGGGTCACAGAGGAAATTAAAGAAGAAATTAAACAATATTTACAGGCAAATGAAAATACAAATACATCTTACCAGAACCCACGGGATGCAATGAAAGCAGTCCTCAGAGGAAAATTTATTGTTGTAAACTCCCACATCAAGAAAACAGAACGAAGAAAAATAAACAACTGGATGTTACACCTCAAACATCTAGAAAAAGAAGAGCAAGTCAAGCCCAAAGCCAAAAGAAGGGAGGAAATTATAATGGTCAGAGCAGAAATCAATGCAATAGAGACTAAGAAAACAATACAAAGAATCAATGAATCAAAGAGTTGGTTCTTTGAAAGAATAAATAAAATTGACAGTCCTCTAGCCAAACTTATTTTCAAAAGGAAAGAAAAAAAATTCATGCAATAAGGAATGAAAAGGTGCAAATCCACAGACCCTGTGGAAATATAGAAGATCATCAATACCTATTTTGAAAACCAATACTCTCGTAGGCTTGATAACACAGAAGGAATGGACAGATTCCTAAAAATGTATGAATTACCAAAGCTGGGTCAAGAAGACATATAACTGCTGAATAACCCAATTTCAATTAATGAAATTGAAAATGTAATTAAATCCCTACCAATAAAGACAAGCCCAGTTCCAGATGGATTCACTGCAGAATTCTACAAGAAATTCAGAGATTTAATACCAACACTCCTCAAACTCTTCAACGAAATTGAAAGGAAAAAAATTCTAATTCATTCCTGGAAGCAAATAGCACTCTAGTACCAAAACCTGAGAAAGACCCAGCCAAAAAAGAGAACTACAGGCCAATGTCCCTAGCAAACATAGATGCAAAAATTCTCAGTAACATTTTGGTAAACAGAATGCAGCAAATCATCAAGAAGATTATACACCATGACCAAGTGTGATTCATCCCAGGAATGCAGGGATGGTTCAACATACATAAATCAGTAAATATAATCCACCATATCAACAGAGCCAAAAAAAAAAAAGAACCACATGATCATTTCTATAGATGTAGAAAAAGCGTTTGATAAGGTCCAACACTTATTCATGATAAAAACTTTACAGAAAATTAGAATAGATGGTCTTTACCTCAATATGATAAAAGCCATCTATGACAACCCAACAGCCAGCATCATATTAAACAGCCAAAAACTGAAAGCCTTTACCCTAAAATCAAGAACAAGACAAGAATATCCATTAACACCACTCCTATTCAATATAGTACTGGAAATACTAGCCAGAGTAATTAGACAAGAGAGAGAAATAAAAGGAGTAAGGATAGGAAAAGAAGAAGTTAAATTACCATTATTCACAGATGACATGATATGCTACATAGAAGACCCCCAAAACTCCATTGAAATACTCCTAGACATAATAAATAAATTCAGTAATGTAGTTGGATGCAAAGTCAACACTCAAAAATCAATAGCATTCCTATACACTAATAACAAAACCACTGAGAGAGAAATAAGAGAAGCTACACCCTTTACAATAGCATCCAACAAATGAAATATTTAGGAATTGATCTAACAAAATAAGGAAAAGATCTATTCAGGGAAAATTATAATACCCTGAAAAAGAAATTGAAGAGGACCTCAGAAAATGGAAAGACATCCCTTGTTCATGAATAGGAAGAACAAACATTGTGAAAATGGCCATTCTCCCAAAAATGTTACACAGATTTAATGCAATCCCAATCAAAATACCACTAGCATACCACAGAGATCTAGAGAAATCACTCCGAAAATTCATCTGAAACCAGAAGAGACCTAAAATAGCACAGGCAATTCTAAGCAACAAAGGCAAGGCAGGAGGTATCACAATCCCTGACTTGAAGTTATACTACAAAGCTACTGTAATAAAATCAGCTTGGTACTGGAATAAAAACAGACCTGAAGATCAATGGAATAGATTAGAAGATACAACTACAACAACAAACACACTCAACCACCATATCTTTGATAAAGAGGCCAAACATGTTCACTGGAAGAAAGATAATCTCATCAATAAATGGTGCTGGAAAAATTGACTCTCCATATGCTGAAAACTAAAACTAGACTCATGCCTATCACTGTGTACTAAAGTAAAGTCTAAAAGGACCAAAGATCTAAATATTAAAATAGAAACACTAAATTTGTTGGAAGACAAAGTAGGTAGAAATCTTGAAGACATAGGGGTAGATAGAGAATTCATGAACAAGAATCAAACAGCACGTGAAATACTTCACAGAATCCACAACTGGGATCTTAAAGAGTTTTTGTACATCGAAAGAAATCTCCCTAATAGTGAAAGGAAAACTCACAATTGGGAAAAGAATCTTAGTGAACTGTCCCTCAGACAAAGTGCTTCTTTCCAGGACATATAAAGAATTTTTAAAAATCAAATCCCTAAAATTCAAAGACCCATTCCAAAAATGAGGATCTGAGATGAATACACAGTTCTCTGATAAAGAAATACAAATGGCAAATAAATACATGAGAAAATGTTCAGCATTACTGTTCATTAGAGAAATGCAAATTAAAACAGCACTGAGGTTCCATCTCACTGCAGAAAGAATGGCCAGGATCAAGTAAACCACCAGCAACAAATGCTGGAGAGGCTGCAGGGAAAAAGGAACTCTAATGCACTGTTGCTGGGAGTGTAGACTGGTGCAACCACTGTGGAGGTCAGTCTGGAGATTCCTCAGAAAGCTGGGATTGGAAGTCCCATTTGACCCAGCTATTCCACTTCTGGGCATATTTCCAGAAGAACTGAAAACATTTTACCACAGTGATATATGTGCACCCATGTTTATAGCAGCACAATTTGTAGTAGCCAGATCTAGGAAACAACCTAAATGTCCATCAACTGAGGAATGGATAAAAAAGATGTGGTATTTTTATACAATGGAGTACTACTCAACTATAAAGAATGATCACACTGAGATATTTATAAGTAAATGGATGCAACTCAAGACTATACTCATAAGTGAAATAAATCAAACTCACATGTGTAAATATCATATAGTGTACCTAGTGTAAGAAATGGTAAGGGTATATAAGATACAAAAAACTCAATAATTATAGTGAATGGATAATAATCTGCTTAAAGGGGAAAAAGTAATATCTCAGAGAAAAAGAGGAAAAAGAAAAAGGAAGGGAAAAGATAAAATGTCTGAAATGATATAAACACACTTAGGATAGCTAAGATGATTGTGCTACAAACTCTATAAGTACTTGAAACAAAATAGTTAACCTTCATAGGATTGGAACAATTGTGCCTATTGTTTTATGGTGATATGAGGAACTCTTGAAGATCATTATGTAAAATAACAACCCTAGTTACGTTTATACCACCTTGTTTTGAAGGCCTATGCTGTCAGTGTTCTGGGCTCTTTGTTATTGCTGTTTATATGTCTTTTTCATTTTGTGTTTTGTCCTGTTTTGTATTGCTTTTCCCCTCTAATACAGAAAGAATAGGTGTACACGTAGAGACTCATGCGTAGAACTTCTAAAGTTTATGAGAATAGATTATATAAAGCACAATGAAATGAACAACTGCTTTGAAGAAAAAGAGACACTAAGGTACCCAGTGCTGGTTCTATAGTGTCATGATATGAAATCCAACAATACTATTATTCTTTGTTCAAAGTGGTTTTAGTCTGTTTTATTTTGTTTAATTTCAACATACATGAAGGTATGGACAGCTATTTTGAAGAGAATGAGAGACATTATGGCAACCATTGTTGATTTCCCCATTGTCTGGTCTTGAAGACCTATAATGCCTTCATCATCCTGTTCTCATCAGTTCTATACTATTTTGTTTTGTATGAATTCATTGTATGCGAAGATATGGACAACTATTTGGAAGAAAACAAGACACACTGTGAAGATCTCTGGCTGTCTTGCTTTGAAATCTGTGTCTCTTATGTTGTTTTCTTATGATATATTTTGTTCTATTTTGTTCTAATTTTATCCTCTTTAAAATAAAATCTAAAACATTTTTAAAAAGAACAAAATATAGGAAAAAATCTATTAAAGTTCAGTTTGAAATTTACCATTTACTGCTCATCCTGAAAATCTACATTGTTTAAGTACATCTTTAGTTTACTTTTTCATTACAGTAATATTTAAGAGCACTTTCGCTTTCAAAATTCACTCATACTAAATGTATAATTTAATTAATTTCCTCAGTAAATTTACTAAGCCATGCAACCACCACTTCAGTCCAAATAAAGAGCATTTCCATTACTCGAAAATGGTACCTCATGACTATTTGCAGTCACATCCTATTCGTCACACCCAAGTAACTGTTCAGTCTGTTCTTGGTATACATTTGACTTTTCTAGACATTTCATATAAACATAAGTGTGCCATATATATATATATATATATATATATATACTGGATTAGTCTGTTTTCACTTGCTATACTAAAATAAAAGACATTAGCTTGGTTACAGTTACAGAGACTGAAACCTCAAGATTGGGTGGCTCAGTCAGTTCAGCATCTATCAAGGGACCATGAATGTTATCATCATATTGGTAGCACTTCCAGAGGAGATCAAACAGTGAGACCGGAATTCAAAGAGGAATTCAGGCACCAAACTCACTCTTTTTATAACAGCTTGGTCTCAGTAGAACTGAGAGAAGAACGTCATTAGTCCTGTCAAGAGCAACACCCCATTGGCCTAACCATTTTCTAATAGAACATGCCTTTTAAAGGTTCCTCTGTGCCCCAGCACTGCCATACTGGTCACCAAATAACCAGCACATGCGATTTTGGAAAATACATTTTGAATGCCAACCAAATCAGAGCACAGGCTCTTGCATCTGTGTGAGATTCAGCATGTTGCAACGTATCAAAATATACTCTTGCTGAACAGTACAGCATTTGAGTGCACAGATATACAATATAACCTGTTTGTATATTTATTAATGAATTCATCCACATTGCCACAATGTTTCCTCTTGATTTTTATGAATAATACTGCTATAAACATTGATGTGTAAATCCTTGAATGAATTACTCATTATTAGTAAATGAAAATACAATGAAATTTATACACTGATTTTGACTCCATGAATTTTCTAAACGTGTTCTAAGAATATTTTGTGAATTACTTGAGATAATAAATACAAAAATCATATTCTCACTAACAGAGTACAGTTTCATTTCTTATTTCACAATCTTACTGAACTTTAAAACGTACTGCACTAGCTAGGATTCAGAAGAAATTAGATTGGTCATGTGAAAAAGACGTACTTGCCTTGTTCTGATATGATGGGTAAAGCATTCAACATTACATTATTAGTTAAAATACTATCTGATGGTTTTAAAATGTCAACTTTCATAGTTTAAAGAAGGCTCTCTCTATTCCAAGATGAAAAAGAGTTTTTTTTTTATCACAGATGAACACTGAATTCTGAAAATGATTTTTCTGTTACTATTGAGATTTCCATGTTATTTTTCCTAGATAGTTTGCCAGTACAGTAAGTTATGGATTGATTTTTCACTGTTGAAATAGCTTTCAGTTCCTGGAATAAACCCATTGAGCTATGATGTATTATTATAATTATATGTTGCTCTATTCTGTTTACTGATATTTTATTGAGAATTTTGAGTTTATGTCCATGAAGCAGAGGGCTTTATAGTCTTATTTTTAATTTATCACCAGTATCAGCACAATTCAAGCTTCTTTGACTGACCTGGGAAGCTGTCAGTCCTTTTCTAGTTGCATGATTAGGTTATTATCTTTGACAACTATTCTTTATATGTTTGATAAAAAATCATCAAAGAGTAAGTCTGGGCCTGGGGTGAAATTTTAGTTACTTATTAAGGTTATTTTATATAATAGATAAATTCATGTGTTATAGTGTATCTCCAGTGAATCTTGGATATTTTGCTTTTATAGTTTTTCCACTTCACTTAAATTGACTTTTTTAAACCTCTGCTCTGTCTTTTTATGCTTGTAATTCCAATAAGGTAAATCTTACTGGATACTAATTTAATTAAATTAAAAATTTTGGTATGTTATGGTTTTATTTTCACTATATCAAAATATTTTCTGAAATTCCTTATTATACTTGTGCATCATGAATTATTTAAGAGTTATTTAATCTGTAAATATTTGAATACTACACAATTATTTTCTGCTGTTGATCTTTCAATAAATTAGGACAAACTATTTTTGAATAGTATCAATCCATTTACATTAATTAAAATCTGTAGTATTGTTCAGCTTTTCCATTACTGGGACAAAATCCCTGACAACCTGTCACCTTCAATTTAAACAAGTTTATTCTGGCTCTCAGTTTCAGGGGCTACAGTTCATGTTCTACTGGCTCCAGGAAAAGAACATCACAGAGAAAAGACATGGGGGAGCAAAGCTGCTCCCTTCATGGCATCCTAGAAGCAGTGCACAGGAGAAGAGCACCAGAGATCACCCCAAAACCTGAAACCAGTAATCCAGCTCCTCCAACTTGGAACCAACACTTCATAGTACTCTCACCGGTAAGTATCACTGGGTTAATCCACTTATGAGT
Organism: Hydrochoerus hydrochaeris; assembly: GCA_004027455.1. Lineage (NCBI taxonomy): Eukaryota > Metazoa > Chordata > Mammalia > Rodentia > Hydrochaeridae > Hydrochoerus > Hydrochoerus hydrochaeris. The sequence goes on from PVLA01000933.1 coordinate 13,994, forward strand.
AAGGCACCCCAAGGATACACTCACCATTCTAGGAGTCTTTTAGTCCAGTCGAGTTGATAAGTATGATTAAGTGTCACACTTGTCTTGTTTCCTTTGAAATGACCTATTCTCAAAAATATTCATGGACATTTGAAAGAATTTTTATCTTGTTCTTGTTAGGAGGAACGTCATGTCAAACTGGTTGTGAGATTTATGTAAACTTATTATATGCTTTCTGACCTGCAATGTTTTTATTGAAAGTTATTAAAGCATCCAAATACTAACTTTCAGTTGCATATCTCTCCCTTAAATTGTCATTTTTTTGCTTCATATATGCATACATTTCTATATATGAAAGTAAATTATAATATTCTCACATAACCTCTATAATTCGTCTAAATTTCTGGTAAGTTGAAATTTACGTCTTCATAAAAAATTCCTCTTTGGCTGTAGTAAAATAGTCTGGAGTTATAATGCAGCTTTAAGTTACAATTTGTGTCTTATTGGAGGTCTAAAGTTTTTCATCAAACAAGGATAATTTCTTTCATTTATTTATTGTTTTTCTGTTCCTTTTCTTTCCTGTTTCTAGGATTGTTTTTTCATATGTTGACATGTTTGATAGTGTTACACAGGTCCAGCTTTTGTTCATTTTTCTTTATTCATTTTCATTTCTAGTGTTAAGCTGTATATATCTGTAGATGTAGTTTTGGGTTCTCTTTACTTTTTATGGCTACCTCATATGTAATACTGAGCTCTAGTAATGTTTCATCTCAGGTATTGTAATTTTTAACTTTCAAATTTCCATTTTACTTTTAAATGGTATTTTATTGATAGTCTCTATAACTATTGATACATTGATGTCATATTTTCTCTCACTTTAACCAGAATTTCCTTAGCTCTTTGAATATATTTATAAGAATAGTTTTGCTTATCTATGCCTGTGCTGTCTTGCGTTTGAACTACTCAAGAGATTTTATATTTATGGCTTAGTATTTACTTGGATTAATTATTCATCACTATTGCACTCAAAGTTTCAGTCCATTTTAAATTGTTACAACAAAATTCCTACAGCTTAATCATTCAAAAAGAAAAGAAAATTTTTAGCACACAGTCTGGAAGCCCAAAATCATAGATATATTTGTCAATTTTGTCATCACCAAGACACAACACTTGACACTCACAACTGAAAAGAAGAAGTCACTTGGGTCAGAGTATTCAGCGCGTTCAGTTTATGCTTGGCTGCCTCAAGGCAGAACCAGCATGGTGGGACATCCTGGCAGGGGACAACCACTCACACAGTGGAAGGCAGGATGGGGACAGAAGGGAAGACCCAGGGCCAAGAATACACCCTCCTAGTTCATAGAGACCCTCCTCCAACTAGGCCCTACCTCTTAATGGCACATTCCATTATGAATTTATCTATGGATTAACCCACCAATCTAGAATGGTGGATTCAATCATATTCCAAAGCCTTCACCTATGAAGACATGAGACTTTGGGTTAACATTTTAGACCAAAACTATAACATTACCAATGACATCTATTTGCTTTTTGTTGAAGACCAAACTGCTCTGTGCCTTACAGGAAAATAGAAAGGCAAGCAGATGCATATAGAGACAGAACTCAAGTGGTGGCATTGACTTTAACATTCTGTTTTAAAGGAACCAGTCCTTTTATTCTGAAAACTACAGGATAGTAGTTCTCACGAAGACAAATTTCTTATGATCTAGTACCAAATGTCTCTTAAAGACACCACCACCTCTCAATATTATTACGCTGGGATCATATTAGCCTTCACTTTCCAAGGGTGTCAGCTTGTAGTATTGCCAAGTACCAGTAGAAAATTCAGACTTTTCTAAATATGTATGCAGCTTTGCCTATGTGTGAAGTGTTTTAGACCTTAAATAACTAAGATCTTAGGAAGCTCTATTCATCATGCTAAAAATTTACATATGAATGTGTGGATCAGTTTTAAAGCAGAATTTCTTCTTAAAAAAAATCTTAATTTTTGCTGTCAAGGTCTTCAACTGATTATTTGAAGCCTACTACATTATCAAGAACAATCCCTTTTAATTAAGGTTAACTTATGGTAAGTGTTAACCACATCCATAAAGTACCTTCATGTCAATGCCTAGATCAGTGTTTAATTAAATAACGGGGTACTACTGCTACTCAAGTTGATGCATAAATCTAACCATCCTAGACTACCCTTGCTACCCTGTAAAGTTTTGGAATGATCTATGTTTAATTTCTTGCCTCAGCAGTATTTTGTTCTGAAGTTACCTGTAATATTGGCATGCCATGAATATCTTATACTAGAATCATCATTTTTATATCAATCCTTCTGGATAAGGTTTAATTCTAATATCTTAAATTCCTCTACCTACGCAGCTACAGGACCCCACTCTATCTTGCTGTATTTGAACTACTGCATAAACAGGTGGGGTGAGGAAGAAATAAGTAAGCAGCTTCTGTGTATATCACTGCTTACTCTCATTGTTCCTACCAAAGATTTCTGCAATTGGTACTTTTCAAATTTATAGTTATACAGATAGTTTGTCTTAGTTCATTGAAAACAAAGGTTTGTTCTAATATTATTTGGACACTATTTCATGCCTATGTCTTGTACTCTGAATAACTATCATGAAGATAACAATACACAATACATTAATAATTGATACTCTCCTACTAGCCTGTTTTGAGACTGTTTGATAGTTTTTGTCATCATTTGTCTTTAAAATAAAAAAATTCTGTGCAACTTATTAATGTCAAAAGTCAAAGAATTATTTCTTTCTAAAAACATTTTTGTTCAGTTTAATAACTATTTTGGGGTGAAATTATTGTTTAGCATTTCACTCAACCATTTCTGAAGTCTTCTTCTGACAACAATGTTAACTTAATTGTTAATAGAATTAATGACACATAATAAGATTTCATATGTTCTGTCTCTGTGGAAGTCTTTATTCTTTTTTCTTTCAAGGGATATTTTTACTGGGTATGGGATTGTTTCAGCAGTTTAATGAACAGATCCTATTGTATTCTTTTATAACTTTCTATTAGGAGTTTGCTGAAATTCATAGCCTTGTTCTTTCAAATAAAAAATGTGCAATTTTTTTCTGGATATAGTCAAATTTCCTCACCATCTTCAGTTTTCAGAAGCTTGAGGATTATTTGGCAAGTTATGGTAATTTTTGTGTTTTGATCCTTGAGATTTCTTCATTTCGGTACCTGTGTCTGCAATTCTGACATTTTCATGTATGTTTTTTCCTACATTCCTCCAGTAAAACAGCCTAAGTGAAATTGCATGTTTTCTATTTCTGCTCAAGCTTTAAGCTATCATTAATAGTCATTTTTCTTATGTTTCTAAAATGTGCATGATATGTGAGGATAATTTTCCTAAAAATTATTTAAAGACTGCATTTATTCTTTTCTCTTTTATGCCTAATAATTTCATATTAAAAGTTTGTCACTATATACAGACAGCTCTATGTGCATGTGAGAAAGTGTATGTGTGTCTTGTTTTTGTCTTTCTTAGGTTTTATCTTTTGCAATGCTCCCTAGAAAGCATTTGTGTCCTCAAGGTCTTCCTTCAGTGTTTTATTGTGATACATTTAATATATTTAATATATAGTGATGCTCCACTTAGGCCTCAAGGTTCTGCAGGCAAAGAAAGTGAGAGTCTCAGGAATACAAGTCTTACAGATGATCACATGTAATGTTGGATATACTGTGTGTCTATCTCTTTTTTCAACAAGTACAGCTTCTTTTTTCTTCTTTTGCTTCTGTTTCAGTGAGAAAACAGATCATCACCGTGTGTGTCCCAAGGTTTCAAATTTAACTTTCTCCCTACAGATTAGGTCTGATTGATCGATTGTTCTAGAGTTTTGCAAGGGATTACTAAATGCTTTCTGGTGATTCTCAGTCATCTTCTCTGTGAAGATCTAATGAAAATTTTGGAAAGGGAGGATCCATTAAAGAAAAAGTCTTACAAAATTCTGTGAACTGTGCTGTTTTTCTCATTTTCACCCTACCCTAAACTGACCTTAAAAACTCAACTATAATGTTTATTTAAATCTGCTTTTGACCTTTATTCAATTATAAATATGCTACATCTATTCTTTGTTTGTTTGTCTAATTTTGTCATTGTTTTGTTTTGTTTCCTTCAGGAGCCTGTCAGAGATTTGTCCAAACTTCCCAGTACAAGTACAGTGGCACTGTGGGCCAAACTTTCTAAATAATTCAAGAGAAAATATTTATTTGCTATCTCTAGCTCCTTTCTTTTGTAAGGTTGAGAATGAAGCTTTCACCAGCATTCTTCACCTTTATGTTAACAACAGATTTTGAATAATTATTGGTACCATGATTATTATTATTTTGCCCTCTATGATTTCATGATCTATTTTCTACAAGTATTTCTTATTAATCAGTTCTGTAATTGTTTCCTATTTTTTCTTTGTGCTTTCTACCCTGTCTTTTGATATTTTCCTGGGAAATTTATTTCAACTACTGTTAGACTTTGGAAATTTTACTATACATTTAATTTAAAATATCTGTGTTTTTGTTTGCTGATTGTTCTCCTATTTTAGTACCATCATGGTCATCAGGAAGTGTTTTCATAATTTTTCCTTTCACACTATCTGCTTCTTTTAAGATAAATTTCATGCCATTATTTTAAAACTTTTAATATATTTTTTTCTTATAATTCTTGACTGTGCACTCATCTTTAAGTGAGTGGAAATAACACAATGAAATTAATATATCAGAGCAACACACTCACTAAAAACAAGTACAAAAGCTACATAAAACCTAAAAGCACATTTGCTTGAAAGTATTTTATAGACTAAAATATAATAAAATTATTTAGTCCTGATTTGAGAAAAACAAACATTCAGAAAAATAAACCTACTGTTCTTACTTGAATTTTTTTTTGACTGTATCTATTTCAGAAGAACATCTTCTCAGTTTAAAAGCTAACTTTTATATTGCTAATTTTTTCAGAGAAGGGGGGACCAGAATTCAAGTACAAAGGATGAGAAATACATTAAAATTTGACATAAAACTTTTTAAAGGAGTCAGGTTTTGGCGTACAATCCTATAACCACAATACTCAGGTGGCTAATGAAAGAGGATTGTGCATTCAAGATTGTCACATATAACATATAACATGAAATACAGTACCGTCCATTGAATTTCTTTAATCATCTATGTTTTCATATCAAATCATGAGTTCAGGAGTTGTTTCTTGATTCTTGATATTTTTTATTTGAATTGCTCCCATCTATAAAGTAGAGTATATTCCTGGGTCTATGTGTGTAGGTCACGGACTTGAAAACTCTGGGTCCATGTGTGTTCCCTACTCCTGTCCTCTCTGGCATTGTTCACCCTCTCTACTTGCTGGTTACCATGAATTGAGCACGTTACCATACCTTTCTATCATGGTGCTTTTGCCTTGGAACCAGATGACCAGGGGCCAAATCCTCTGAAACAATCGACCAAATGAACTGTTCCTTCCTTCAGATTTGTGCTGGATATCTGGTCCCACCAAGATATAAACTAAGTCATAGTACTGGCTTATAAAAATAAAGATGAGAGAGTGAAAATATTTTCATTGAATTAACAGAAATGAGTTTTTGAATTTCTGTTTTTAGTCAATCAGTAGAATATTAAGATTTTTGGACAATTTGTCAGGTTTTTTTTCTATAATAACAAACATTTCCAATAAAACCAATTACTATTAGAGAAAAAGAAGAAGAGACCAAGAGACAGCAGGGAAAACAGTAGAAAGATAATTATAATATATCATAAGGTGTCACAAAATTTCTCAAAAATAGCAAAGGCAAAATGTCCTTGAAAAATAGTTTACAACGAAGCAACACAGAATTGCAGTAAACTGGCATTTGTAGGTAGGTAGATTCTTTGTTGTAAAACAATGGCTTGTTATTTAATAATTGTAAAACAATGGCCTGTTACTTAATAATTATCATGACTATATAGGAATGAAGGGAAGATGAAATTGAAAGTGGCTGGAGAACAGATTTCTTTTGAAGTTAGTCTGCTAAAGCTTTTTCTAATCTCCAGGAACTGCTGAAAACCATGTGGGAAATATTTGCTACAGGGATCACTGCAGGTCCTTAAACCAGAAGGCCTGAATTTCAAGTGTCCTTGTGTTCCTTCCATTATTAATTTCAGGCTGTAATATCTCATTTGTATAAATGGTGAAGAACATGTAGATGAAAGACAGTATTATATATTTGTATAGAATGTACTTTTATTTTTTGAATAAAATAACCTATAGCCTGCAAAGCTTTGACCTAGTTCTTTTAGAAAATCCTCATAGATGGCCTTTGCCCCTACTGTTTCACTTTCCTTACACACATACACACACACACACACACACACACTCACACACACACTATTTTTGGGAGCCACTGAAGCTAGCAATCGAACACATGTGCAGGGCTGCAGCATGGCCAGGGAATGTCTTACTCAAGAACAAAGAGATGCCTCAAAGGGCAAGATAAGGCCACAGCTGAGGACGCCTGGCTCCAACCCCAGTTAACAAGATAGAGATTGCAGCAGTGGGCATTCACTCCTGTAGTGAGGTCGACCTGGAAGTTTTTCCTGAGATACTTCTCCTAAATTGACATAATCTGTTACTTGGAAAAGTCCTTGAACCACTCCCAAGATCCTGTTCAATTTGCTGAGATTTTTCACTTCCAACCCTTCCTTGTTTGAAAAACTAAATAAATCCAGGCTGCCCACAGACATTCCTTGTCTTAGCACTCAGAGTCTCGAATTATGCTAGAGGGCTTTCATCCTCCCAGAGCCCTAAAATCATAGCACTTGTCTCATTTATTTAAGCCTTCAGCCTATGCTCATTTGGGAGATTGGGAACTTGACCAGGTCCCTGATACAGTATAATAATTATTTGTATTATAAGAATTTGCAGTACTAATCATTTGCTCACCATTAAAACCATAAAGTGTTCATCAAAACACTAGTTTAAGGATCAACAGTAAGTTCAATGTTCTGATACTAGTTTATCAGGGAAAATACAGCACCAGAAACATGAGAGAATGGTTTAAATTCTCCCTTATTTTGTAGATGTAAAAAGAACCAAGCTTTTATTTCAGAACTGTTTTAGTTTATAAAATCACTTTTTGGGAGGTGTTAATGCTGAAAAAGGTTTGAATCTGTGTGCTTAGATCCTGATATAAGGACTAACCATGGTCACTACACTCTTCCCTGAGAACCTGAAATTCATGCCTTGCTTGAATCTGCAGTGTCTCATAGAACATCTCCTAGTACTTGCAACTCTCTTAAAGTTTTTGCTAAAAGAGAATAATGAGTTCTCTTATCACTTTGCAGAACATTTTCCTAAGCATTCACTGTTTCTGTGAATTCTTAACTAATTTTTGGTATTTAAAACATGTAAAAGAATTAGGTACAAATGTATTTATTGACATAGTCAAATATTTTAAATGATTTTGGTGAAATGATTTACAATTCTTTTGACAGCAGTAGAAATTGGCATTAAATATATAAAGGGCCAATTGTTTTAGTTATATTGGAGGTATTTCACATTAATATTGTGTCCTAAGCAAAGTGTATCTCTTGTATACATAAGACCTTGCACAGTAAGTTGAACACAATTTATAATTAACTATTAATTAAACTATGAAATATAGGATACTGAAACTAAATGGCTTGAATATGAAACATTGACTGACTCTTCATAATATAGTATGGAACAAGTTAGAGAAAGGAGTTTCAATTTTTGCCATTAACGAATTGCCCAAAATTTTCCATATATATATAGATATACATATATATATAAATAAAATTCTACATCTATATAAAATTCTACATCTATATATGTACATACATATATATTTATATGTAATCCAGCTTATTAGTCAAATTCTTGTGCACACAATAGTGGTAATAATCTGAAATTTAGGTCATTTGTGACTACTGTAAATCTCCTGCCAACAAATAACTGAAGGGAAAGTTTTGTCATATAGAAGGACTTTATAAATGCTACACTTTAATATGTAACAGTTTACAGCAAACATGAAATAAAATTTACTGGTAACAAAAGTAAATAAAAGTTTCAATTTTAGTGTCAGAATTTCAACTCTAGACTCTTAAAACACAATGACTCATCATAAATGTTTTCTATATAGATTTTTTCATTTAATTTAGTATTAATAAGACTTTAGTATTTGCTTACATACTATCTTCAGATTATAAAATGTTAAGGGTTGAATTCTAGTTTTTCCCTTGGGCAAAGTTTTTGTTTCATGTTTCAGCAAAGTTCTACATGGCTCAGACTGAATTTCCTTTTGTGGCTAAATTAAATGCAAACTGAAGAGGAATAATCAATATTTTTGGTGTTTTATGTTACAAATTGTATTTTCTTTATTTTAATGACAAGCAATTATTAATATGTTCATCCATTTGATTTCATATATTAAAAATCAGAAGGCGAAACATTGTCTTTTAAAAGTTCAGGTCTTTCCTTATCTCTTAGATCAACAGCATCATATTATTCCTTCTGCAGTCAAGAAGATATTAGAAAAATTTTTGATCAATAATTTGAAATGAAAAGTATAACCTATTTTGAGTTATACAAGTTTTTCCAGCATCTCTAGGGCTTTCAATACCTTTCTGACCTGTTTATGACTTGTTTTGAAAACAAGATAAAATTACAATTGCTAAAAATGGAAAGACAACATCAAATGCTGAAGAGGCCATAGGTCGGTTCTGATACTTACACACCCTAATGAAACTGTTTATATCACCAATTAAAATTCTTTCTCGGGATGTCAAGAAATGTAAAATATTCCTGTGTTACTCATCACTTCTAAAGATAAGCTTTCTACATGTAAATATAAGTTTTACAAAGGACAAGTACAAAAATATTCATAGCTACATTGTCTTTAATATTACAAAATTGGAAGTTATTCATAAAATGAATAAATAACTAGTAATTTATAGGCATTAACTAGCACACTATGCAGGTTTAGAAATGAAGATACTATGAGTTTAAACAGCATGATATTATGATTCACATACACAATAATTTTCAGTGAAACAGATAAGAACCAAAAAGATATATACTATATGTTCCCAAATATGTAAAATGAAAAACCAGGCATAGTGTGCATGTTATTTTTAGTTTGGATCCAGGATAAAGGTTATCATTAATTTAGTGAATAATGGCTAGAAAACAACTGGGTGGAGAAGAGCTGATTGTGCTTATAGACTAGATGCTGATTTTTCCAGGGGTGTTCAGGATAAGATGACTCAGAAAAACCACACCTTCAATATCTGAGCCCTGTAATGCACGTCTATCATATATTAATAAAGGGTTTACATAAAATAATTACTTAAACTGTATTTATTACTAAAAAGCAAATATATAGAAATTTAATATACAACATAATTAAGAATTAGATAAAAATATGTGCATTATGAGTAAAAAAATCATACTCTGTCCTAATAAAATCTTTCTCAACAACCGTATTTCTAAAGAAAAATTTTTGTATTTTAACTAAAACATGCCTATTCTATTTTTTTCGATAAGTAAATAACAGAGATTACCCATCATAATTAATTGATGTAATCAACAAACTGTATTTTTGTAATAACACATTTGAGTCATTAATCATTTTATTCAAAATTATTGCTTGAGTGAAAACAATATTTGAAACAAAAGCATCTACCCAGTTGAGTGACATACTTCAGAATAAGTCTCTCTTAAATATTAGATTCATATGTGCCACACTTGACGATTTCTGCACAAAATTTTAGAAACTGACATTAAGCAACAAAGCAAAATTTGGATTTAAGGTTATTTTCCTCTCCAGACATGATTAATTGATTTATAAATACTTATTTTATAAAAGGGATTAACTACCTTCCTGTCAAAGAGGCACACAGTGATTCATAAGTGCTCAAATTTGTACCAAAATTCTATTTCCCCAAAGAAGGATAAAGGATAAATAAGCTGACAATATCCATGTGCAGAGAAAAAAATAGGCAATATGCACAGGTAAATGCAAAAACACCATCAAAAAAATGTAAAACATTTAGGCTAAACAATGGAAATTTAGTTTTATATCTACCTAAGGAACTGAGCTTTGCACATCATAGCTACTGTACTCATTTATTCATTAGTTCAACACTTACATATCAAATACCTTGGTAGGTGCCAGGAATTTCTAGGCCAGAGAATTTGAAATAAATTGTTATTCTAAATAAGCTGCTATTCATCCCCATTCTCTTAACCTTGTGAATAAATAACTAAATGTGGTAGGATAACAGAGTGCAGGAAAACCCAGAGGAATATACGGCAAAGATCCCAGTGGGCCCAGGCCAAAGCCCCACTGAGGCTCTTCAGTCCCTCTATGCCACCTGCACTACTATATTTGGATTCTCCTTAGGTATTCAAAGAAAAAATAGGCTATGTACCTGAACTATCCTTAGGGAAGAAATTTTCTTTTGGGCATGCTTAGTATTTTCATAGAATGTCTACTAGAAAAATAATGATGACTAAAACTTTAAAGTTCATAAAATATTTAATAAGAATGAGATTTCCTGAGATCCACTGGGGCCTAACTGTACTCAAATTACAAAAGATTGTTCTTGTCTGTGGTACATCAAATGATTGCTCATAGTGTTTCTATTTCTAAATTCATAGGCCAGGTGAAATTATAGTTTTTAATTTAAAAAGACAGAATAGCTAGACAATTCTCTTTCCATAAAAGAACCAATACTTGCTTTTGAAAATTCAGTTTGGAACTGTATTCTAAAATAAAATAAAATAAATGAAAAAAGTTGACTTTAAAATTTTTAAGCAAAGCACTAAGGATTTCTAATAAAAATATCAATTAAAATCCAATCCATGTATGTGACATGTGAGTGCATTTACTTTTTTGATTGTATCTCATTCTTTCAACAAATTTTGATTAATTGCAGAATGTTGTCAAATATTTGTTTCCAGATTTCAAGACCATACAAAGTCTCTGTTTGATGACTGAGATAGACTTTTGGGGTCAATTCGCTGTCTTTATAAATTACAGTTCATTGACTCTGTTCTGTTTCAAAGCTCATTGAAAATAGTTGTCTGGTTGTCCTCCATCTGATTAGCATCCATCAACAAATAGAACTATTAGTATAATTGGAAGAAGCTACAACGTTCCCATTGTGCATTTGAAACAAGATTTCTATGTGTTTTTAGTCTGTGTGCCTTATTTTCTGCTCTCTACCACTCTGTATGCCTGTCTCCCAATATTGAGGCGTACGGAGCACATCATTTCAAGAAGGCAGAATCTAGTCATGTAGCATGTTTGCACATAGCTTTAATGTGATTGTCTATGATTCCAGAGGCAAATACAAGAACACTGAATTGCACACAGAATCTGTAGTCATATCATCTGTGGATACAGATGGAAAACAGCCTGCACAAACAGGAGGAACTGTTAACCAGGTGGATTTCCACTTTCAATATGTTTGAACAAATTTTGGGGTAACACAAAGACATTAGCAACTGATCAATGCTGAAGAAGCTTTAGAAGCCACTCAAATCCAATTCTAAATGTTTTTCACAAAGTCCAAGAGTCATTTGACCAATCACCACATATCTTAGGCACCTGTTTGTACTTTTGGGTTCTCAATGACCACTGTAGCAGTGCGCACTTATTTTATCACGTTGTCTACGCTCCTCCTGCCTCTTTGAGTTTAGAATTACCTGTGACCTGACATGCAATTGAAAGACACAGAAATCTGAATTGCCTGGCTGCTATCAGCTTCTAAAGAATTCAAAATTAGGAAACGTTGCTATTTATATGCCCTGTCCATTTTTAAATTTTATTTGCCCTCATTTTCTTAAAAAAACAAAATATTTGACTCTTGAACATTTAATGGCAGCACAAGCAATAGAGGAGAGCATAGATTTTCCTGTGATTGTTCTCTGCTTTTTCCCCCCGGTGTTTCTCACTTAAATGACCACAGTGACCCCTGATGCCTTTTGATAATGAAGTTTCTCAATTGTCTCCCGGTCCATGTCAAGGTAGCTGACTGCTCAGAGCTGGGTCTCTATCTGTGAGGTGTTTCTGTCCTTTCCAGAGTGCCTCACACACAAGCCTGGGTAGAACATTTCAACTTTCACCTTCGAGACCATTTTCCTCTTATGTGACTCATTCCACAGGAAAGGGAAATCTGTGCTGGGGGTGTTGGGGCGTGGAATCTTCCCCTCGGATTAACATGTTTCTGGCTGCTGGCAAAATTAGCAAAACAGCTTCAGGATAGAATGGCTTTATTTCATGACACCAGTAGGGGACATTTTTAACATCATCAGCCAGCAAGCAGGCCCCCATAGGCTTCAGAAGTCACCCCTCCTTGTAGAATACATATAGCACTGTACCTCTGAAAATGATTTCTGACGATGACCCGGATATCAAAATTAGGAAACAGCCAGAAAGCTTTTCCTTTCTTTTATGGCTTGTGGCAGTAGCCCTCCGAGCCTTCTCATTTATCCTGGAATAGGTTTGTCTCTTTGCCTTTAAAAGTTAAATCCACCTTCCTCGCACAATGTAGGAAGAAGTGAAATTAAACTGCAGTGTGTTCCAGAGGAGAAAATCTACTTTATTCATCTCTCAGCCCTACTTTAACTTACACTGACCTAATTACAGCCCACACCAGGAGAGGCAGATCACCCGAAGGAGCGCTTCTGCCACCTAGTGTTCGCTCCCTTGAACTGTGCGCAGAGAGCACATTTCTGCTTCATTTTTAAAATGTGTGGCATAGGAGTGCAAATGACCTTCTCTGGTCTCTGCGTGAACACTGAAGAGATGCATCACACACTGTTCTCTTCTTTTGGAGATTCAAAATGTACTGTTCTGCTAAAGAACCCTATTCAGAAAACGTTGAATTAATGATTCCTAGGATGAGCTATAGCTTGAAAACTGTGAAGACTTCAGAGCATTTCATGAAAGTTAAATGGAAAATGATAGTGCAAATATTAATACTATATAAAGCACTATTTAAAAATTATGTGTGAGAGGCAATATTTAGGGATGTCAACACCCTCACCACTAAATCAATTTTCTTTCCTTGTCACAACCTCACGACTGAGTTAGCTAGCTGGACAATTCCTTCAGCGCAGCTCCTAGCTTGCTTATTTGTTTGCTTTTGGGAGTGGTAGTGGACATTTAAGAATGCTTCTTCTTTCTCTTTTTCTGGCTTCATTAAGGAGTTATTGATTAGTAACTTGAAAGAAAAACGTGGATGAAAAATGCAGTCAATCTTGAATCACCAAGACTAATGAAAGCCAGGGAAAGACAGCAAAATGAAAGACACAAGTGTCCAAATATCAGGGCAGCCGATCTCCTCATCCACCAGAGCATTAAGGCAGCAGCCGTGAACTGCTCAGCTTGGTAATCCTGTCTGTGTCATCAAACAAGGAAATGACCCAGTGCAAAATCCCTGTGGGTAAAAAGCAAAGGAATCCGCTGTGTAGTGGCAATACATTCTGGAATCATGAAGGTAAGTAATGTGCAGCTTTTCACCCATTCTAACAAAGCATTCAAAGTGACATGAGTTTTTTCAGTATTTTAATACATTAGGACACTTAAATGCTACAGCTCCAGACTGCTTACCTTTTTAAATCTAAATAAAAATCAGTAAAAAAAAAAAAAATTGTTGTCCTTATTAATACCCCTTAAGTACCTACTGTTTTCAAGATCTTGTTTAAAGTCCTGGTTATACAAGAAGAATGTATGTACTTTGCTGCCTAACAAATCTTTTTTGTTGTATAAAAACATCAATTATATTAAAATTATGTGGTTGTTTATTCATGAAATATTAATTGGAGGGTGACGTGCGATTCCCTGAAGTATGCAAAAGGTTTCCATAGCTACAAGCAAAAGCCAACATTGATAGCTTCTGGTACAATCCGAGTTTTCCTCAACTCTGGTACTATATCAATTAAAATAAGAATGATGTATGTGTACTGTGCAGTCTCTGGAATTACACTACTCTGTGTAATGTATTTAATTAATTCAGACCCTTACTATTTTTAGCCTAGATTATATCATTGGCTTCCCAGCAGTTCAACGTATTCTCAGTTTTTGTCTACTACAATTAAGTCATTTTTTTATTGTCATAAGAAGCACATTGTCCCTAGTTAAAAGCGTTACTGAATGATCAATAAACAAAAAAAAGCCCAATTTAAAATGTTCCAAAATGTGTCCCAACTGCACTGTACTCTCTTCACAGTACTCTCTTCTTGCATCCAAATTTGTACCAGTTCTTATATGTAAATTGCCTCCTCAGAGAAGCATTCCATGATCCTCTGATTAAAAGTGAGCTATTAGCTCAACTCTTGCTTAGAACACTATCAAACCATTCTACACATTTTTCCACTCATCACAGAAACTTTACATTCAAAAAAAGTATAGGCCAAGTTTTGGTGAACTATTTATTACCAGTACCACAACATTCAGTATGATTCTAAGCAATTCGGGGACACATCATATTATTATTATTTCAAGAATTGTTTCTGCCACTTCTGTTTAACTCATTCAGTTTAGAATATCAGCAAAGGGAGATAGTCGGGGAGAGAAGTTAAAATCAAAAACAAAGAAAGGGAAAAGGACTCATACACAAGGTGGTCAAAGGGTGCTTCTTGCAGGAAATGGAAAGATGAGATTAAGAAAGAGAAAGAGGTTGAGAAGTAATAGAGGTCAGTAAGCATAGGAAAAGTGTCAGAAATTAACAAAATTTCATCTTTATATTTTAAAGTTACATACATTTGTCATTCCAGTGTCACCCACACCACAGCAAGATCCCACTTCAAAAAGTTAACATTTAGGACTATTTTTAACAGTGGGGATTAACAGTGGGGATTAGGAGGCCCTTTGTCACATAATTAACTGCACTAAAACCCTAAAGCATTTAGGCTAGTTCTTAAATACCAGTTGTGGTGTTAGAAGTCACTAAAAAAATCTGCTGGTGTGATGGAAAGATACTAAGGCAGTGACGCTCCTTGGTAATATTTTGTTTCTTTACTCAGTGGGCTGTGCAGTTAGTTACTGGAAGACGTTGGAGAAAGATGGCATTATGTTAGGTAAGAGAGGTAAACCATAGATAGTCTATGTGAGATGAAAATGCCCTCTTTCCTTTGAATGAAAAAGAATTCTGCATATCAAAACAATAGATAGTATAATGGGTGAGTAGCAACATTCATTACTTTCATTACAGAAATCAAGAAAGCAATGAAAAGAATAAGCCAAATTTTCATCCATGGAGAGATGCAGGCAGAAGGAAACAAGTACAAAAGCCCTAGAGAAAGTATATGACTTATGTCCTTAAATTGGCAGCAAGTGGTGAAGCATAGTGAGCAATGGACACAGTGGCAGGCAAAGGAATTTGTGTTAGTCAGCTTTCCCATCATTAGGACACAATACACAAGACCCACACTTTAAAGGAAAATTAATTTGTTTCACAGTTTCAGGGGATTCAGTCCATGGTCAAGGCATGAACATCATGGTGGAAGGGCAAGGCAGAACAAAGGTGCTTAGTTCATGGTAGCCAGGAAGTAGAGCAGTGGAACAGCACCATAGTAAAAGACACAAGGGACCACATATAGACCTCAAAACCATGCCTCCAACACTCATCCAGGGACACCCAAAAGCATGATCCTCCAGTCCCCTGGGTACCTTCCAAGACAATCTACTTGACACAATCAAGCTTATTAATCAATGTGTAAAAGATAGAGAATAACTCAGTCATGGAAGGCATTTCAATTGTTAAAGGAATTCCAGGTTGTGTCTCATGATGGCAAAGGATGAAATTGTGGGTTGGATGAGGTAGGATGCAAGCAAATTTGTTATAAAGATATAAAAGCAAAAAAAATAAAAGACAAAGCCCAGGAAATAAAATCCTCACTAGTCAGGAGGGGGTTCTGAGTAGGACACACATTAGGCCTCTTTTGTCTAGGGATTTAGAAAGGAACTTGGGCTGTTGTTTAATCTCTACCCTATAGGAGACTTCATGTTTTTTAAGGTCTAATGTACGTAATGTTCTTGCAGTGTCCATGAAGGACTTGTGCAGCCTTAAGCCAATGGCCAACTGATCATACCTGTGGGAAGTCCCAGAGTCTAAGGACACCTGGCAAATGTTTTTCTTAGATTACTGAAAGATCCTGACTCAGCAGATTCCATTTTAGCCCCTGTTGTTACTGCATAATAGAACCCCAATGACTGTTCCATTAGTTTCTGTTATAGGATCAGTATTGATATTTTTCCCATCAAGTGCAGAAAATAAAGTGACTGTGAGCCATTCTAATTTGGGAATTCCAAAGAAACTTTTTTTAATTAGAAGAAAAAAAGGAACATTTAAATGAAAGAAATTATCATCATAAATAATGTCTTAGTCACTTTTCTTTTGTTGTTGAAACAAAACACTTGACACCAAAAATTGGGGAAGGGAAGGTTTATTTCTTACAATTTTGGAGATTTCAGTCCATACTCAGTTGGCACCAAGCAGCAGGATGGCATGGTTGTGTTGTCCTTCATGGGTTCCACAAACAGCAAGTACAAGAGCAAAAGAGAGAAAGACACATGCTTTTCCTGTCTACACTGTATTCTGGCTCCACCCTGGGTGGCTGTAGAACTCATACCACCAGTCCCAGCACTAGACAATGAACCAATCACGAATGCCATGTCCATGATCACATGAGGCTTGCAGGGCAGATGGATGTCTGAACATAAATCATAACAAATAGCATTAATGTATTTATCTCTGTAACAAATAAGTCATAGGAGTAATTTTTAATACTCTTTATGAAGGAAGCAACTTGCAGATGAGATGATATCTAATATCACTAAAGCTACCATGTGTCCTTGCTTTGGATTATCCACTAAAGTGTCACAGAATGCCGGTGGGAGTTTTAGTCATGAAGAGAGAGGTACAGGGTGAGAAGAGAGAAGTCTGGACTGAGGATTGGGAAGGGGAGATATTAGCAGCAGAAAGAGAAACGGAGTGTGTAAGGTTTGAATGGGATCTGACTCTCCAGCCCATAGCCTGTTTGCCAGCAGAAGCACTACTCTTAGCACCCAAGGCTGTCATTAGCAAGTGTAGGAAAAGAGGTAAGACCAGGAATTTTGCAGGTTGTGGGGACATCTGAAGATACCCAAAAATGTGCATCGGACTCTTCAAAGACTCTACCCACTGAGATGAAAGACTTCCAGAAAACTTTGACTGCAGAGGTTCATGGGGATCTTCCTGCCTCGTGTCCCCTGCCTTCTCTCCACCCCTATAGAAGAGACACTTCTCTTTGTTCGGGGGCAGACAGTTTTATGGTTTTATTGCACTCTGCCTAAACCGAGGCACAGTAAATTTCAGGCGTGTTGTTTTTACACAAACCTGGTGATCTCTGCTGGATTTTCCCCCTCTCCCCCTATGTTACAGAGTGGTCAGTGAAAAAGGAGAAAAGCAAAGACTCTCAATCCTGGAAGCCAGATGAATAAAACTGCAAGAATAAGGACTTGACTCACGACTCTTGTCTTAAGCTTAGAAACAGAGGAGGCCTGGTGAAAAGAGTCCTGACAATTTCCTAGTTAATTACTAACTGAAGTCAATTTTTTTTCCTGTATTAGTTGTCATTGCTAAGCTTCTGGATATTCATTGGCACCTTCCAGTTAATATGTTTTGTTGGAAAATATTTAGACTTTATTAGGAAAATTGTGCCAAATAAGATAAGGCACTATTTTTTTCTTTGTTAATAAGAAACTAATTCACTTCATAAAGTATATAGTCTTGGCTAACATAGGAATGATTATAAACCAATTATGCAATTTGCAACTTCCTAAAATACTTTTGTCATTGATCTTTCCAATTTTAGTTAACCCTAGTTTAATTTAATGTGATTTATATTAATTACTAAAAATATATTTGATTTTGCTTCCCTTCAGGATATAACTATGCTGCTTAAAATTTAATTCCTTTTCTTTCTGCCTATTAGGTTCTTATTTGAGAAATATAATGCTAGCATATCACTCTTAGATGATACACAAAAATGAGATATTATAAAGAAAAAGCAGTGTCTTTCACACAGAAACTTCAGTTTCTGCTTTTTCAATTACTGTATTTTAGCATATTATCTGTGTGTTTATGTGCGCATGTACGTGTGTGCACATGTGCGAGTGTGTGTAAGAAATATTAGCTTTAAGCTATTGCAGCTTCTTGAAGATACATCAGTGATTATACCAATCCAAAATATCTCTTAAATTTAAAGTAAGTATAGAATAATGTTTAGAAGTATGAAAAGGGAAAAGTAATATTCAATATCAAACAGAACAGTGTGAAGGAAATTTCCTGTGCTGAGTAGGAATTATTACAAGTTTAAATGGTTAGCTCTGTCACCATTTGAAATAATTGAGGCATCATCAAGGCTGCAGCCATCTGAGGAAGAACATCTCAGACAGAGGAAAAGGTCAGTACAGTGACCCTGTCTTTGATCCTTGCCTGGTGTTTCATAAAAACCAGAACGCAAGTGAGGAAAGACAAGAGTACAAAAGAAACAAAGCAGATGTTGGAAGAAGAACATTAGCATCTATTTTCTCATGTAGAGTTTCATTTGTTTTTATAAAAACAGCAAGTTACATATTCTGAATATTACAGCATCCTGGGGACATGTGATCATTAATTGTGATCTTTCAACTTGACTGGATTAGAGGTGCCTACCGATTAGTGAAGCATGCTTCTTAGAAGCATGTCCATGGGGTGTTTCCAAAGATGACTGGCAAGCAGGCCACCTGACTGAGGAAAAATAGCCACAGCGATTGTGGATGACACACACAAAAAAAATCAGGTTTTCAACCTGGATGGAATAAAAGGAAAAGAAAGAAGAAGTTGGTGTGTATTCAAAGAGATCCATTCTGCTTGACTGGGTGAGTCTTTTACCACCGTGACTCATGAATATCAGATCCCAGTTTGTTCAGTCTTCCACTGCAGATTTCCTCTTAGAGACACTCCAGGGAGAGTCTCCTGCTGTCAGCCTTGGACTAACACTATACTCTTATCCTCTCAGGTCAGCTACTTGGAGTGAACAACTATTGGATTCTCCAGATCTTTGACACACAAGCAACCATTATGGACTCTGGTGCTATAAACCTACATCATATATGCATTTATTAATTTTTTTCTTCTAGAGAACTTCAACCAAAACAAAATAGATTTTGAATAAGGGGTGACATTGTCTCAATAAAACAAAACCATTGACACCACTATGTTGAGAATTGACATTCTGAGGATAAAAAATTGAAAGTCACTGGAGAAAGAATGTAAGGTATAGCAATGATGTGTGGGAAGACATTGGTATAAGAAGTGATTAGATTATAGATTTCTTTGATTAGCCATCAGTGTTTGCCGAAGAAATGTATTTGCAATGTAATAAGTGGACAGAAATAAAAAGGATTTAATGATCGAGATTGTTGATTTATAAAACTAGGGGAAGGAAGTGGCCTTTTATGATAAAGGGAAAAAATGAATGAGCAAATTTAGAGGAAAAGATTGAGAGTTTTGTCATGGATATATAAGTTTAGGATGTTTGAAATGCGAATGTAGATGAGAAATGAAAGCTGAACATCTGAGTCTCTAACGAACATAAGACAGACACAGAGATATAGTGGTTTTCAGAATAAAAATGGTATATGTGATGAAGTTACACAGTCAACAAGAGACAATATAGATAATTAATAGCAGAGTTCTAAAGACGGTCTAAATTCAAGAGAAGTCCAGGATTAAAAAGGGTGGAAACCTTAAAAAAGATACTAATACACATTGTCTAAAGAATAGACAAAATACAAACAAAATCATGAAAGAATTGTTTTGCAAACCTACTGGAAATAATTATAGGAAAGAGTAGAAAGCAATATTGCAGTCACACAAAATGAATAATGTTTCCTGGATGATTCCTTAACTGAATTTATCAATATGGAACTCATTAATGACTTTGTAAGATCAATACTGATAGAATATGGGGAATAAAACATTAGCGGAGAGAATTGAAAGGAAAACACAATGAGAGGAAGTAACAAATGTAAATAAATCATAAAACAAATCTAAAAGCATGAGGCATTTTATTTTTTGTGCTTATATCTGCAAGCATTTAACAAAGTAGTCATGAATACTGTCAGACTCAACACAAAGCATAACAATTTTCTTGAGTGTCTTTGGAATTAGGTAGATCATGAACTAACAGAAACTAAAGGGATGCAAAATATCTGTGCTTAAAAAGAATCTTTATACTGTTACTGGTAAAAAATAGATTCAAGTGTAAGAATTTTTACATGTATTTACAAGAATATTTATAACTCTTTTTGGCATATATTTAACCAACCAGGCCCTAAGAGGAAGTACTCTACTGCCACTAAACCAGGAAACGTGAAGACTAACTTCAAATGAAGTGATCACTGGGCCCCTTGTTCATTTCAAAATCAGTGCACTTTTTATGTATTCCTGCAGCGTTACTCAGTTATATTTATACGTTCTTTCAACAGATAAATTAGCTGTAGTTAAGGTATATATTTCCAAAGCTGATCTTTTATACAGAAATCATCAGTAAGCAAGACTATGTACACAAGTATCCTGTAATGTGCTAAGTACTATGAAAATGTGAAAAATATACTAAGCATCTAATATAGAAAATAGTAAAGCTCTAAAATAACTTAAGATGAATGATTTAATATTCTTTTATGGACAATAAAATTTATTGTTCTATAGCACAAATGAAACAAAACAAAGAAATTTGGACTTTGATTTATCACTTACTTGAGATGGTTGTTCTTAGAGTCTTTTGCCTTCAATGAGTCTACTTTACAGAATACACACAACTACTATCTGAGGAATGGAGAGTTTTCTCCAAGAAAATGAATACATAATTTTAGATGCTACTTACAAAATATAAACATGTATCACAGAAACACAAATCATGAATTAAGTTCTACTTGTTCTAAAATATCAAGGCCAATTCAAGAAAGAAAGCAATAGTCAAAATAATCACAGAGGATTGTTTTAATAAAAAGCAGACCTGTAATGATTGAATTTTTCTCAAAAGCATTGCAAAATGGATGTTATGTTGTCCAAACAAATTTTCCCAAAACAAATTAATGTTCTTATTGTAAAATGCCAGTTGCTTTTTGGCCAGAAACTATAAAATTTAAGTTAATTCTACATGATGCCTACCTAAGTCAAAAGAAATGAAGATTTTTACATGAGTATTTTAAGACTTAAAGCAGCAAAGCTGGCCACTAAACAAAGGTGAACATTTCACAATCTTATTTTCCTAGTCTTTAGCCTATAAAGATAATAGATCCACTTTCAAATACTTATTTAATTTAGAATTTAAAACTCTAGCCAGGATTCTATATTTTGCTGCTATGGAGAAAACAAAACAAAATCAAGCATTCATCTAAAGGTTTTCAATGAATTCTAAATAAATACTATTGAAATAAATTTTAAGCATTAAGACAGCCTTTGAAAAATGGACTAAAATACATTCATGTACACATACAAGTTGAAAAAAGAAATAAAACAGAGCATTTATTTTGTATTAAAAATTCATTAGCATATTTGAAGAAATAAAATATATTCATAAGCTGCTTTAAATATTTAATGCAAAAGATTTTACTACAAAATGAATTCATTAAAGAGTAATCTTAAATTAATGTATTTTTCTTTAATAAATATGCCAACTTTAATTATCCCAATCTAAATAGTATAGAAGATTGTAACATTAAACCCAATATAAAATTATTTTTATGTTGCATTATCTTCATTGACATAAATTTAATTAAAGTATGCAGTGACAAGGACCAAATGACTTAATTACTTAACACAAAACTTCACTTAATCATTGCCAAACTTAAAATTAAGCACTTCCAAATTATTCTTTCTTTAGTTTCTTTAGAAAACCACTCAAGGGAAATAAATTAAGAAAACCTTTTAACTAGTTCATTTTAAAATTATTTTTATCAAATGAATAGAAAATCAAGATCAACCACTTGAGAAAATGCTCTGATTTTAACATGGATAAAAAACTAAAGTTCTGAATAAGTATCTAAAGAGTAACACTTTTCCATAATACTCTTCAGATTTTATATATTAATAAGCATTTAGAAACACTGTTATTTTTATTTCTAAGCCTTCTATTTGATTTTTCATTTAATTAGACTATAATATGAGCTTTGAGACTATTATTTGTGAATGAGACTCACACATATATATATTTTTCATTTTGATATCTTGTTCCTAGTTAAGTGTCTGAAGTTCAGTGAAAACTAGATAAATATTAATTAAGTATATACATGATTGAAATGGGTAAATGAATGAATGTATGAATGAAGAATGAATGATGGTTTCTTTCTGTCAAATTTTAAAAATGTAGATTTACTTAAAGGATCCTACTGTCAAGCTGAGGATTCCACTGTAGTGTAACTTTTCAGAGAATCAGTACGTAGACCACATAATAAATACTAGAGGTAGCATTTTGAAGGGTGAAAATTCCCCCACGACAATGTAATAATATGTTGATGCCCGCTTAGATATTTACTAACATTATCGAAAATAAGACAGGTAGATTATGAATGAAATCATTCTAGGTAGTTATGGCAGATGAACAAACTGAGAGAAACTAGTATTTTAGACTTCTTATGAGATAAAGTGATAAAACTTGGTGATGGAATACTTGAATGGGTAAATTAGATGAGAGTACTAAGAAATCAAAGAAAACCCCAACAAGTTATCTATTTGATTCTCCCTAAAATTCACCTATTAAATTAAAACCTAATTTCTAAGTGATAGTATTAAGAGATGGAGGTGGAGATAGGTGAATAACTCATGAGGACCCTACCATAAAGAAAAGGAAGCGTAAGTGCCCCTTCCAGCAGGTGAGAAAATAAGACATCATCTATGAATCAGGCAACAAGCCCTCAGCAGGACACTAAATCTATTAGTGCATTAATCCTGGACTTCCCAGGCTCCAGAACTGTAAGCAAATTTCTGTTACCAGTTACCCAGTCTGAGGTTGTTTTTGTTAGAGCAGCCTGAATGGACTAAGATAGTTAGGTATCAAACGTATAATGTCTTCTTTTTGATTGCAAGAGAAAAAGGTGACATGCTAAGGAAAAATATGACATTTTCAAGTTTCAAAACACTATATTTTGAAGACCGTAAAGATAACAAAATGAACATGTCTTGTAGAAATTTAAAGGAAGATTTTTTTAAAATGTTAAATCTAGTAATAAAGCATTGGTTTTTATTCACATTGAAGAAATGCTTGAAGTACTCATGTGAATAAATTAATAATATTATGACTTGCTTTTTGTTCTTCAAAGCTGTCAAGATCTTTTTATCTTTGAGCCTTTATAAAAGTGTACTCTATGCATAGAATGCTCTTGCTCATATTGCCTTAGCTGGTATCTTTTTATTATCAAATACCAACTGAAAGGTCGCTTCCTCTATGTGACCTTTGCGGAACTTGGTAATTATATGCAAAGCACTGTTTGTATGGATTTTACAAAGCCTTATGAATTTGATATTATCATAATTTTTTACCAGTAGAAAAACAGAAAACAAAGTGTGTTTGTAGTAATAGCTGGAAAATTGCAAAATCAAGGTTTGAGAAAAATAAAACTTGAACCAAGGCAATTTGTGTCATAATATATGCTTTTAACTACAAATAGTTGCTTCCTTGGTACATTTTAATTTTTATCTGTATCTTACAGTGCCTAACCCCTAAAATTGTCTTAATCATTTATTTCCTCTTTGAGAGAGACTCTGTCCAATAAAATGAAATGTTAAATGCCTGGGTATTCAGTGCAAGTATAAAATGAAACAAATCCACACAAACCAAGCCGGGAAGAAATGTTTCTTCAGTTGTATTAATTTATGTACTCACACCTTCTGGGATTTTGCAGACCTTACTATAGAAGTGGAATGTATGGAACAAGGCTTTGGCTTTACATTTAGACCCATAATGTCCTTTAGCCAATGGGATATCAATGGTATTAACTTGACTTAAGACCAGACAGGCTGATAAACTCCTCTGCTTTCAGTTTGAGAAACAGTGGCTCGCTCAGCTCACTGGTTCGAGGGACAGAACCAGCCCAGAAGAGCCTAGCAGTCTGCTTATCTGCAAACTCACAAGTTCAATAGTGACTATTATTTTGTGTCACTGGGCTTTTATGATTCTTCGTAATATAGCACTCATGGTGGCAAAGCTGCCTGGTAGCAGGAGAGAGGTCCTGCTATTACAAAAACCTAAAATGTTGCCATTGCAACAAAGCACGGGAACTGAGGAGGTGATTAGAAAAAGGGAAAATGCCAAAGAAACCATTTTAGTAGGTTGAAAAATTGAAGAAATGTTCATTCTACTGATAAAATGTTTGTTAAAACTGTCATGTGAGGTTATTTACAGAATTGAAATGTACTTGATGAATTTTGTAAAGTGCAGAAGGATACCGCTCAAGAAAATAACATGTTGACAGCTTGGAATTTGCCCTTTTGTTGTAGGAAATAAAGATTCCAAGTAAAAAATGAGCTAAAAAAAAAAAAAGAAAAGAAAAGAAAAAGACTTTATAAGCACAATTTAGAAGTCATATTTGACCCAGATTGTGCTGGATTTGGAAACACTTTTTTACCACCAGATAGACAGACGGGCATATGAGAAAGAGTAATTACACTGTGAGATCAAGCTACTTGCTTGAGGAGTGTTTTTGTTATAAACAATGAGTAGCCAGATAATGATAGATGATAAGACATTGAAGTCTAATGCATAAAAATAAATTCAGGCATTTATTCTAAGTTCTATAAAGTTCTATGGAAAAAAATAACATTGTTGAGATGCATGTGCTCCACAGGGATTAATCTGATCTTCAGAATACTATCATCATTAGTCATTATTGTATTATTTCTCTATTTTTGATTTACCTTATATTTTTGTTGTTTTCAATTCACATTAGTAAAAGCTAGAACCAGTAATTTAGCCACAATAATTTAAGATTAGTCATTTGTAAAAATGGCTTATAAATTTGAAAAATCAGATTGTGTTTAACTAGAAATGAAAACTCTTTTACTCTCGTGTTCCAAAAACAAATAGTGTATAAAATAAAAAGTCAATTGAAAGCATTTTCTATTTAAAATAAATAGTAATTAAAGTTAATGCACGAACACTAAAATACTGGTAGAATAAATTTTAAAATATCGGATTACTTAACATGTATGACCTTCTTAAAAAAATAAAATTTCTTATATTTAAAATGTACAGTGGAAATGCATGAGTAAATAAATTAGTAAAAGCAGTAAAAATTTTAGCCTATCTATATAAATAAACTATAGTCACTCTCATAATTATTATGCAATTTAATATTTTAGGTATATTGAAAATCTTGTCTTAAAAATGTTTAAGTCATAAAAATGTTCAAGCCATACTTTGGTTATAGTAAAAAAAATGAGAAACAGATCTCTTGCTCCCAAGAAAGTTAAAGTTACAGAACTTTTTTAGTGCACAACACCTATAAATATTATAAAAGTGATACTGGCTCACACACCTTAACATACAGTAATTCAATTCTAACATTTAACAGATCAGGAGTGAGTTTCTTCCTGTATAAAGTGGAGCTCATAATAGCACCTACTTTGTAAGTTTGCTGTGAAGATTAAATGTGGAAATTTAATGAAAAAAAGCCATAAAGTGCTTAGAATGATACTTGACATATAAAAGTCATTTAAAATTATCCTTACTATTATGATAGCTTTATACACAATACTAAACATTTGAGCATGTGTTTCCAGTTAAAAATAAAAGATTAGTAAAAAGATAAATGGGTATTTCCTATGATGACAATATTTTAAAATGTAAGATTTATCATATTTATTCTTTTAAAATGTAGGACCTATACATTTTATCATTTACAATCACCCATTTTATACTTGTATCTTAGCTATGTTGGGTACTGAGGATAGTCTTACTTACAGTGTAAACATGTATGAAATTATTTAACAAATCTGCATTGTTTAATATCTCTAACTATAAAGGGAAGATAATGATAATCAGTATAAGGTTTTTTGCCCCATGTAAACATTCTTTTTAATTAACTTGTGTAATAAAATTTATTTCAAGATTTCAAATCAGAAAATATAACCCACATATTACACAGATTTAACAAATGTACACATCTTGATTACATATTGTTTTAAGGTTCTTTTTTCTTTTTAATGTATTATACCTATCATTTTATTATTATTATTATTATTATTTTGGTGCCTGGAATTGAACTCAGGACCTTACACTTGCCAGGCAGGCACTGTGTCCTGGCCCTGAACATACTTTTAAATCATCCTATTCCCTTATCCTCCAAACCACTTTGATTCACCAAAGTAAGAAACACTTTGAAACTGCCATGTCTCTCTCTCTTCCATGTACCAGGTGAGTGATATTTCGTACTTGTATCAGGGTGCCACTTGTATACTTGTACTATTTTTAAAAATCACATAAGTTATTTTACACATGATTTGTTAATTTGTTATCTATATCTACAGATAGTGAATTACTTTATTTCAATTTCTTCTTTATGGAAGTACAGTCATTATTATCATGATTATTACATAATGCTTCCAAATATTTGTTGGTAAAGCCTACTTTTATTGGATAGTCTTCATTTCTTTGTCATTTTAAATATGTCTGATATAACTTAATAAAATTATTTTGGAGACAAATTCTATGTATTTGTAAAGAATGTGTATTATAAGTTCAGGTTCCCATCTCCAGTTAGATAAACTATTTTCTGTTTATTCAAAAGTTTTAAATACACATTATTGGCAACATATTATAAAGTTAGGAGAGTCTTTGTTCATTATTCTTTGTATTGATAAATATTTAAAATATTTTGACTCCTCATTAATAAGTACATTAAAATTAAAATTACATATTTCTCATATATTATTTAGTTTAGTATCACACAATTATCTTACCCAATTATCACCAGATGATCTGCTAATACTTTTACTGTGTTAGTTTTATTTGCTGTTTCTGTCATGATTGTTATTATCATTATTATTTCAGAATATGTATGAATGATTTAACGTTTAGCTTCTCTTTGAAGTGCTTTAGGTTTCTCTTTATTGCTCAAGTGTAATGTTAAAGGTAGTTGTTAGCATGTAACTTTAAATATATGGACTTCTATAATCTTTTCATTGTCCAGCATTTTACTATTTGTTTTCTATTTATTTCTTACTTTCCTGTTCATTTACAGAATTTCCCACTGCATTTGTTCAAGTTTTCCAATACTCTTAATCCCATCTCTTTTTTTTAAATTCCATTACTTTGCTGACTAGTAGACTATAAATTACACATATGCTTCATTTTTATGTAAACTATTATTACATAACTGCATGCTCTTAAAAGAATTATGAAATGGCTTTTGGTTGTTATTGTTACTATATCTAAGAATATAAGAACCTTTATTCATAGGCAAATTTTGCTCAATTAAAGTTTTTGCTCAGTTCCTCCAGAAAACCATAAGAAGCTTAAAATTTTTAACTTAGACTATATCCTATTTTGCATATAACTACAATATAACATTTTAGTTTTAATGTCTTTAAAACATTAAATATTCTTAGAAACATTTAGTAAATTACTTACCTGTGTATTTTCCATTTCTTTCCCCCCCCCTCTGTTTATTTATTGTCTTAGTTACTGGTTTCTCAAAAATGTCAAATGCCAAAGTTAAAGGAGGAAAAGTTTATTGCAACTCACAGTTTGTAGAGGTCTCAGTTCACAATTGGCTGGTTCCAAATCAGGGTGGCATTGCAGAGGGACATCACAGAGTGGAAACAGTTCATGGTAAGGAAAAGGTATCAATAAATCAAAGCATCAAAGAAGCTAGTGACCAGCAGGAAGTCACCACAGCAGCGCTCTCTCTGTCCATTATATTTTATTCAGACTACCTTCCCTTACAGTTGGGAACATTCACACCCAGGGAAGGCTTCCCATTATCCACTTTCAGAACAATGCTAAACCAATCAGTGGACTAATTTAGTAATTACACACCCTTGACCTGAGCATCACATACTCTAGATCCAGCCACCTCTGAAAAGCCCCCACTGTCACTGCATGAGGCTTTGTGGAGGAGGAAATGCATCTAGACACAAGCTGTAATACTTATTTTTAATAAACATATCTAAAACTAATTCCTCTGTTGAGATCTAAGTGGAGTGATTCTTTTCTGTACATTAAGCTATTTTTATTTTATCTTTATTTTAGTTGATAATTAGCAACATACTATATACTCATTTTCCCTGATGCTTTACATATATCACTGTCTTCTTATGTATTTCCATGATAAGAAATCTGTTAGTTTTGCATTTCTGTGTAGATAATTTCTCTATGGTTGATTGTTATTTTCAAAATTTCTACCTTAGGTATTGGCACTCACACTGATATTTATACAGAGGATATTATGTTTCCTAGCCCAGATAGCACACATTATGCTTGTTACATCTATTATTTGTTTCTTTTTAATTCTGAAAAATTTACCTCTTTTATCTTGTTGAATACCAACTATTTATTTTCTACCTTTTCTTCAAAACTCATATCACAGATTAAATTCTGTTTTTTACTATCTTTTTGCACTTTACTTATCATCTATTTACAATCTTTGTCTTTAGAATCATATTAAAGTTAAAACTGTGTCTTATAGCTGTGTTTAATGTTATTCTTCTAATGTTCACTTGGTCATCCATTATTTAACATCACTTGCATATAGCTAGAGATATAGGTATATAGATATAGATAAAAATTGGGATGTGTATTCAGACATTATCTGTAAGATTTGGCTTTGAACAAATGCTTTTGTTTTTTGTGTTTTTATAAATTCTACTTCTTTCATTATAATTTCCTTACTTTTAAATTTTCATCAAAATATATTTCATTTTTTGTCCTTTAAATAGGCTTTTACACTTACTATAATATCTCTATGAATGATCTTATGATATCAGTTTAGGGGTTGCTAATTCTTCTATTATTAATTTCTATTTACTTTTTGCTATAGGTTTACTTCGAGTCTGGAAAATAACATTTTTTTTTATCTTTAAGTACCAAACATTTCTCAGTTTGGGGAACATAGTCAGAATTTTTATTCTTTTTTTTTATTGAATGGTCTCGTCAGTCATTTTTGCTACATGAAAGACTTTTTTCTGTAGAGCTTATAGTTTTAGCTCTTGAGACATAAAATTGTATGCCTGTTCTCTAGCTAAAATCCTAGTCCCTTACTGGCTGAGCAATTCCAAGTCAATTCCAGTATTCAATCCACTCAGTTGTTAAATTTTGAATTTTTCTTCCTCACTCGAATACATTTTCATTTCTAGGATTTCTTTGTTTCACTGGGGCTCAATTTTAACTTCAAATTGTGTTTTACATTTTGCCCAGCATTCCTGTATAGTTCAATAGAAAGGATTTTTCTTATTTGCTTGTTTTGTTTTTCTTTTTGTTTTGTCAGGTCAATCATTTGTGTTACTGAATCATGTCTATATTTTCACTTTCGTCAATTACTATGATTAAAAAAAATACATTAACCACATCAGAGATAGTGTAAATACAAGAAAGATGTTTTGATGTTTTTCAAACATGAAACTTTAAAACATACCTCCAAATCCAATCCAGGCAATGGACTTTTGCCGTCATGATTTTTCCATGTTCCCAATATCCCAATTCTAAGAATTAATTACACTATGTTCAATCCATAGGGAAGAAAGAAATGCAGACACAGAAGCACAAACAAGAATTTTGCATATAGGTTTTTATAAAGTCCTACGAATACATTATAAGAAGAGGCAAATTTAAGATTTTTCTACTTCAAGTATTTACTGAACGAGGGAAAAAGCCTGAATTAAGATCACTCTGTAGTGTAAGGTTCTGGTAAACAATCTAATATTTTAACATTACACTAGTATTCTTTCCAGTTTATGATTACTTAAATCTAATTTATATGCCATTATATTCCATACACTTTATTCCAGTCCACCCAGGAAGAAACACTCAATTTGCATAAGTTGATTGAAGGCTGTATTTTATCTACTTACCACTAATGCTGGTAAAATAAAAGCACGATGTCATTCAAAGACTGATTCCTGCACAAATACAAATATCATGATTTTTAAAAATTACTAATCACCTTTCAATCTTGAAATCACAATGTGAATGTGTATGTAGGTATGTATGTATGTAATAAGCCATAGACTACTATATAATTTTAATTTATTAATCAAAACAAACAAATACAACATTTAAATTTATATGGCTTGTGAGTCACAATTCTTAAAGCCAAAAGGATTATGCTCAAGGTAAGAAATCATGAAAAGAACCACAATCATCCCAATATTGGATATTAAGATGTAGTACTACCATATGAAACCATAGTCTAAGTAGAAGAACAATTGTGTAAAGTTCTTTACATGAACATTTTTAATGCTTTATGAGACCTGTGTTCATGTTCACTCTAAATCACAGTCTTCCTTTCTACCTAAATGTGGACTACATTTGTTGCCTAAGAAAATTCTGGACTTCATAAGAATTTGAAAAACTTCTATTTACTTTACCTGGACAGAAAATTAAATATGTGTGTGTAAAGAGGAGAGTTATTTAATTGCTGTATGATGTATATTTGGAATAACTGAGTATATTTGATACAGACTATTTCATCTTAAAATGCTGATGTGACATTTCTTGAACAATTTGATAATTACACATAGTTCTGTATTAAAATGTCATTCTATGGGCTAAATGTTGAAATATTTATGGTTGAATTGTCATAATATATACAACTTATTTGCAAGCATACACAATTCTGTGTGTGCATATATGTGGAGAGAGAGAGAGAGAAAGAAAGAACAAACTGTTAATTGGTAGATGTAAAATGGGTATGTACAAGGCCTTTTCAATCAATATCAAATATATAAACCACCTCAAAGTAGACAACTACAGTTCCTAGTTTAAGACATCATTTGATCTCTAGCTCACTCATGAAATTTGGAAGAAAACACTGCGTCTTTTTTCACAAACGTACTTACCGTCCAATGCTATGGTTGATGGTAAGATCTCAGTCTAGTGCCTGCTACTTTCTGAACCTTTACCATGATTTCTACTGACACCGTCTTCATAAATATGTAGTCTTGTACAGTTATGACCAATTTCCACCATGAAAGTCACAGTAATCTTTCACATCACAAGGTATGATTATGTCTCCACCTTTCTTATGCCCTCAGTGACGCTCTGTTGCCCTCAGTGCGAATACCTTAAGGCAAGTCTCAAGAACTCTGCTCTTCTCTTCACTTTTAGGGCTCATCTAAATGCCTGCTCTTAGTGAATCTTAAAGTGTTTTCTCAGGTTGGAATTATTTCGTTTCCTTCTTCTCTTGTTAATTTTTTTCATTTATTTCAGATCTCAAATAAGATGTTATTACTTTCAACATTTTTAAATGAGCCACAAGTCTGTACTTAGTGTCCCTGAATAATGGCCCCAAATCCCCATAGCCACTCAGATTCCTGTATTTATTCCACTCAGATTCCTCAGTGATTTGTGGACTCAGATATGACTGCATCTTTCCTTAAATTCAAACAAGAGCATAATAGCATGTGGTAAAGTGCCTGAAATGTGATGTCATGAATAGATTATTGTCAACTGTTTTTAGTCTTGCTGCATAGTAAAACTATTTATAAAATGAATATTTATTAATTCAATCACGTTATCACATAGCCTCTTGAACCTGCTAAATGACTAATCAGCAGTCAATAATTTCTAATGAAAATAGGTAATTTAGTCCATTTGAATCCCAGATATAATGGTTTTATTATTGGAAGAGAATTTGCTAGGTGAGATAGAATAGATGGGAAAATGCCAGAAAAATCAATAGGAACCGAAATGATAAGAATGGGAAGCACATCAATAGTTGGCCACATCTGCAGTGGAGAAAGAAATTAACTGATATCAATATGAAGTATTAGAAATGCTGTTTCTTGATTCTGTGGTTATTTCAAGGGTGTTTAAATTTGTCAAAACTCATCAAAATGTATACTTAAAAGTGGTGCATTATACTTCCATTAAGTTGATTTTCTAAATACTTCAGTATTTTAAACAGCTCCTCAATAGCATTTCCAGCAGAGAAAGTGCTCAACTGTTTCGTTATTGAGAGAAAATTCTACAAGATAATATTATTTAAAATTCCTAAATAGTAGTGATAATGCTGAAAACAGTTTAAAGAGCCTTTTTAATGGTAGTTTGTATATAAAAGGAAATTAATGGGTCCCACACTAATTTTATTCAGTGATTAAATTACCAAACTACTGATCTTTCCCTTGCTTTTTCATAGACCATCAGGTAATTAGAATTGTCTCTAGTATATCATCTGCCAGCTGTGAGGAGAATGAGAACAATAGTTATTCAGTTCAGTGGAATCATTATCATTCATATAGGAAAACAGGACCTTTGTAATGGTTAACAACAGGGCTAGATGTATTTCTTCTCCATTTTCTCTGTGCTTATTGAATAAAAAGCCATTAGCCAACTGGAGACTTTCATGTCTATGTGCATATACAATTAATTAATTCTAATTTACTTAAATGCTGGCATAATTTTAGAGAATAAAACATTTCAAGCGACATGCATTTTAATACCTAGATAGCTTACAGAAACACTTTTATAAGCATATATCAATATTAGTTGAGAATTTTCATATAAAATTTCTAATAATTATAATGTCAATAAAAATTGAGTAAAGTAAGTATTCAAGCACAGTTTGGTCTCTAAAACTAGAATTATTGTACCCTCCTTTGCCTCAGCCTCAACTCTTGAAAACACACACACACACACACACACAGGCACACACAACTCAAAAATAGTAATGGAAAAGTAGATCATAAGAATATTAATAACTGTGAGATGGAAAGTTACTGTGTATAATAGTAGAAAGTGAGATGAAATTAATTAAAAACATTTTTTGTTAAGATGAAACTTATATTAAAAATATAAGTACTTACTTTTCCAGTAAAAAAGTTTTACTATTTGAAGAAATACATGTATCTACCATCTGAAAGATTTTATAGTACATTTGCAGCACCCCAGAAAGTAATGGGGGAAAGTATCACTTTCCAATAAATTCCTCAATCAGATGTGACAACTTTAGGATGAAAATTATCATAGAGTAGTTTAGCCTACTAGCATTTTAAAGATGCAATCATATGGTGCATTTTCTTTTGTGTCTGGATTCTTTTACAAAATACAATGTGTTTAAGATTTATAGTTTACTGTGATCATATTTATAGGAGTCGTGGTGTTTATAATATCCTTTATTCATTCTTTTAGTATTTGTAGGACTTGTAACCTTAATATTTGTATTTCCACTCTCAAGAGCAAACACACCATACACTTTCACTTTAATCTCATCACATATCAAATTTTACAACTTGTTATTAGTTGTATTTTGTCATTGACTGCTACTCTTATTTTTGTGATGACTTGTCTTTAATTTCTTTTTCTTTCCTCTATGCTTATTTTCAAGCCTCACATATATATTTTTTTCTTTTCTCTGTTAGGCATTCATATCAAATGATAGTTGTTTTCATTAAAATTTTCCATTAATCGTTGTTTAATTTCACCCAGAATTTTAAGCCATATTTCACTTATCATTCATTTAGAATATTGCTTAAATTCTCACTTTTGTCATGACTTTCACTTTTTGAAATTTTTCATGCATTTATTGAGTTTGTCAATGCGTTGCTGTTACTGACTTTAAGTTTAATGTCATCATCAGGGAATACATTTGTTTCAGTTATAAGTTCACTGCGTAACACACCTTTTCTGTGTATATTGCTATAACACTCACACACATTTTTTTAAATGCACCTTTTCTAGTAGATAAGTTTTCACATCAAATCAAATTAAAGAATTTTATTTAGTGTGTTTGTTAAGGCTGGCTCATATAGGTTTATGTTTTCTGCTTCAATTTTCAAATGACTTCTTTTAATTATTTAATTGAGAGTTTTTAGATTTTAGAAATAAAAAGCAGAAGGTACTTAGTCTCTAGATGCTTCTATTTTTACCCACATGTTCCTTCTCTCAGTTCTTCCTATTGTTAAATATTTGCCTATTATTATTAAATATTTCATAGTATAGTATAATTGATATAATTGATTAGTATATGTAATAAATTGTTAGCACTAGTACTAAGTTGCTAGTTTAACTTAGTGTTCACTCTGTGTTGTACATATATACATTTTTGGTAAATGTATGACATGTATCCACCACAAAAATACCACATAGAATAGTTTCACTGTCCTAGAATTTCTGTATTCCTTCTATACATCTTTTGGTTCATCCTTGCCAAACACTTAGAAGCTACTTATACTTGTATTGTCTTTAATATTTTCAATATTTTGGAGTGTATAGAATTGAAATCATATCAGGTGTAATCTTTACAGATTTTCTTCTTTTAACTAGTCCTATGCTTGTTAAGATCCATTCATGTGTTTGTATGGATTGACAGCTAATTTTTTTTAGTACTGAATATTATTCCTTTGTCTGAATGAACCACAGTTTTATATCCATTCATCTCCTATAAATGACTTTAGTTACTTCCAATTCTGGGCAATGGTAAATAAAGTTGGTATAAACATTAATGTGTAGGTTTTTGTGTAGATAGAAACCTTCAACTGACTTGAATCAGTACCAAGAAATGTGACCATTGGCATACACGATAAAAGTATATTCAGGTTTGTAAGAAACTATTAAGTGGTTTCACAAAATGTGGGTGCAAATTTCCATTCCCACCACCAGTGAACAAGGGTCATGGGTCTGTAACCTCATCAGCATTTGGCAT
This sequence comes from Hydrochoerus hydrochaeris, assembly GCA_004027455.1. Taxonomy (NCBI): domain Eukaryota; kingdom Metazoa; phylum Chordata; class Mammalia; order Rodentia; family Hydrochaeridae; genus Hydrochoerus; species Hydrochoerus hydrochaeris. The sequence continues at coordinate 48,913 of PVLA01000933.1, forward strand.
GGTTGCTTCTTGGCTTTTGCCATTCTAACAGATATGCCATGATCTGTCATTATTTTAATCTGCAGTTCTTTAGTGACATATGATGTGAGCATGTTCATTTGCCAGTTTCTCCTCTGAACACTGTCTTTGTGTATTGAGGGGTATCTGTTCAGATCATTTGTGCATTTCTTATTTGTTTTATTTATTTGCTTATTGTTGAGTTTAAAGAGCTCTGCATATTTAGGAGACCAATCATCTTTCCTTTTAAATCATAGTTTCCATTTATATTGTCTTTTTGAGCACAAAAAATTGATAATCCCTTTCAGCAGCAATTTAATGTTTCAGTATGTCTTTGACAAGAAGTCCTTCTCTCGTGTGTAATATGTTTTTAGCCTGTCAATCAACTTTTAATACTAAGCCTGTTTGATTTTATTTGTTGTTTCTTTTTTTTCCCTGTCTGGAGTTCATTAAACTTACATTTGTTTACCTAACATCCTTAGCAATGTTTGTAATCAGATACCATTATCGCCTCCATTTAATTTGTGTTATGCATTTCTGCTGTTACACTATTTGGTATTGTCCCATATATCTTGTGTATTTCATTTATTTTTAAATTTCTTTTTTGTCTTGGTTTCTACTTTTGTTATTTTAAGTTATTTATATTCAAGCATACTGAACTCTGTATTTTTTTGAAACTACTATTAAACTTCTTACTTTTTTATTTCTAATGACATTTTTCTTTTCTATAATTTCTATTCACCTCTTCATATTTTCCATATATCTGTGTTATGGCTAGTTTAAGTGTCCCCCTCAAAGCCTCATGCAGTCAGGAAGACAGCTGACTCTAGCGTTTGTGATTGGTTCATTCTCTAGCGATGGGATTGGCGGTGTGAGGGCTGTACCTGCCCAGGGGCGGGGGAGCTGGCATACAATATAGGAGAGGGAAGGAGGCTTGACCTTCCCCTTTTGCTCTTTTTTGCTCTTGAGGTTTGCAGCCTCTTAGCCACGCCCCCCTGCCAGCTGAGTATAAACTGAAATATTCAGAAACTGTTAGCTAAATAAATCTTTCTCTCCCTAATACTGGATGTCAGGTATTTTGTCTCAACAATGAGAAAAAAAATAAGACAATCTACTTGTATATACTGTCTCACTTTGCTACTAGATCTTTTGACATCATTTTCAGAGTAAAACTTGTTCTCTGATTATTGCCTTAACTGAGTCTCTTTTAGGTTTGCTTGTATTGACTCTCTTGTCATTTAGGTTTATAGTAAATTTTTAGTTTCTTTTAATGTTTTATTGCAAGCTTGGGATTTTAAGTCTGCTTTATCACGCTATTAGTAATATAGTTGGAGTTCAAATTTTAGTTGAATTTGTTTCAGCACTGATTTTCAATATTTCTTTACAAATAACTGTTCATTTCATTTTTTAATTTAATCTCTGAACATTTCTCTTGGATTCCAAGTCCCTGCCTCACCTTGTAATCCTCAGGAACCCTGACTTCCCTCTGCTGTCTTGATCAGATCATCACAGGACCATGGCGATAGAAATCGGAGGTTCCTGGGGGGATTTATGTCTCCTCTCCTATTTCAAGCAGACTTGGATGGCTTCATTCCGCTCAAGCAATGCAGTGTCCCCAAGCTATTTCTCAGCTTATCTCCCCAATTCCAGACTAGAGAGCAAGTCTGTAAAACAAGCAGTAAATACTTACATTAGTTTCAAAGGATTTATTTCTTTGTCTCTATTGAACCTTCGCTGCTGGTTACTGTTCAACAGGGATTTGCAATATTGAAGGCTTGATGGACTTTAGGGACACCTTTAAGCCAGCCTGCAATAAAAGCGGCCTTCAGGGAACCCTGTCTTTAGTTGATCAATACCCTAAATGTCTCAGGGAGAACTGTCTCAGATATCCTGCCTTCCCCTCATTGTTAAGAAGGGCCATAACTGTACAAAGGGAAAACCTACTGGAAAAGGTTGACTATTGAGTGCAAGCTCTCCGGGCTATTTCTTTTGGTATTCTATTGTGTTAAATCAATTAAAAATGTAAAATTTTTGTTGAACTTCAGCTGGATTCTCCTTATGCCTGATTATTTTGAATTTCTCTTACCCATTTGGCTTTGGTAAGGATTTATCACTTTGTGGAATACAGTGTTAATTGCTGAATATTTTCTAGTTTCTTACAATTTAAGTAGATTTTGCTGAATTTGAGAACTTTTTTTTTACTATCAGATAATGTAAATCTATATTTCCTGTAAATGATTATATAATTTTTTTTCACAACTTTGATTAACTTGTAGTTTCATCATTATTACCATAAAAATACTTTTTGGTGTCCTTTGAACCAACACATTCTTAAAGATATTTAATTTCTGAGTTCATTTAGGGAATTTTTTGATATTATTTCTACTAGTTTCTAATCATATCTTTCATGTTTTCATATCTGAAAATTATATCATGTTTTTAAAAACACTAGTTAAACTTCCACCCATAAACTCCATATTTTTTGGGTTCTTTCCTATATGGGGTTTATTTAGAAATATATTATTAAGTTTCCAAACATTTAGAAATTTTCTAGTTTTATTATTTAACATTGACTTTTAAATTCATTCTCCTTTCTTTCAAGAATGTATTTTAGGGTCTGGAGCTTTAACTCAGTGGCATAAGCACCTGCCTGGCAAACACTATGCTGTGAGTTCAATCACTGGCACCAAAAAAAAAATGTAATTTAAATAATGTGAGCCACTTTATATTTAATAGGTATTATTATTCAAATATAATCAATTAATAAATGTTCTGCTGCACTTGAGAAGAATGTTTTATGCACTTTTTAGATGGAATTTTCCATAATTATCAATTAATAGAAGTATATTATAATTTTATTAAATTTTTATTTGTTCTCTGTGTTTTTCTATAAATTATTTGAAGGAGGCTGAATTTACCTATTGTAACTATGAATTTGCTCATCTTCCTTTTTATTTCCACTAGTTTTGCTTCATGTATCTTCAATTTATAATACTAGATAAATTAAATTACAGGACTGTAAAGTCTTCTAGATAAATTGCACCCCTTATGAAATATTACCCTGGAAATGATACAATTCTTTGTTTAAAAACAAAATCTGACATGTACATAGCCACTACAGCTTTATTTTCAACAGTAAACTATAAATGTGATAGTTTGTATTCATCTTAAAAAATTTAACTCATTAGGGTCTTTATATATTATACATCTTTTGGACAACATAAATTCATTTTTAAATCCAATATTAAGATATTTACCTTTTATGAGGAGTTTTCATCTTGATATTAACTTTAAAAAATTGTGTTTTTGACTTCTGGATATATTACATCCTACAAGATTGAAAGAAATTTCCTTCAACTATATTTTCCATTTGATCCTAGACAGAAATAAATCTAAAGCATACCCATGCCATATACACAACTGTAGAGAGATAGCATCAGAAGCAGAGCCTGGCTAATACCTATAAATTCAATATGCTTGCTAGATTCACTTGTCCTAAAATGAATTATATTATATCAGGTACACTATAAAGATAACTTTCACCATAATGGAATTTAGATGTTAAGATTTTGTCAGAAAATAGAAAAAGACAGAGAGAACCAAAAAGAGGGTATGCATTGACCTCTAATACATCACTCTGGTACTCTAAATGCCACCTTCGAGGCTGCAAATCTTTAATAAGGTTTAAGCAGAGACTTTGCTCCTTGGATATCAACAACATACTGATGTATCTAGGACTAATCTTATGTAACACAATGCATAAGAAGGAAGACAGAGATGATATCATATCTTGGCTTGTTGACAGTTTCACATTGCTGGAAAGCAAACCGGGCCATAGTTGAAAAATTATCATGATCTTTTATATTTGATTACTTAGTACAATGCTAATGTGTAGGCAGTGGATAGTTAAATTTGCGACTGTCCTTTGACACTCAGGAAAGGAAAATTTGGATGCTGAGCAGGACAATTAGAGGGCTAGTGTCCTAGTTTAAAGTCAGATGAATGTTGGGTAAAACTGTAAAAATAGAAACTGCCTTAGGACAGTAATAAAAACACTCGACACTGTCTCTCAAGGTGACCAGGGTCTCTGTTTCTAAATAAAGGCTTCTAGGAGAGGAAAATGATGCTAAGTGAGCTTTGGATGAGTAATTTATCTCTCATGTTCGTGACTCATTCGATCCCCTTTCAACCTCAAAGAGAACAACAGGCATCAGTTAACCTTTACTGACAGTACAGGGCTATCAGTAATAAATAGCCACATTGCAATCAATTATTGTAATTCAGAATAACAGGGATGGCAGCAAAGTATTTTGGAGACAATAATGGAAATTCTATTTATTCAAAATTATAGGAAACATTAAAGTTCTTCCTTAAGCTTCCTTTTTCTTTTAAGGCTCTATAAAGTATTAAAATTTCCCTTCTTCTTCACTTCTTTTTTCCATATTTATGTGGTTCAATAAATAATCTCAATGGTTTTTATTTATCAACTTAGGATACACTGTAATTTTTTATAGGAAAGTTCATAAGCAACACTACAGTAGTAATGAAGCTCAGAGATGGAAAAATGTAGAATGTTGTTCCCACTCTTTCAATAAGAAAAACTTGGGAAAATTGCAATTGAATGATAAATTTTTAAACTCATCAGCATGCTGAATTATCTGGATAACAAAGTAGCTCCTGTTCGAGAGGAAGTGTCTCAGGTATTTTTCTTTTATTGAGACAAAATACCTGATATCAATTCTAAAGGAGGAAAGGTTTATTTAGTTTACAGTTTGTAGAAGTTTCAGTCCGTAATTGGCTGGCTCCAAGGCAGGGTGGCACATAGCAAAGGGGCAATGGTTCAGGGCAGGGGAAGACAGCAAAAGCAACAAGAAAAGGGAGAGACAAGCCTCTTTCTGCCCCTTCAATGTATCCAGTCTACCAGGACTAAGGCAGTGCCAATGCAATCAGTGGATTGATCCAGCAATCACCCAGTCTTAATCCCAGCACCCTTAATCCTGGGACTGCACTATGAATCAATCACACACTAGGTTCATCTGCCTTCAAAATCCCCCTCTATGACTGCATGACTACATGAGGCTTTGGAGCAACATCTAGACGCAAACCATAACAGGAAGATACCTGCCTATAGGAGGAAAGGAATCTAAAACATAAGTAGTGCTTGTGTCACTCCTTCATATAAACCATTAAGACTATACAGCTGAACTTCAAAAATATTCTCAAACCTTGAATGTAAAGTCACAAAATTTCATAAATGAAGAGTTCAGGACTTACTTGCAAGACTTTTCCCCAGGAGTCCTGCTAACTACTCCACAATGTGAGAGAGAATCTTTAGAGAACTTTTCTTATGATACTTGTGACATTAGGCAAAGGTATGAAACAATGAGTACTAATATCCAACACAAGAATTCCTCCTCTATTTCTTCTCTGGACCACATGCTTTCACTACATGAGAAAGAAAATTAAACGTGTGTGTGTGTGTGTGTGTGTGTGTGTGTGTGTGTGTGTGTGTCAGACTTTAGGGCATGAGTAGAAACCATTTTTATTGGAGAAAGAATATCATTTCAGAGGAGAAGCAAAATGATTTACTCTACCTTTAGCAAGAGCTAGAGGAAAAGACATCTATAACGTGTCCTGAGATCCAGAGACACAGTGCCTGGATGAGCTAAAGCTTAACCAAAACACATGAAAATGCCTCTTCTGCACCTTCCCATCATCAAGCTCACAAGAATGGATGAACAGTTAGGTGATTTGAAAGCAGTGGATTGTCTGTGGAGAAAAAGGGAGACCTCAGTCCAGGGGGAAAACAAACATTGAGAAAACGACCTGTGAAAGGCCAAGTCTCATCCTGAACACCAAGTAACACTGGAGGAACCTGGCTTTTGTGATGCACTGAGGATATGTATAGGGACACACCTAAAAACAACTGAGTAACTCAAAAGCTGGTACAAGGAATGGTATACAGGTTCTTCAAGCATAGAAGAAATTTACATCAGTATGTGCTTCTTAATGCAAAATATCTAACTTTCTATTTTAAAAAACACAAGAAAAAAACACATTCTGAAGAGACCACAGTTACCATCATACCTGCAGTTAACATCGTAATAACATCATAAAAAAATGTAAAAAATAAATGTTTTTAAATTAATATATAAACAAATTAAGGATATCCTTTCATAACTGCTGTCATAATAGTACAAAAAGATGATATTCCATTTAATTCACATTGAAAATTAGTCAGTAAATGTAAAGCAAGAAAAATAAATAGAAAGTTATCATAATTTATATTTCCCCCCAAAGCCTCATACAGTCATGGGTGGGGCTTTATGAAGGTGGCTGGATCTACCGTGTATGATGCTAGGATCAAAGATTCGAGGCCAAGACTAAGGGCGTAAAGCTGCCCGCTGTGAGGGTGGGTGGCTTAGATAACATAGAAGGGACAGAAAGTGTCAGCTTGCTGCTTGAGACTTCTGCTTCTCCTCTGTGACATCTCTCTGCTATGCCACCCTACCTTGGAGCCAGCTGACTATGAACTGAAACCTCTACAAAGTGTGAGCTAAATACACCTGTCCTCCTTTACCTTTGTGGGTCAGTTATTTTGTTTCAGAAAAAAATAGCTAAAACAAAAGTTGTGTAAACTGAAGGAAGACCTACAAATTATTAGCAGTCAATATTGAAGTAATGACATTACAAGTAATTTTTGCCTGCTTTTCTTCCAATAATCACATATTCCTTAAATAATAAGAAATAAACTAAAACATATATTTTGAAAAAAATCATTCCATATTTAATTTTAATATTTAATTTTTCATTAAAATATTGTAATAAAATTATATCATGTTGTTGTATGTGTAAACTACACATTGGGTTTTTTATACCATTTTGGTAATACTACAATAGTAAATACCCTTCTACTGTATCTACTTTATTTCCTTAGGGGACATCTTGAGAATTTACGGCACAAATGAAAAGAATATAATTTAGTTTCCAAGATAGATTTTCAAGTTACATTCCACATGGCATCATGTTTGTAAAAAGCAATTATTCTGATACTTTATGTTTATATATTTATATGCATTCATTTTATGTATATGATGTTTATACTTCCATGAGTTTTGACAAATTTTGAAGCTTGAGTAATCATTATCACAATCAAGATATAGAAAATCCTTGTCACCTAAAAATTAGCCTATTGCATCCATTCTTGGCTTGATACAGCCACTGTTCTGATTTTGTTCAATATAAATTAAACATAAATCTTGAAAATTTTCATTCACATTAGTTTTTATCTGATCTTTTATCCTGTGTTTTCTATTTATGACTGAATCATATTTCAGGTATGAGTGTTTCATTGATTCTGATTATGAAAAAGACATCATTGTATGACCATACCATAATGAGTTTTACCACCCAACATCGATGAAGAATTGGATAATTTCCAACTCTTAGCTATTATAAATAAAAGTACAGTGAATGTTTATGAAGGTATTCTTTACATGGGCATATATTTTCTTTTCTTTTTAGTAACTTTCTGGGTTAAGTTGCTGAATGCTGTAGAAAAGTAATGGTAAAATTTGTAAGGAACAAGAAAGCTATACTCCAAAGGAATTTTCCAGAATTTCATTTTCCCAGAAACTTATGTGGGTTCCAGTTACCTCAAATCATTTCTGAAATTTCCTTTCAGTTAGTTTTCACTTTTAATGGTCAGTAGTTCTCTTTTTTTTATTTCCTTCATGACTAGTGACTTTGAACATTTTTCACATGTGCCTGGCCACTTGAGTGTACTATTTTGTAAACTGTCCCTTTGGTCTTTCGCTATATTTATACTGTTGCTTTTCCTGTTGTTATTGAATTGTGAAGGCTCCACTTGTTGGATATAAGAATTTTTTATTTATAATTTACACTTTGAATACAAGGATATTTCCAGATTTATACATCACAATAGTCCTCATAATCTGTGGTTTGGAGTTTTCATTTCTTATTGTGACTTAAAATATACATATATTTTAATTTTGATGAAATCCAGTCTTCTTTTTTTGATTCATAATTTCTTTGATATTTCTGAGAAACATGGCCAATTCTAACCAAAATTTCTGGGGTTTTTTTTTGACAAATTTTTATAATTTTAGATTTCATGTTCAGGTATGTCACTCATATTGAGTTAAATTATTGTGTGAAATGTGAGATAAGAATCAACACTTATTTTTAAAAATATATTAGATGTTGTCTTAGTCATGTTCTTATCACTGACCCAGAATACTCAGTACCTACAATCTTCTTTAGAGGATTCAGTCCATAGAGGTCTGGCTCCAACACAGAGAGAGTATCATGGAAGGGTCTTTCAGAGAAAATCTGGTCAACACATGATGCTCAGGAAACAATGGAAAAGGAGGAGTTGGATGAGAGATATGTGCTTCTAGGTCATGCCCCATTAACCTGCCTGTATTAGCACCCCATCTTCTAATAGGAAGTTCAACTCATTAATGGGTAAATATTGATTAGTGGTGATACTCTTGTGGTCCAGTTGACTCCCAAATAAATGAGGATTTTGGGGGACACTTTAGATCTAAACCATAGCAGACACCCAATTGTTCCTTCACCTTTTGTTGAAAAGATTATTATTTCATATGTATAGTCTTCAATTGTCATTAAATATTAATGGAAAATTTGTGTCTTAACTATTCTAACATAATAGCAAAACTTGAAACTGCACAACAGATATCCTACAAGTTACTTTTTTGTTATTTTCATTGAAATTGATTTGGATCCTGTGACATATATATGCATTGTTACATGTATCTTAGAATCTATATATCCATTTACTTAAAGAAAGTGATATCTGCTGAAGTATTAATTTGAATTGGTTGGATCTGCAGATCAATTTAAATCAAATTCTCATCTAAAAATGTCATCTTCCTGCAAAAACTTGTAAAAATATCCACAAATATTCACAAATATTTAATTAAAGCTTTCCAAATTGCTCCCAATAATGTTATATAGTTTTCATTCTAAAGCTATTAAACGTGTATGATTAAACATATGTTAAAAACTTCATGCTTTGAAGCTTTTTAAAATGACTAATTTTTTTTTAATTCTATTGCTGGGGGCTGGGGATTTAGCTCAGTGGTGCAGGTGCCTGCTTGGCAAGTGTGAAGTTGTTAGTTCTATCCCTGGTACCAAATAAATAAATAAATAAATAAATAAATAAATAAAAATTCTATTGCTGGTACACAATAATAAAAGTGATTTATAAAATTATCTTTGTGTTCTGTGGTCTTGCTAAAATCAGTTATGAATTTTAGCAGCTTTTGCAATTATGTATTTTGAAAATAAAGGCACAATATTTCTTTCTTTTCCAGCTGTAATACCTGAATTTCAATTTTGCTAGCTAGAACTTTCAGTTCAACATTGAATAGCAATAACAAGAATAATAACCCTAGCCTTTCTCTTGATAATAGAGCAGAAGAAATCAGTTAGTTATTTTTGTATATTCTATTTATCTTTTTTATGTTCATTTTTATTTAAATATCTACACAGAAGTAATACAGCTTCTATAAAAATTATGTTTCCTAGTTCTGTCATCTTTGACTTTAAGGTTTTATTTCTATAGACTTTTAAAAATACCTGGTTTTGAGTCACAATTTCTTGCTTCTTAGTGTGCATAGAGACTTTTGGGGTACTGAACTTCGTAAAAATTGCAGCATTGAGTGTTATTTTTAAAAACGATTTTTAAATAAAGGATGTTATACATGTTTTGGGGCAGGCAACAATAGATGAATTAATATTTTCAAGTCTGATTTGCATCCATTCTATGAAGCAATTCCTTTATTACAGAAATGTTTTAGCTGTACTGTACTGCTATGGGGAAACCTTCTTGAAATCCACTCTCAATCCCAAGTGGGCAGTGAGTGGTCACTGAATACAAGTTTAGGAAACTCGAACTTCCTTAAGTAGTAATACTATGGTTGAAGCTCAAATGTCTCCTCAAAATTGCTTTTTTGTTGTTGGTTTTTTGTTTGTTGGTTTTTTTGTTTGTTTTTGTTTTTTATCGGTACCGGGGGATCAAACTCATGACCGCATGCTTGCAAGGCAGGTGCTTATGCCGCTGAGCTAAATCCCCAGCCAGCACCTCTCCTCAACATTACAATCCCTGAGAATTTAGTTTACAGCTCAGTCTTGTGGGGAACTAATTACTGGCCGTCTGCACATTCTGCTTTACCCATTTAAGATTTCCTGCTTAGAGAGACTTGAAGTGATTTCCACTCTTTCTGATCTCAGTTTTCTGCATAGTTCTTTCCATTCTGCTCCAATGTTCTGAAAATCTCTTTTTCAACTCTCAAACTTCAGGCTTCATTTCCTAACTTTGCTGAGAACACAGGAGGTGCTTGGGGTATTCCTTGTGCACCTGGCATTCAAAAGTTGCCTAAAGGTAGAGATATGAAAAAAATCATGGACTTAACTGGTTATTGGCCCTCTCTCAATGATCACAACTTTTGCTGCCAATTTGAATGTTTTAATATGGTTGTACTCAGTTCTTTCCCTAAACTTTTATCTGTTAATGGAGATGTTAATCTAGATGTTAATCTAGTCTTTATTTATGGATAATATTTGGAAGTAAAATTCAACAATTTTAATAAAATATGTATATTTTAAGATAGTTACAGGTTCACAGAAATGTTGCCAGAATATTACAAAAATTCACATATACTCACACTTACTTTCCTCTACTGTTAACATTATTATTCAACATTTGTCACAACTAATAAATCCATATTACTACTTAAGGAAGTTTGTGAGTTTCCTAAACTTGTATTCAATGACTTGCTTCTGTTTCTTGCTCTGCTATTAGTTTATTACAAATATTTGTCAGTGAAATACATAATATAATGACAGCTTTTGTATCTGCCAAATTAATGAATTAATTAATATTATACAATGTAATTTTGCTGATTTTTGAATATTACTTGATTTAGGATAAGTATATTTTTATTTTATAAGTGAAAAATATTCATGGATTTTTATGGTGAATTATTTTTTATCCATACATTTTAATCTGTTTGACTCCTTTTGGAAAAAGTGAAGTTTATTATTCAGTTTTCAAAAAGTCTGTCTTTCATGAATGATGAGGAAAAGGTATAATCTGTGGTATAATCTGTTGTCCTAATTTATTCACAAAAGGGAGCATAAACAAACCTAAGGATAGTTGGCTGAAGGACAGGAATGGTCCTGTCACAGACCCATTACAAATTTCAGTGCAAACAACTAGAGCAATAAACCCACACCTGACAAAAATGGCCCTTTAATAACAAAATTTCATCTGTGATGGTTAAAATTTTGTGTCTACTTGGCTACTGTGGGATTCAGTTGTTTAGGTGCACACACAAGTCTACATATTATTATGAAGATATTTCTTTAGATGTGGTTAATGACATGTATAATCAGTGCACCGAGAATTAATCGGTTTACTCAAAACACTGTAGATGAATTTTATCCAAGCTGAAGGCCTTCAGATAGAAGACTGAAAGTGCTCTGAAAAAAAAAAAAAAAAAAAGGAATTCTGCCTTCAAACTTTTCAGATGCAAAACTGTGCCATCATATGTGTGGCACCTGATAAATCAGTGAACGTTTAAATTAAGCAGAATTTACTCAGTAAAACATACATTGCTACTAATGCCCCTCAAAATACTCCACTGCACTTCTTACACACTAATCCCATTGCTCTTGCCCCTTTCTGAAGCAGTTCTAGAAGTTCCCTTCTCTGCATCCCTTAATAGAGCTGTCGTGGCTGTCTCAATTCAAGAATGTGGAAGCAGTGACTTATATCTTTGCATTCTTTTATTTCTCTAGTTCTACTCATCATGAAATGCTGTTGCATTTTAGCCACAAGAGCCTTGAGCATGGCTGGTGTCCAGATTCCTGTTGCCATGGGCAAATAAATGGTGTCAACAGAAAACAAAATAGAAAGAAAAACATAAACATCAGACAAAGTGCAATCTCAAATTGAAAAACATTAAACAGTGTTGCAGGCAGCTAAGTTAGTTAGCAATATTATAGGCAGTCAGACTGGGCTGGGTCCTCATAGGAACCAGTGCAGAAGCCCAGATACCTTGCACCTGTGGGGGAGACAGATACCTCCTGCTGTGGGCCAGGCCTCAAGACAAAAGATCAATCAAACGCACCCATATCCTAAGGGATGATATTCTAAATAGTTCTCTATCACCCTGAGAAAGTCAGGAATCACCACCCCAACTCCCTACAAGAGTCATGGCTCCCTAAGAATGCCTGCCTTCTATGTGCCTCGCTTCCCCATTTGTCCTTGATTTAATCAACTTTACTTGAACCATTAATTCTACTGGTTAACCATAGTTCTGTCCCACCTCATGCCCATCTGCCTTGTGAGTTCCCAGTTTTCCCCACCTTGAACCCTTCTCACCCCGTGATTTTACTCTATAAAAGTCCCTAGAAAAGACAGAGTCCTTGGCAACCCACTCAGGACCCCTTCTGTCCCTCTCAGGCAGAAGTTTTTTCTCACAATGAATATATTCTACTCTTCACCTCCATTATTCCTAAACTTCATTCTTCAATTTTGGAGAGCAGGAACTCATACTGGACATATAGTAGGTCAGGAGTTTCATTCCCCTGTATCACTAGGACATGGGATCCCTATACAGGTGAAGCCTACAACGTGCATCAAAGCTAAAGCTGTCTTGACTTTTGACCGTTGATATTTCTTAAAATCACACAAGTAACACTGCCATTTTTAGTTTTTTTTTTTACATTTATTAATTAACTTACTCCCCAACCTTAAAAATTGGTAGAAACTATAAAATTCATTTCAGAGTTGAAAAAAAAGCAGAAGGTAATGAAGTAGCTTTTGCAAATTTTCTAAGTTGGAAGTAAAAGGGCTGACATTTGAACTCAAATGCCACACATATTCACAGGCATCATGTCCTTACATATGATACAACACTGCCTTTTCACCATTCATATCATCACATATATTAAAAAATTTGGAAAACCATAAAAATTTTAGAAAAATTTGTAATTCAATGTTATAAATGTTTCATTTATAGAAAAAATTTTAAAAACCATTAGCTAAAATATAATCAAGAAAACTATATTTCTGTGTAAATGACATTAGCTGAAAAACATAGCCAACAAGAGTATATTTTGCTAGCTATGGTAGTGAAGTGAATTTTGAGATAATGTATATATAAGTTGTTTAAGTATGTTAATGTGTGGAAATATGTTCCAATTATCCAAATGCTACTTGGATACATATCAACAAATGTTCAGAAATAAAACCCAGAAACATTGTATCTTTTTTCAAACTCCATCCTAAACATTTTAGCCTAGTTTCCTAGGTCAGAGAAACTAAGTAAACCTTGTAAATACTTTAGGTTGTAGGAAAATGGTAACCACTCACAGATACAATAGTGGCACACTACAAAGTGACTTCATCATGTCTCTCGCTTGTAATAGTCTCTCAGAAGACAGATGGGTATTATGTCCCAGCAACAATGAGAAAATGACTAAGACATTATTATTATTATTATCATCATCATCATTATTATCATTGTCATTGTCATTATCATTATTTTCGGAACCGTGTATGAAGCCCAGGGCCCTGTCCGTGCTATGCTAGGCAAGAGCGACCATTGAGGTACATCTCCAACTCCATATCACAATTTTTTTGGCAGAAATAATATTTAACATAGAATAATACATAAATAATAAAAGTACACATGATCACAAACGACATGTTTTAAACATGTAAGTCAGTTTATTACTTAGTCTTTAGAGAGAATAGTTAAGTACACTTATTGATAAACAACAATGTGATGAATTAAATTTCCTGAAGCAAACTCTGTTAAATTATCTCCCCAAATTACTTTAATTACCTAAGTTTAAAAAGTGAGGAGGTATACACTGTCATTGTTAATTTTTTCAGGCTATAAAATTTAGGCAAGCATACAGACTTACTAAGATCAGAGACGTTGTCCACTAATTACTAATCTAAAACTTCCATTTCTTGAAGAAATGAAAGTTTAAATGCTATAGTAACTAGATAAAGATTCATTACAAGGGAATACACTGTATATTCTCAAGATCTTAAAAATTATCTAAACAGCGTTAACTAAATAAAAATTTGATTTTTTTCAATTCATTCTTTATTTGATAGGAAGAGCAAGTTCATTATTTTCCAGTAAATGGAATAATCAGCTAATTAGCAGCACTTGTTATGTGATGAATATTCAATTACCAGAAGAGAAAAGAGAAAAGATGCATCATACCTTGGTAAATTAATCCCATTTTGTAAAGTAAATTTGCATCCACCTGGTAGAAAATATAAAGTCTTTTAGTAAAAGACTTGGGAGGTTTGCCAAATTCAAAAAATTAGAGGGTATTTAACCCTAACACTCCTTGTCAGATATTGTTCCTTGCTGATACTTTCTTTAGAATGCCATTGAAATTAACCACATCTGTCTGGAATGCATATATTTTACAGTGCTGAGAATGCTAATTACATGTATTTCCTGTCGATTCTTGACCTTCATATAAAGGAAAACTGTAAAGAAATTAAAACTGCATAATTGAGCACATGTATGCACAGTTTATATATATATATATATATATATATATATATATATATATATACAATAAATTTTTTAGAATATCATGAACTCTATCATAACTCACAGCACTTTCACTATGTAGTGAATCTTTCAACTACACTTTCTTCATCGCCTTTTCTGGATATTGACTTTTTCCTATGCTGACTGCCTTCTTCCCCAGACTTTGGACCTGAATGCTAGTACTGGTCTCTTGATGAATTATCAAGACATCTGTGGAAGCTTGCTGTTTTAGAGGATTTCAAATCTTATGACAGCTCTTAGTATGAAAAAAGATGAATTATTCAAGATAGATTTAAGACCTTATCTAGAGGGCATGGACATGAACATGTTTCACAGTACTCCATAGGAAGTAAAATATTTGTGTGAGTCGAGATAAAATACACTCAAAGGAAGAACTTGCTTGACTACATTGAAAATTAAGAGGAGTGACTTCTAAGTCAGTTAAACATGATGATGTAGGTCTGGGAATTGAGCATAAGCGCCTGCCTGCCATTACAAATTTTGCTTCAGCTTTTTGTTGAAGATTTTTTTATTATAAGAAAAGTAAGGGATTTAGGAATATTATTGTGCACACTAGTCACTCCTTCAGGGATGGTAGGAATCTGTGTAGATCTCATACACTAAATTGCCACAGTCTCACAGGGTCTGGTATTTAGTTCAGTGGCATAAGCACCTAGCAAACATGAGGTTGTGAGTTCAATCCCCAGTACCAAAACAAAAGACAAAACAAAATAAAACTCTTGTATTTTAAGTCACAATTTGCTCTCCTGACAGACAATAAAATAAAAAGCTAATTTCACTTTAATTTTTCTTGGTTGTTCCATAACCAAAGAGCAATATGACAGCTGTTGAACAGGGCTGGCAATATTGTACACAACATTTGCATGACAATCAACTGTTCCCTTTGTACTGAACTTAGAAAGAAATCAGTAAATATATCCAAACTTCAAATACATCTAAACTTTAATCTAAATTTCATTGGGAAATCTGATCTCATGGTACAACTATAAATTAGGAGTATTTAATTACTCTCTACCTTAATTAACTAATGATCCAATTTAGGATTGATTAGGGTAGAATGCCACAAATAAATTATATTTAATACTACAACAGTATTTGAAATCATTGCTCATTCTTATCTCTATTAAAATATAATTGAATATGGGCAGCTTTCCAATTTGTTTAAAATAATGTACATGCTTTGGTTGCTTATATCTTATTTTGCTAATTCCTAGTGTTTTGATTAGTGAGTTAATAAAGAGCTATCATGGCACTAAATGCAAGAAGAACTACAGATAGCATGAACCTCAAAGTACAATTCCTGTACAGCTGTGAGCTGTCTCTTAATATTGTACTCCAAGATTATCAAGAAAACTAAAACTTTGAGCCAGTCTTCCGTGTTAGGAAAATGAATGGTCCTTCTTACTGCATTATTACCTTTCCAAGAAAAAGGCCTTATACAAATATATCTCCCTACCTCTTTTTATGCTACCACTGAGCATCACCCATTTTCCTATGCAGGCACTGGATTAATATATTACCTGTAGAAATTTCAGTCTTAAGTAAATATACACGTACTACTTCTTTCTCATATTACTTACAACATTTTAAACTATGAACAATAGAACTTACACCAAGCAGATGGATCTAAGTTTTGCACACGTTGAATCACGTGGGATTTGTAGGTCCTTTTTAAGAAAATTGCTTTTATAAAAATGTTAGTGCTATGAAGTACATATGAGGAAGTGCTGACTCTGTGGCCCCCACCTTAAATCCTATGCTGACACTCTAATTCCCAGTATGATGCTGCTTCCCAGTGGAACTCCTGGGAGGAAGCAGATTGGGTCATGAGCCTAGAACCTTGATAATAGACTAATCTTTCTTCTTTCTCCTCTCTCTCTCCCTCCTGCCAACTCCCATCCAGAGAATCTCTTGAAAGGACAGAAGGAGAAAACAGCCCTCTGTCAGATACGAAAAGCACACTCATCAGACTTTGAACCTCTAAGATCTTTGAACTTGCATTTCTGAAAGCTAAGAACTGTAAAGGTTCCTTGTTTACTTCAATGGTTCATGACTTTTATGGCATTTTGTCATAGTAACCTGAGATGAGTGAGACAGGGATCCTAAAGATTAACATTCTCAACATGGTTTGTTTCCCTATGTGTTAATTGACAAAAAAAAAAAAAAAGTACTGTGGAACTTAAAAGATAACTTAGAATAAATGGTGGAAAATATGGCAGCTTGCAACGCTGTATTATAGGAAACGGTGGCTCATTTGTGTCATAACAAGATAAGTAACAAAATGAAGATATGGAAATCCTCCTGTGCATACCTACATTCATAGTTTCAATATCTTTGAACCTTTCTGCCACTACATACATTCCTTTTCAGTTACCTCATGGTGGGTCTATGTCTCCAACCAATCTACATACTTCTTAGAGTCACGGTTGCTTTTTCATGATCTCCAGGGGAATTTCCAGAATATAATAAATGCTCCAACGGTATTTGATTGACTGATTAATTAATTAATTCTTAATACCTAGTTCAATTAAGGAAGAATAAAGATCCTGAATCACTTGCTTATATTTCTCATCAGAAATCCTAGGCTTAAATTACATTTTAATTCCATTATGTCTCTAAGTGACCATCCCTTCTAGAATAATAACTGGACTTGAAATGTAAAGATCGATAGTAAAGACTGAACATGGGAGAACATGTCTAGAAAACCTTAGGTTCTCTTATCTAGTAGAATGCTTCAAAATTTAATCTCATGCATGGCAGATGTGGCATTTGCAAGAATATATCTTGGAGTCAAGTGACACCACTTTTGCATACCAATAATTTTATCATGTTTATAAAACAACCCATACCCTCATTTTTCATGCCTTCCTATTGAAGATTCATGCTACAGTCTGAATTTTGAATATGTAACCAAAGCCCAGCTTAAAGACAACCCCAGGGTGGTGCTTTTGGGAAGTGGTGGAATACTTCAAAGTTGGGTTGTACAGGAGGTTGTTAGATAATTGAGTCCACACCCTTGACCCTCATTCTTTCTCTCTCCTCTTTTTGTTTCCGGGCCATGATGTTAGTGAGTTTGCTTTCCATGTGTTGTTGCCTTCACACATAACAAAAGCAATGGGACCAACCAAGTAGGATTAGAATCTTAGAAACTGCGAGCCAAAAATAATTTTTTATAAAGTAACTATTTCTGGAATTTCACTATGGTGACAGAAAACTCACTAAAACAACCCAAACTGATCTTTTTCATAGAAATAGAATGATATTTATTATATTTATTATGATGAGTACAGAAATGGAGGGTACTAACAGAAAGCGACTAATTGAAAATTCTGCTCTTCTAAATTAAACACACAGAATAGTATTTCACTTATACTATATTCCAACGTGAGAAAAAGGTAATTTTCCCCTATAGTAAACTGTTTTATTTAATTACTTATGAATGCTGCAGTACACAAATAACTCAGATATGCCACCTAATTCTCAAAAACTTTTCACATTTTTAATCCTCATATTTTACAGCAGAGAATACAGTGGGATCTTTCTATTCTCAGCTTCATTAGCATTTTAATTTCTTGCTAAGAGAAAGAATCAACTTGATACACTTGAATTCAACTTCAGATTGAAGTGTTCACTAATCTAGTTAAGGCTTGGCACAAATTTGACATAAATTAATGAAATTTCCAAATGTTTTGTCAACTATACATGATGATGTAAGAGTTCTTGACACATTCCTTTCTTCATAACATCATTTTTTCTCCTTTTATTAGTCTAGAAATAGTTTTGAAATTAAATATAAACATAACTCAAAGCTCATAGTTTAAATTGTGAATAATTTATAGCCTATTTTTAAAATATTTTATTCTCAAACTATTAAAGTTGATTTGATTTTTAATTACTAAGCAACATAACCCTTTCTATGAAGTTAAAAAATGAAAAAGATTTGTGAAGTATTTATTTATTTAAATAATATTCAGGGATAAAGAGCATTTATTAGACTGGGGAAAATAATTGTTAACAATTTATATCAATAAAAAACACATCTCCATTCTTAACTGAATCATACACAATGTCCTGAATCAGTAATGACATAGAATAAATTGGAAGTGCTTGCATATAAGCAATGAGCTACAGTGATATAACATTGAGTCATACAAGAGGAGCTAAAAATGTGAACCTCACTGAATGGGAAGACTAAATATATTCTCTCTGACTTGTGTAGTTTAATATTCTCTACCATGGAAATGGTCAGATTTTCTTAAGAAAAAAACCTACTCACTTGGGCCAGGGATTTAGCTCAGTGGCTTAAGTACCTACCTGGCAAGCACGAAGTCATGAGTTCAATCCCCGGTACCAAAAAAAAACAAAAAAAAAAAACAAAAAAAAAAAACCTACTCACAAAGAAACACTCTATGTACATTAATGCTTGGATTCTTCTCAAATACCATTTCATCATTTGTCTAAGAACATAACAATATGGCGAAATGAAATGAAATCTTATTTCAGAAAGAAAAATATTTGAAAAATTTGGATTCTATGGCAAAGGTACATTATGATTTCTAACAACACCATTAACTTCAAGATCACCATTAACTTGGAAACAGTGGGGATTCTGCAAAATTTGCTCCTATTAAGAAATAGAAATGACCAAGCAGCCTAGATAAAATAAAGTTGAAAAATCAGATTTCATTGTTGTTGCTCACAACAGCAGAGTTGCCCTTGTGACAGAGACCCTGTATCCTGTAAAGCCTGGAATATTTATTTCCCAATCTATTTATAAAAGAAGCACCATATCTAAACAAACAAACAAACAAACATCTCACTGCTTACCTTGCTGGAGATTCACAACCTCTTTATTCTCTGTCTCTGTCTCTGTCTCTCCCTCCCTCCTAATCATTTTTCAAAATAAAGGCATTTTTGGGAGGGGAAGATTTGGGTTATACCCATAAAAAACATGTTATATAAGGAGACTTAATCCAAACTTAACAACCATTAATATGACTAATTCATTCTCTTACCCTATTTTTTATGACTTCATGTTTGTCTCACACAATATTAACAGTACTTGTGGGGTACTGGTACATGGACCTAACACACCTTGACTCCTTTTTCTGCCATTGCCTTTTCTTTCCCTCCCTCCCTGCTCCATCCATCTCTTGATACACACACACACACACACACACACACACACACGCACACACGCTTGCAATATAGAGTTTACATTCCTTGTATGGAGTCGGCATATGTTACATAACATAATTTATTTTTATCCCCTTTCCTTCCCTTTTCTATGCTTGCTCCATTTCTTGATCTCTGTCTCCTTTTAGGAAATATCTACCTCTCAACTCCTATGTTCTGTCTTTTATTTTGCTTTTTATACTTTGGGTTTTCTCAAACCATGATATTGATGTGTGTCCAATTTATTTCACTTCAAATTATGGTTCCAAGCTGCATCTATTTTCCGACAAATGACTCAAGTTTACCTTTCATTATGGCTGAATACTACTCCATTGTTTGTTAAATACACATTTGCTTGATCTATTCATTTGTTGATGGACATATAGGCCACATCCAAGAGTTGACTTTTATGAATCGTGGGGCTATAAAACATGGATATGCATGTTCCATGGGGGTATGATGTCTTTAAATCTTTCACTAAAATACCTAGAAGAGGAATAGTTGGGTCAAGTGGTATTTGTAGATTTAGTGTTTGAGGAATCTCTGTTCTGATTTTTAAAGTGGCCACACTGGTTTATATTCTCACCAACATTGTAGAAATGTTTCTTTTCCCCCAAAACCACTTCAGCATTTATTATTGTTTGATATCTTGATCATGGCCATTCCTTCTTCAGTAAGAGAAATCTTGGTGTTGTTTCAATGTATATTTCTGTAATTGCCAATGATGTTGAACATTGCTTTGTATATTTATTGGCCACTAGTATTTCTCCTGTGAAGTGTCTATTCATTTCATTTGCCCATTTTCTAATTACGTCTTTAGTTGGGGTGATCTGATATGTTTTGAGTATTTTATATACTCTAGATATTTGTACTTTATCTAAGGAATAGCCGGAAAAATTTTTTCCCATTTTCTACATTGTCTTTTCGCTTTGATGGTTGTTTCCTTTGCTGTACTTTTTGACTTGGCACAACGTAATTTGCTGATTGTTGGTACTACTTCCTGTGCAACTGGGATTCTGTTAGAAAGTCCTTACCTACACCTATAGTTTCAAGAGTTTCACTGTTTTGCCTTCCAATAGTTAAGGGTTTCTGTTTTAAGATTTAGTTCTTTGACCCATTTTGGTTTCAGTTAAATATATAGTGAAAAGTGTCTACATTCATTCTTCCTCATGTGGACAGCCAGATTTTCCAGCACTAGATTTCTTTGCCTCCAACTTACCTTTTGATTACTTATTCTATCACTCATTGTCTCTCTCTGTCTCTCTCATTTTCTTTTTTTAACCATTGTTAGAATACCTCAAACCAGATTTAAAACTTTACTTTTATATAGATACCCCTAAGTTATAGTGCATAAGCAAGCTTCCAGGTGATTCTAGACAAATTTTGTACCCTTTTTAAAAACACATCTTTCTGTCCTAATTCTTTTTCTGTCCTCCACACTCCTCAGAGTTTGAACTTCCTGCTGTGGACAGCATATGATCCATAGTATTCCATGCTTAATCACCCCAAGATTAATACATAATAATTGCATCTTATTTTCCTCAACTCTTAGATTGATCTCTTGACTTTTCTTTGTTCATATTATATCTTATTATACTTTTTGGACATGGACTTACATGGTTCTTTTCTACTTTGCACTCTCAGGTTTTTTTTCTTTCTGCAAAAATATCACTTTTCTTTTATGAACCAAATTAACCTTGTGCCCCTTCAGAATCTCCTCTATTAGATACTATTTTTGACGCCTGTATCTTGTACAGACACTAGATTTTTAAGTTTGAAAGACTCTGTACCAGATTTTCAATGTGTTCTTGAAACAGCACTGCATACTGAGTAGCTTAAAACAAGATGAAATTATTCCATTGCTGGAGATCAGACGTCTGAAATCAAGGTCAGCTAGGCAAAGCACCTTTTTTGGTAGCTCTAGGGAAGAATTTTGTTTCAGTCTTCCTAACTTTTGCTACATGCTGTAGTTACTAGCAAAGACTGGTTGTGGCTAAATCAGTCTATTTTCTACTTCTGTTTTCACATGGCCATCTTTATTCTGTGTATCAGTGTGTCTTCATTTCACTCTTTCTGTAAGAACACCCCAATCCAGTATACCCTCACCTCTTTCTTTCCTTCTTTCCTTCTTTCCTTCTTTCCTTCTTTCCTTCTTTCCTTCTTTCCTTCTTTCCTTCTTTCCTTCTTTCCTTCCTTCCTTCCTTCTTTTCTTCTTTCTTTCTTTTCTTTTCTTTTGTCTTTTTTTTTTTTGTACCTGGAATCAAACTCAGAGCCTCATGCTTGCCAAGCAGGCGCTGTGCTGCTGAGCTATATTCCAGCCCCTTGCCCTTATCCTGATTATGTAGAGGCTTTGTTTGTATAAAAGGTCATATTCAGAGACAAAGTATTCTGGATTACCATATATCCTGTTGGGGCACACAATCCATTCTACCTTATGCACATTCAAAAGCATCTAGATCAACTATTTATTAATATGATATAGGGAAACCACAAATAATTCTGATTAAATATTGTGCTTGATATTTGATAGCTCAGAACAATAGTTTTTAAAAAAGTAACTTCCTTGTAATTTAACCTGTCTTCCTACTTCTATTTGTGAGCCAGTATAGGGAAAAGGATATTGTCTACAGAGTATGAGATTATTAAAGAGTTTATTTTTTCCTGAGAACTGCTTGTGGATACACATTGTAATTTTATTTGATTGCTATCTTACAGTATGTCATGAACAGAGTGAAAACCATGACATGTGTCTCTCAGAGAATCTCATTCAGTTCCAATTGTCTAATTTTTAAGAGACTGTTTTATTTGCCTACTTTCGCATATAATGAGAGTTTATCATATCATAATGGCTTTAATGTCAGATAGACGTGGCTGTGAATCCCACATGTGCTACAAAATAATTGAGATGAAACAAAAGTTAAATAATTTCTCTAAGCTCAAATTTCCAGACTGGTACAATGGGAATGCAGCATTTATTACAAATAGTTAATGAAAGTAATAATTAGATAATAGATAATTAGTACAGTGCTTGGTAGATTTAACAACTGGTAAATTGTAATAATATAATTTTTATTGTTCTGGTTTGTGGAAATCTCATTTACCACATCAGAACCTGTATCATGGCTCAGATCCTTGATGTTAATTCATGCCCTGACATCATATGTACTATGAATTTGTACATTTTTTCAGACACAATATTCTTATTTTTCTTAGTGCCATAGTTTAGGGTAAGAAGAATTGCAAAGGTATCCCAAGTACCAGTGCAATGGAGAACTCAGAAATATATATTTTTACATTAGTAAATATGATTAATGCTATTCTTACCTTCATCACTAATTACCACAAACAATAAACTGTGAAGAACCTGGATTATTCTGTGGTTTCTTTCAGAAATAGCCTCCCTTGCTTGACTTTTAGTCTGCTTTCAAGGCCTTATTTGTCCATTCTGTACACACTTTCCATCAGTCTTTGACAAATGAGGCTTATGTCTAGGTACAAATGAGGCTTATGTCTAGGTACCGCCTAATACCCACTTGCCCACTGTTCCTTAAATGTAAACAATTGTGTTTTGAGATATAACATGTGCAGCTGAAATGCTGAATTTTGTAGGCTGCTTTGCAACTAGGAGAATCCGTTTGGTAAAATTCTGGTTAGATATGGATAAAGCCAAATTATCTTGTAGGTCTCCCAAGAAGAATGTCTAAAGAGTCTTGAATTATATGGGAAACAGTGTAAGAATACAGACATAAATGTTAGACCTTCAACCTATCTCTGGAAATGTTTAACGCAAATCAGAGACTATCATGGAAAAGTGAAAGGAAGACAGGTTCCTGGTGTGTATAAAGACCACAGGCCATTTGGCTTCCTTTCTATGAAAGACAACTGTGCTTACATCTTTCAAAATCATTAGTATCTTGTGTGTAGTACTATATGCAGTTGATCCTATTTCAGTTATTGCCCTAAATCTAAATGGAGGTGAACTTCAGATAAACAATGTGGATAACTGAACGGAATTCTTGGCCTCTGGGTCTTTTAATCAATGATTTCCTTTCCCACAAATTGCTTGCATTCCTGACATATCTACATGTTGTAGTTTTTGACCCTCAAGTACCCTAAAATATACCTCATTTGAAGTTTTTTCTAAAGGAAACTACCTACCAGCATAAATGCTTATTACCTCAAGAGCGAACAACAAAACCAAGACTATAAACAACATATCTCTCACACTTTTCAGCAGCAGTTAAAACTCAGGTAGGAAAATGTGACATATGGTCAAGGAACACTTTAGCTAAAATAAATAAAATCAAAGTTACAGAGATGATAGAACTATCAGTCAGAAACTTTTAAAAGAACTCCTATAAAACATGTTCAAGTATTTTTAAAAATGAGTGTAATGAAGACTGATGTAAAGAATAAGGAAAAGTACACTGAAAACTCTAGAGATTTAAAATGAAAATTTAGAAGTAAAATTCTAGAGATTTAAATGATGAAACATATCCCCCAGAGACACTAAAGGAAAAGTAGCAAAACAGACTCTTGAAATTCATATAAGAAAATAAAAAATACTATATTTGCAGCAAAATGGCAAAAATTAGTAGCAATGACAGACCCTCCAGACAAAATTCCAAAGGTTAAACTATAAAATAATCAAAAATGATAAGTATAATAAATCAAAACTACTTAAGAGGGACCAGGGTTATAGTTCAGTGGCACAGTGCCAACTTGGCAAGTGGTGTGAGGTCATGAGTTTGATTCCCAGTACAAAAAAAAAAAAAGGTTGTTAAAATTACTTGAGAACTTGAGAAATTCAGAATTTGTATCCTATGGGGGATACTAAGAGCAAAGTTAAAAGATACATGGATGATTCATACATTTTGTTTTGTCTAAATCAAACAGAGAATAAAATTCTGAGTATTAGAGGAATGTCTGCAAATTATGAACACAATTTGTGCAACACTTATAAAACTGTGAACATAGTGTATGTATCTTTCAGTTTCAGAGAACAGATTTGGAATGCCAGCGAACATATGAAAAATTGTGAAACACGGAAATACAAATTTGAAGAAAAATGAAGTTTTTAACTAGAAAAATTAAAGCAAACTGGCATAAAATATTTGTTATAAACTAAGAATATAAACTCTAGTAGTAGAACTTCAGAATGGTTCAGCCATTCTGATGAAGAATTTAGCTAATTTTCACCAAACGTGCTTAATATTTTAAGCATATGAATATGTCCCAAAAATCCTTTCATATATTCACTGTAGTAAATATTAAATCTGATGAAAGCAAAATTTCAGCAGATTCAACAAGCCCAGGAAGCTGGACATTACAGTGTACTTTTGTGATGCCAGTTACTTGGGAGGCTGAGGTAGGCAGCTTGGGCAGCTTAGGGAGAGTCTGTCTCAAAATTTAAAATTTAAAAGAGGGCTGAGGTGGTTGCTTAATCATAGAGTGACTAGCTTGTGCAAGGTCCTGGGTTCAAGCCCTAGTACCACACACAAAAAGCCTATATATGGCAAAAAGTTAACAAAAATATATCCCTCACATTTCTCATGTAATGATATAAAATCGTTAAAATATCAAAACAAAACAAAACACTTAAAAGTAGTCAGAAAAAAGGCCCCTAAAAAGCCAGAATTTTAAAAAACTTTATTTTAAAGAGAGTAAGCAAGCAAAACAAAACAGAATAAAGGCAATCAAAACAAACCTATATAAGTGATACAGGACTGCAAAACAATACAAAATCAACACAGGTTACCATAATGCCTCTTGTATTCAAAACTGCTGAATTCAAAAAT
Organism: Hydrochoerus hydrochaeris; assembly: GCA_004027455.1. Taxonomy (NCBI): domain Eukaryota; kingdom Metazoa; phylum Chordata; class Mammalia; order Rodentia; family Hydrochaeridae; genus Hydrochoerus; species Hydrochoerus hydrochaeris. The sequence goes on from PVLA01000933.1 coordinate 74,540, forward strand.
CAAACAAAACAGAACAGAATAGAACCAATAAAGACAAAACAATGAATGCAATAAAGGACTTCAAAACAAGACAATAGTGAATCCAAAATGGCTACCATAATATATCTTGCTATCTTTGAAATAACTGCCTATGCCATTGGATATAACAAAATCAAACAAATCAAAACAGAATAAAACCCAACAGATCAGACCAATGAAAATGACACAGGACTTCAAAACAAGATAATAGGGAATTAACAATGGCTACCAGCTTCAGAAGATCCCAAATAGATGCCACACTGCATACTATTATCCTCTGAATAAATGATGAGACCACCCGCCCTAGAACTGCAAAGTCAGTGAAACACCAAACACCACAAGCATCAAATTGTATTTCACCTGAATAGCTACCATCACAGTATGTGTTTCTCCACATCAGCCAGTGGGTTACTGGTGGTGGTGTTTGAGGGTGCGGGCATTGGCTCTTCTTGTTTCCCAGCCCATGCACCAGAAGGGAAAAGCCAGACTTTTTTTCAAGTTAATGAAATAAGACTGAAAACTCCACATTAAAGCTGGAAGAAAACAATGAATAATATCTTCAACATAGTAAAACCAGATTTAAATTATGAAAAGAACCATTAAAAAATACATATTCAAGCAAAGAATTTGTCCACAATTGATCTCTCCCCAATAAAACCAAATTTCTTTTGAAAAAAAAAATTTAATGGGAAAAGTACCTAATGCAAAAATTTAGAAAAATAAACAAATGTTAAGTATTCTAATACAAATTTAAGATGTTACAGCCAATGTTTAACAAAATTAATTAGTTAAAAGACAGAACTAAAGTAACAACTTTATACATTTTTAGCATTTTCTAAAAGACTTTTATTAATCATCTTTTCACATCTACTTTTATTGGCACATGCTTGTAATAGATAATGATCACATTCATCATAGGAAATTTGTACTTCTACATACTATTCTTCCCTATTCCTTCCCCTGCCTTCAATTCTTCTTTCCTTCCCCTTCAAAGAAAAGATTTCTTTCTCATTATTCCTACCACTCTTTTTTAATCTTCTTTATCTTCCTTCCCTTCCCTTCTCCCTCTCTTGTTCCCTTTCTTATTTGGACATACCTTCCTATTTCCCAATATCTATCCACCATTTATTTACTCTTCTCACACAAGAAAAATAGTATGGCATTTAAACTTGTGCATCTGATTTATTTCACTTAAAAATATGATCTCAAGGTATATCTGTTTACCTAAAAAAAAAGTCTTGATTTTGTACTTTTTTACAGGAGAGTAGTACTCCATTGTATATAAATGCCATATTTTATTTATTTATTCATTTGTTGATGGGCATATGGGCTATTTCTAATATGTTGCTATTAAAAATTGTGCTTCTATAAACATTGGTATATACATATCACTGTGGTAAGATTCCTGAAAAGAAGACTCAATGTAGCTAAAGCAGACAGTCATAGAATTTAATTAAACAAACAAAATGAAAAGGGTATTAGAGATCAGCAACATATTTTCATAATTCATAAATCATTAATATAGAGAAGATTTGAAAATAAATTATTAGCATTTATCCAATGAGCATTACATAATGCATCAACACTGAGAGTATTACTATTATTACTTTTTTTTTTTGGTACTGGGGATTGAACTCACAACCTTGCACTTGCCAGGCAGGCATTTATGCCGCTGAGCTAAATCCCCAGCCCTGAGGGTATTATTTTAAAACATAGGTTTATGAAAACAACACATATTCAGTAAGAAAAACCTTAAAAATACTGAAAGATTAGGTTCATATAAACAATATTCTGTCAAAAATATTTAAATTAAACATCACAGTGCTTAAAACTGTTAAAACTTTTGTGCATTTAAATTTTAAATTAGAATTCTACTTTAGTGAGCAGAAAAGTCATAATGAAATTAAGAAAATATTCAAATTAAAAATTAATTAGAGTTTCAAAAGCAGCAAGAAAAAAGGTGGTATCAGAGACAAAGGAGCTCCGATCAGTATAGCAGTAGTTTTCTCAGAGGAGGCCTTATGTAGCACAAGAGAATGGACTGAAACGTCCTTTGAAAATAGGAAAAAAAAATCCTCTTCTAGCCACGAATACTGTTCTGAAAACGTGTATCCCAGTAAAGACAGAGTTAGAGGTTTATCAAAAGAAGTTTTTAGAAAGTTCATCACTACTAGCCTTATCCTACAAGAAATGCTAAAGGAAGTCAATCTGCTTAAAACAAAAATACCAACAAAAAGACGTGTGAAAATACAAAGCTCATAGATACAGATAAATATTACACACCCATAGAACACTGTAGTAACTGTAATGAAATTCATAAAGCACATTTAACTCAGTATAAAAGTTCACCAGCCATGTCTAGTGGCACAAACCTGTAATCCCACCACTCAGAGACTGAGGCAGGATGATCACTGAGTTCAAAGCAAGCCTGAATTACATAGTGAGACCCTGAACCAACCCCCTACCAAAAAGAAAGAAATCTTCAAACCCAAAAGTAGCAATACATATTTTTAACAATTTGTTAATGTATACACAATATAAAAATGTAAATTGTAATAATAACATAGAAGCTTGGAGGATACAGTTTTGTCTATATAATTAAACTTAACATCTTAAAATATAGTTACTGTCAATATTTAATGCAAGACTCATAAACATAAGAAAAAGAAATCAAAGTACATCACTACCAAAATGTCACATGACAAATACACACAATTTGTATTTAGAAATAGTAAGCCCTTACCCATTAATAATGACTTAAAACATACATGAACTACTCTGGAATCAACATGTAGATTGGTAAAGTGAATTTAAAAACCAAGACCCAAGTATATGCTATCCATAGGAAGTTCACTTTAGATTTAAGCATGCACAAATAGACTAAAAACAATGATTAGAAAAAGATATTCCATGTAAATAGCAGCCAGAAGAAGGCAAGAGTGACTACCCTATATTTAACGAAATAATCTTTCAGTCAAAAACTGTAAAATTGGACCCAAAATGTTATATAATGATCAAAAGCATCAATTTCTGGAAAAGACATAAGAATTATAAATAATTATGCATCTAACAATGGACCACATAACATGTGAAGTGGATTTTGACATATCTGGAGGTAGTACTTGGGAGCAATATAAAAATAGGAGAAAAATTCAACACCTGTTTTAGTAATGGATATAATAGTCAAAGGAAAAATCAGTAAGTTAACAGTGAATATTGACAGTATACTGTAGACCCAAAGAATACTACAAATACATATAAAACATCTTGCCCAATAAGAGTAGAATATGCATCTTTCTCAAAAGCACATGGAACATTCTCCAGGACATATCACATTTTAGGTCACAAAACAATTCTTAACAAGTTTAATATATGGCAATCATATCAAATATCTTTTGTGACCAAAGTAGAATAAAACCAAAATTCAGAAACAGAAACCTGGAAAATTGACAAGCATGTGGAAATTAACAACATATTTTTGCAAGTTAAAAAAATCAAAATGCAGTTTATTCTGTTTATATATGGTAACAGAAAAATATTCTAAAGAATATTTTTTTAAAAATCACACTTCTAATAGTATTGAAAGTAAAATAAAATATTTCAGGATAAATTAAATGAAAAGACATTTCATTTTCATACATTAAAAGACTTCATACCATTAATATGTATACATCTCCAAAACTATACAAATTCAATTAAATTTCTACCAAAATGCATGTAAATACAAATAAATATTGTAGAGATAGAGAACTATCCTAAAATTCCCATGAGTCTGTGAAAATCTCAAATAGTCCAAGTAATCTTGAGAAAGATGGTAAAATCTGGATATACCATATACTCTATTTCAAGATCTATGACAAAGCCATCATAATAAAAACAACATGGCACTCTTCTACAGATAAACATGCAGACCAATGAAACAGAATGACGGTCCATAAATAAAACAGGAGATATGAGTCTGATGAGCAAGAATGTACAATGACCAAGTAAAGATATTGACAAATTTGGTTAGCAAGCATAACAGAAGAAAGCTGGGCCCACATATCCTACAGAGAAATCAATGCAAAATAAGCTAATTTCAAAGTAACAAATAAAATTGTAAAACTAGAAGCAAAAACAGGAAAATCCACAAGACATTTGTCTTGATGATTACTTGGAGAAGCTACCAAAGCACAGAAACAAATCACAAACAGTTAAAGCAAATATCATTACATTGCAACTGACATTTTTTTTAAAAAATTGAGAAACAATTTATGACAGAGAAATTACATATTTGAGAAAATAACAAAAATTATAGTAATATAAGTAATTTATCTTAAGCTTGCATGTTAGCTGACAAGTATGATTTTCAACATAGTTTTAGGAATATTTACTTTTTCTCTTATGTTAGATAAAAATCAATCCAGTTTCTTAAAATTAAATAGCAATTATTATATTTTAGAGCATGTTTAATTAACTTCACTTAATGTAGTTTTGATTTGCTCTTAAATTTTATCTTCCCCAATTATTAGCAGAAGGATGATTTAAATATTTTAACATACTTTAAGAAAAGAATATTTTAAATAGAGAGCTGTTATAACTTAGTTTACAGCTACTATTGCCTGCCATTTTAATACAATAATCGTGTCTAATAAATTGGTCCTAACCTAGGAAACCATCTTGCATGAATCAATAACATCTTCCAGCTTCTTTGTTGTCATAGAAACTGATTATAGCAGGCATAATAATGTAACACATACTTTATGCATAAATGATTAACATACCAAAGTTTAGAAAAGAACTTAATCAAAACCATGTTTAGCATGGTTTCATTATTATTCTTTCTTTTATCTGATGGATTACTCCTTAAACTCAAAATATATATAATACTGAAATGAGTAGGTAAAGGCTGACTTTGAAGGTTAACATTCAGTTGTTTTTTCATCAGGGAAGAATTCTATCATCCGTATAATTCTAGAGGAAATAACACATCAACATAACCCACTCAAACAATTGAGTTGCTGTTGCTTCAGATGTTTAGCTGCTCTCATTATTAACTAACTGTAATAATTTAGAGAATTAAAAGATTTGCAAAATTCAACACTGGGGTGGTTCACTGAACTGCATCATCTCTAGGATTTAAAATGTAATTTATGAGGAATAAAGGATATAATTGGTGTCATGAAACAACAAAGCAGAATATTCTGTGCAAATACTAGAGATCCAGTCAATGAAATAATTTGTCATTTAAATGTTTTATACATAAATCACTAGAAGAAAATCATGTCAGTATTTTCAATAAAATGGACTTTTATAAATTTGATGTGTTTGAATTAGCAGCATCAAAAGATTAAAAATTACAATCCAAGAAGCGAAACTTTCATATTTAAATATAGACCATTACTAAATTGATAAAAACAGATATCACACTAAGCAATCTAAGTCTAGTAATATAAAGTGTATCTATTTTACATTAAACAACATCATCTAGGAAGAGGTATCTATAGAAGCTACAAGTAATATATAGATGTATGTGTATACACGTCCATAAAAATTTGTACACACATATGTATAAAGATCAAAAAATATGTCTAACCAAACATATACTGTATGTATATTCTACACACTTATGTAGAGACAGAGAAAGAGGCGGTAGCAGACCATATCCAGGTATCCATCAGTCAGAATCACTAAATAAAAATTCATAATCAATTTTCTTCTGTTTCCCTACCATTTAACACCATCTCTCATTGAGAATCTAAAATCAGATACTATCATCATCTTCACATATCTTTTATATTCATCTCTGAAAATAATCAGTCTTTCAAAAGTACAATCATAGCATTAATACCAACCCAAAGGAGTTAGTCAGTCTTTGTCACTATAAAACATGCAGAGAGTTTTCAGGATCTTCAAATGTCTAAAAAAGTTGAGTGGTTGACTTTTTTCTAAACTAAGAAAGTTAGTTTCTTACAAAGTTAATATGCCGGATCTCATTGACTATTATATTTACCTTTTTCTCCCTTTGAATTTTGTTTTGGAATGTACTGAAAATATCAAGTTATTTGTTCTGATAGTTTCAGTTTGAGTTTTTTGATAGCCTTTTTCTGGTATTTAATAACAGTTCTCAGTAGTTTCTATGAATTGAAAAAACCATTAAGCCGTTAAATCTAGAAATTGTTTCAAATTTTAGAAATAATTCTACATAGTAATTGCTATATACATTCATTAGCAAGTTTTAATGCCTGGGTGTTTTGGGTGAATTATTCAAAATCACTAGGAATAATTATCTATGTACATTAATTCATTAATCTGGGTTAGAAATTATACCTATAGCTCATTCTAGAACTCTTATAGTTTTTTAGAAGAGCTATTTCCATAAAACAATATTTTCATCTTGAATATTTGGCTGACATAGAATACAGTTTGTATCAGAAAGAGAAAATGTGTTTATTTGCAATTTCAAGAAAAATGATTTTTTCCTAGTATCTTCTTACAAAAGATTGTGTTTGTAAATGTATGCACAAATATTTACTATTCAAGTCATAGCCATTGCTTACATTATTCATGCTCAAATTGTTCCATAAACATATATTAATTGGAGCTTATTATTATAAGCTATTTATTTATATGCCAACTTAAGGGGATATTTATTTTTTATGTACTATAGCTGTTTAGTAAAACTTTTCTAGCAACCCAATTATGACTGTATGATTTTATTTTCATTGTAAAACATTACAAGGTTGAATTGAGTTTTATAAACCATTTTACAAATGATTCCTAAAATAATTTTAACTTAACTACTCTTTTCTAACATCTCCTCTTGTTAGCCACATAAATTTCTAAGTTACAAAAGATGAGATTTCAAAGGTGATGGAAAGATTCTTGGATAAATATTACAAAAAGAAGAGGAATTCAATATACATATATGTCTAATACATATGTAAAATATGTTAATATAGCAAATTTCATATACAGAAATCTTTAAAATTTACTTCAAAAAAAGGAAAGGTCATATAATACATGCACATAAGAATTCTCTTATCTTTATTATTTAATATAATTAAATAGATCATTATTAATGACCCAAATAGTTTTCCCCTTTTGGAAGATCTTTTATTTTAGCTTCAAAATAATTTTTAAACTTTCATAAGAATTCTAACCTTAAGTTTTTACTCAACAACCTAAGAAAATATCTCATTGAAGGAGAAACTGAAAAATTACTAATCTAATTTGAACAACAAATTAGTGATTTAAGTAGAGTTGAATGCTCATCTCTAGCTGTAACAAAATTTAATAATGTTTTATTTATTTGCTTTTGCACATTAGATTATTTGAAGGTACTATAAATTGCAAAGAAATAAATACATAGCAGAGATGAACACAATCTCGGTTTTTTGGATCGCAAAGTTGGCTATGTGATTTCTAGGGTTCCGAAATCACAGTCAACCTTCTGATAAAATCATACTAGTAGAATTGTGAGGGTTACTTTTAATATTAAAACATTTAATTCTGGAACAGTATAAATATAAATAAGAAATACTGAATATCATAAATAATTTTAAAGGCATGAATCTTCAATTTCCATGAATACTGTCAAATAATTTTCAAATGATATTATAATTATTCTACTCATTATATGTATCATAAATATTATACATGATTTTTTTTTCATTTTTTACCCTCAACTGATCCTAATATGTACTATGTGAAGCAACACATTTTATCTATGATCAAATCATTCTCTCAATCCACCTATGTTCAAGTGAAAGATGTTACCACTGAGACACAATGAGTGAAATCACCAAAGAATACTTGTTTGTACCCACATTATAGTAATATGCTAAGAAAATCTTCTGGTTTTCATGAGCAATGAGATATTCAGTATACTTCATTTAAAGCAGCTATTAATTCCATTAATTAAAGGTTTGCTTCTTCATGTTAATGTCAATAAGAATCTAAAAATATATGGCTCTATGCCTAATTATTTAACACAAATGGGGGAAACTTAATAGCAACACTGAAAAAATTATAACTACTTAATTCACAGAATTTCCATAAGCATCATGCAAATTGTGACTATATACACACAAGATTATATAATTTATTTTCTAACCAAATGTAATTTATATGTGAAAGGAGACCCATAATAACTATGCCCAGAAATGTATATAAAACAAGTCTTTCTAGGGCAAACAGACATCTTAGCTACACTAATATAAATAAACTAATCTCTTCACTCCTTGACATTCATAATGCATAATATATATATATATATATATATATATATATATATATATATATATATATAATTCAAATTACTTAAGTGCTAAACAGCTATAACCATAAAGAACTTGATGTAGAAGCAAGATTTTAGTGCTAGGCTTGTAATCTATGAAAGAATAATTATGGAATTATGATTTTTACAATTAAAATATTTGCCTTATTACATATATTTCACCTTTTCTCTGCTATTGCAACTTTTTCCACCAGATGGTAGCCAATATAAGCAGGAAGCAAAGAGATTTACTGAGTTAAAAAAATAAAATTCAATTGAAATAAAACCCAAACATAAAACACTAAAATCCTTGCAAAAAATTCTACCAAATGAAGTAAATCTTTTCAGTTATTTTCAAGAAAAATATTTCTCTGATGTCAAACTTAAGCAAATTCTTTAGAGTCAATTTGAATTTATAAGCCTCTAAAACTATCAAATAATATAGAAAAGAAAATATTACATTTGAGCACTGGACTTAATGTTCTTTTTTTATAGATCACCTACAAATATAAAATATGTTTTTGTTTTAAATATTCTTCAAGTTTTCACCTAGAAGGATTGTGATATTTTTAATATAATTTTAAGTGTGTGTGTTTACTTACAGTTCTTTTTTTAAAAACTCATCTACCCTACTTATCTAAAAAAAATCAGGCATGTGGAACTTTTGCCTGTGTGGAATATTCTCCTCTGTCCTTGTTAGTCTTGACTTGTACATGAAGTATTCATTATTTGCAGAACCAATTACCATTCCTGTCTGGATACATTAAGAATTTTTTCTACAACTCTTTTCCTCTCTATTACATTTTAAGCAACAATTTACATGAATTATTCATAGTTCCCATATTGCAGGCAAGGTTTTTTTTTTATTAAATTTGATCATAATAATAGTTATTACCCCCGTCATGGCAGTTTTATGAGTATTCTTCAATGCCATTACCTGGAAAGATTTCAATCAAGAAATATAAAAGATGCAAATCAATTTCCATAATAAAATTAAACTGTATCATCTGCTCTTCCACACCAGCAATAGAACTGATTGACAGTCTCCCTCTGATACCTGGAGCAGATAACATTTAGATACAGAAATGAAAAGTAGCAAATTATTTTCTCTTAAGAATTTCAGTGACTTTTTCTTCATTGTTACTATTTAGTGTTTACTAAATCTCACTCGAACATAATATTCAACTCAGGATCCATGTAGAAATTTATTTTAAAAATAAAATATTTTCTTTTCTGACAGTAGTTGATTTTTCCAAGACATGTGTGATTTTAACAGAAAAAATATGGAGTTAAGTTGTATTTTATTATTTTCTTCCTAATAATGGCATTGCTACATTTTGTAGAAAAAGACCTCTATTGTTAAATGACAGTTATTAATTCAGTTGTTTGGAAGTTTTAAAATTTTAAAGCATCAGATTTTGTGGTGAAAATTTCTTTCTTCCAAAAACATGCATCAGATTCTGTTTTCAACAATGAGGAATGATATTCAATTAAACTGTACAGAATTATTTTTAAAATAAGTTAAGGTACTTTTTACATAATACAAACAGAATTGTGAATATACACAAGCTATAGCCTGGCCTAGAAGAGAAAGTTAACAGAACTTAATGGATTAATAGATTCTACAAGGGTCATGGATCTTCATCCTTAAACCTTTGTGTGACCAGACCGGAGAATATAGCCATAGTCATCTAATTCCACTCTTCTCAATATTTAGCACAGAATTTCAGTGAAGAATTAAATACTGGATGCAAATGACTCTCCCATAGTATTCAAGACAATATTAACAAAAAAGAAATCTTGTATCTCACAAGTGTAATCAGAGAGACCTTTTATGCCCAGCAACATATGGAAAGTAAGTCTATCCAGGGCAACCTTATGTTCTCAATTTCCTGTCTTCAACAAACAGTAAATGTTTACATTGTCTTAACATCTAAAATGTCTCCTACTCAATATGTCAATTGTGTTATATAATCTGGGCTTTTTTCATAACCTCTTCTTTTACAAAAATAGCACTGGGCTCTCAGTATTAAAATATAATTGCAAGAGTAAAACAATTTATTTTTACTGAAGCAATATAGAACATTTAAAGGTCATGTGGCAGCCGTGGGAATCTTCAGCCCTACTTATGTTTCAAGAATTTATTTAAACTTAACTTTATTTCAGTATTTACTGACTCACTCATCTGATATAGGAGTCTCTTCTCTTGTTTATCTATAGAGTAGTTAATGCCTTAAATAGTTCATGTTTAATTATGCATGCCTGTATCAGTTTAAATCCTTTCTATCCAGACACATTAGACACGTATTCCATATCTAGGATAATGCACAGTCAACTCTTCATTGGATAGATTATTGGATATATTGGTTGTAGAGGTAACTGGGCTTTCATATTTGAATATGAAATACATATGTATTTCAGAAGTATCTTTTCAGAAGTATCTTTTCTAATCAATAAATGTATTTCAGAAGTATCTCAGAAGTATCTTTTCTAATCAATAAACAGGTTTATTTCAGAAGTATCTTTTCTAATCAATAAACAGGTTTTTACTGCATTTTAGAGAATAATGTATATTTTATAAGTGTTAGGCTTATTTCTCTCTTCACTCCCAAAAATCAATAAAATATTTCACTTACAGTCATAAAATTAATTTGTGAAAAATAAATTCAAAAATAAATAATATTAAATTCTATGAAATCATATTTTTGCATGATGACAGTGTACTCTCAGTGCATAACATTTGCATAAATTTTGCATAACAAATTATTCCCATAAAAATATTAAAATTTCTATCCTGTTAAGATGAGCAAAACCAAATTTTTTAAACATTCATGTGTCCTGTGAAGTCATTGAATGTGTGTCATAAGTCAGACTTCTTATTGCTGGTATAAAAGAAAATAAAGACTCAAAATAAATTATATCATTTGTATTTCACATAACATGGAATTATATGACAAGGCACTATATTGAAAGGTAGTTGTCTGAACTTTAATACTTTCTTATGTGGAAACTGTCTTCATCGAACTTCTGAAAATAATAATAATGTATATTACTACAAAACTATAGTAAGTAATATACTGGCTTAAGCATAAATGTATTGATCAATGGTTTAAACTAATTTAAAATCTAAAAAGAAAACCTTTTCATTTATAGTTGCTTAATTTTTATCCAAACAACCCAATGAATAAGAATACTCTTTTCAAAAACTAGTGTTTAGATAGCAAAACATCCATATGCAACAGATTAAAGTTGTAACCCTGCTCATGTCATGTACAGAGAATAACTCAAAGTCGATCATAGACCTGAATATTAGAGCTAAAACTCTAAAACTCACAGAAAAAATATACTAGTGAAGTTCTCTGATGTTGGATTGTACAGAAGTTTCTTGAACTTTTATTTATTATTTATTTTTTATTCTTTTTGGTACCAGGCATTGAACTCATGTCCTCATGCTTGCCAGGCAGGCGCTTATGCCACTGAGCTAAATCCTCAGCTACATAGCAGTTTCTTATAAGTGAAACTCAAAGCAAAGGGATGAGAGATAATAAATTAGACTCATCAAACTTAAAAAAGCTTCTGTTAATAAAAATAAAAAGACACTCCCAAAACTGAGAGAAAAATTTCACCAATTATATACGTAAACGATTTTTTTCCAGAAAATTTTCTTTCAAAATTATCTATAATCAGAAAAACCAATTAAAAACTGGTCAATTGATGTAAATAAACATTTCTCAGAAAAGGTGCATAATTCACCATTAAGCTAATTAACAAATGCTAAATATCATTAGTAATTTAAGCAAATGTAATCAAAACCACAGTAATCACTTTACATACACTAATACAAGTTAATAAGAAAAATGGAGAGTAACAATTGTTGGCAAGCATCTAGAGAAAATGTAACCTTTATGTATTGTTGAGGGAATACAAAATACACTTACTTTGGCAAATGAATGTGCAATCCTGCACAAAGTTAAATACGGAGTTATCATATGACCCACAAATGTCACTGATATGTATCAAAAAGAAATGGCAAATATTCTGTCTCAAAGTATGTAAAAAACACATATCAGTATCCTTCACACTAGCAAATTATTAAAATAACCCAAATATCAATGGATATATAAATTGAGACATTCATTCAATGGAAAGCCATTATGTAACAAGAATGAAGCAATTATCCAGGGTGTAACCATGATAAACTTGATAATACCATGCTAATCAAAAAGGACTAGGCACAATTGGCTTCATTTTTTAAAGAAGAGTTCAAATAAAAAGAAACCAAATGTCAAAGGAATAAATATAACAAAAGCAATCAATACAAATCTTAATCCAACTATATCGATAGTCATTTTAAATGCCAATGAAGTAAAAACACCATTTAAAAACAGATATTATCTGATTGGATAAAAGCCAGATATACTGTAAGTACACAGTGTCTGAAAGAAACCCATTTCATACAGATGAACATAGGTTGATAGTAAAGGATTTCCTAAGTTCATTCTCTGCCTCGTACTTGCCAGGCAGGCACTGTGCTGCTGAGCTACATCCCTTGCCCAATTCCAAGATTTTTTAAACCTTTAAACTGCAATTTTTAAAATTTAATGTAAACGGTGTTTGTAGGACATGGTATAATTGTAATGCTGAAAGGTAATCAGTAAAATAAAACCCACTGGGTCTTTTTGTTCCTTTCATCAGTTTTTCAAATTTTAGTATTAATTGTAGAAAATATATTCTAACACTTGCAGCAGGTTTAATTTTAGACTCTACATTTAATGAATACTGTCAGATTTTTCTTCGTTTTTATTGTTGGTTGAAGTTGTTAGATATTTGCTTTCATTCTCCCCTCTCCTCCCCCTCTGTCTCTCTGTCTCTCTGTCTCTCTGTCTCTCTCTCTCTCTCTTTCTCTCTCTCTCTCTTCTCTCTATCTCTTCTTGTCTTACTTAGCATTCGTTCTCTCTCCAATGTGAGTGATCTAACCACTTCACTTTCTACGAAATGTATACAAAAGACAAGAGTAGAGCATTCAAAATACACTGCTTGTGTATTTTGATGTACAGTAATACCTTTGTTCATGAATTTAACTCATTCCTCGATTCTGGGCGTATGCCTGCATTGATGTTCATGCATGGAAGAGGCCATGGCTTTTTCACATAAGGCAGAATTCGCCAAAGTAAGCCAAATGCTGGCGGATGCCTCTGTGAAATTCAAGAACCAAATTGTTCTCAAACAGAAGCATTGATGAACTGAATTGATTACTGTATTCTGAATGGAAGTCATTGGCCACTTTCTCTAAAATATGTCACTGTGGCTGGGGGTTTAGGTCAGCGGCATAAGTGCCTGTTTTGGCAAACGTGAGGTCGTGAGTTCGATCCCTGACACCAATAAATAAATAAATAAATAAAATATGTCACTGAACGCTGCATAGTAAGAAATCATAAACAGCAGCAGTACATGTAGTAAATATGAATATTCAGTTGTTTGGTTAATGCTGTTTTAATGTCTATTTTAAACCTCTAGACACTCAAAGAGAAATTAAAGCTTTTTAAAAATGAAAAATGAATTATCTGCTTGTCTTTAGAAGTATTTTTTTATTTTCTTTGTACATAATTTCTAGTATTGAACAACTTTGACCAAAAAGTGAAAATACCTCATCGCACCTTCTTTTGTCAGGATTTTCCATGTGAAGATGTTTCAAAATAAGGGAAAGGAATTACAAATAATCAGTAGCTGTTTTGTTTTGTTTTGTTTTGTTTTGTTTTTGTTTTGACCCATTCAGTTTAGAAAATTTCTGATAGTCATTGTGCTTTTTGCATTTGTTCCTCTCGAAAATTCATTCTAGTTTACTTGGTATATTTCACTCTCTTTGATATAAAAGAAATCTGATAGTTTGGTCAATATCTGTTGTTTGATTGAGCCATGCATTACCATTGGAGGAACATCTCGTTTCTGGCTGTTTCGTTAAAAATACTTTACATCTGATGGAAAAAAATCAGTTAACCCAAATCAACCTCTTTCATTTATTCCTTACTGACTTCTTTATTTTTAATATTTGCAGACAACTAAATATCAATGTAACTAAAAACACATTTACAGTTTAGATTTGCTCAACTGGAACATTTGTTTTAAAAGAAAATAACCAAAGTCTAGAAAAATATCTCAATCTCTTATAAATTCCATTAGGTATGAAATAGTGTTGTCATTTATTCATAGAATTCAAGCTATAGATATTTGAGAATCTGCTGACAAAATAGAAAATAAATATGTAAGGTTTCTAGAGGAAACATAGAAATATAAACATATTTCCAGTAGACTATATGTAGGATATAGTTTACCCACAGTGGCAATAGAAGTCTTTTAGTTACCTGTGTTGCTTCTGATGTGGATCTATCCATAAAGATACTATTGCTCAAAATGATATTGGCTGCGTTGTGTTTTCTCCATTTTATTTGCTTTTTATTCTGTCTATACTGACTACGTTTGTTAAGTTTTCATTATGGTGAAAAAGTAACTGAGAAAAAAACACTCAAAGAAGAAAAGTTATTTTGGTTCACAGTTTCAGAGATTTCAGTATGTGGTCACCAAGCTCCCTTACTTTTGGGTCTGTGGAAAGACAGAAAGTTCTAGAAGGGAGCACAGAGTGTATGCAGCATAGCTTCTCATTCATAGCAGCTAAGAAATGAAAGAGGGAGACAGAAAAAGAAGCCATAGTCACTCTATGTCCTTCAAGGGCACACTTCCAGTGACCTGACTTCCTTACAGTATGCTCCTCCTGAGGATTTCACCACCTCCCAATAGTGCAACAGGCTGACAAACAAGCCATCAAAACACCATCTTTGAAGAACTTTTAAAAGCAGAGTCATGCTGGGGATATAGCAGTGCAGCGCCTGCCATGCAAGTGTGAGGTCCCAAGTTGCATTACCAGTACCAAGAGCAAAAGCAAAATCATAACACTGACAAAATAGTGCAAAGCATTGGTATTAATTTATGAAAGGTAAAATTTTTTATATAACGTATAAGGAATGACTATATTTATTTGTTAATATTAAGGAAAAGTCTTACTGAATTTTAAGACATTTCGAGGGCAAATGTGGAAGTGTGGTGTATGCCCCGGCAAGTATGTTCTGGGAAGTGATTTAAGCTTGAGGACATATAAATTATCTATGACAAATTTTATCTGTTGTGAAACTATTAACAAAAGTCAACCTGTTTATTATTTTACAGATAAGATTATGTAAGTCCACCAAGCAACAGTAGGTAACCAAAGGTATTTTTACTTTAAAATATTCTAGTCAGTACAAATATTGTTTGTTTAAACTATTAAGATTATTTTATTTTTGTTTACTTAATACTGGTTTTTTTTTTTTTTTTTGGCAATCCACAGGAGTACCTAAATTACTTTTAAAAGGGTACAAAAAGTGAGTGGAACTGACAGATGAATCAATGGTTATCCCTATATGCTATAAAATAAATTAAAATAGATATAAACACAAATCTGTGATAAAATGGAGGACTTATATAAAGTAAATAAATAGTATTTCCAGACTTTTTTAAGAGAAAATAATCCATTTATGATAAATATCATTATATTTTGGCAATACAACAAAAAAAGCAGAATTCACAACACCCACCTGGTAAGCATTAGGTCCTGAGTTTGATTTCTGGTACCAAAATAAAAAATAAAGCTTTCAAAGAATGTTTTTTTAAAAAGGAGAATTCTAACAGGAGAATTTCAGAAGTTGAATTGTCTATTGGAAAATGTCCAGTAATAAAATATGGAATTTTTACAATCATTTATATGTAATTCCCCAGATATGAGTAATAATTGGTTAATTAGTACAATTTAGCTAATATTATCCTTGTATCTCTTTGAATATCCTTAACCAGGATTAGGAAAATATTCTGATATAATTGTAACATATTGTGGAGGTTAACTATTCATTTTAGTTAGGCTATGTCTTATGCACTGGTGTCCTGTATGACCTTGTCAGTGCTTGTTCTTGAATATATTTTTAAAGATCAGCAATAATGAAAAAATAATTCCTGTAGTTCTCCACAGTATGAGCCTAAGCATCTAATATTGTGGTGCATACCATTCCTCACATCATAATTAAGAGTGACATTTATTAATGTTTTGGAGGCATAATATAGGGTAAGTGCATATTTTGTGAATATTCTTTCCATAAAGGCAGTATATGAGAACAGAAATGGATGGGTGTGGGTAATTTATATGGGTGGATATAATAACAGTAGTAAAATTCATCCATGGTAAAACTATAATCTTCAGTGTGGACTGGGACTGTAAAACAATCTGTGACAGATAATAAAATAAGCCTGCTTTTGTGTAAGTCAACCATTGTGATGTACATGGGATTTTAATAATGGTAATAGAACAAGTCAGTATGGGATAATAAGATGACGGTGTGTTATATTCACTTTGGTCAAACAAAAATGCAAGATTAAGAGTATAAGAAGCTAAAACTTTAACACAACATATACAAAAGATATCAACTCACTGTCTTTGATTTGAATCACATAGAGATTATAACCAAAAGTTCATGCCCTGAAAAAGAAGTTGAACTATTTACTAGCCAAAAATAATTTTAGGAGTTTAATCATTTTACTTTATAACAGAAAAGTGTAAGAAACAGTATGGAACTAATTTAAAAAGTGAAATATATTCATGATGTTTATATTTTAAAAATATATGTGTGTGGATAAAATTGTAACCAAAATGATTTATGTATCTTCTCATATTTTTGAAATATTTAAAATATTTTGTTGTTAAAACTAATGTTGGACATCAAAATTTATGGTTTTATCAAATGTCAGAAGAATTTTGTCACAGGAGTTTATAATCAAGATTTCCTTATATGAGAAAGTTATTTTCTATACAGTTGAAGCTTCTATATTTGTAACTATGTGATAATACATTCTAGAAAAAAATTTTAATAGAATGATATCTAATGAAAGAAATAGTAAGCAAATTACAAATACAAATGCGTGGAGTGTTGCTTTTTGCATAATAAAAGCTCAAGGGATTCTTTAAATTTTCAAGTAGAATATAAAAGCACTGATGTGATACAAAGTAAACCATTGTGTATACAGATGCATAGCAAAGCTGAACACACATCTTATTATTAAAGAATAAGTATATATTAGAGAAATAATAAGAACCCAGCCTTGAAAATAAAGTAGAATAATTCCATTTTGAAGAAAATACTGCAAACATACTTCAAAATTATGCAATCCAAAATTATAATAGAATTCAACAAGGTTTGAAATCTATAAAACCAAAGGCATAAAACAGGAGCATTATGAACTAACACCACTCAAGCGGTTATAAAAAGAGACTGAATGAGAAGCAGCAGGCAAAAATAAGACTATTTCATTATTCAAGCATGAAAAGAAAGAAAAACAGTGGGATGCTGCTAGTCTTAGACTCAAAACTAGGAAATAATTTTTAAAATTCTACTGTGTAAAAGTACAAATTACAGTAGGCCTTGGATAATAAAGATAAGATAAAAAATTTAAAAGTAAATAAAATTTTTTCATATGTAAGAAAAGCAAATTAAAATTACGGAACTTTGGTATTTCTAAAGAATTCATAGAGGTAATAATATTTGATATAAATTATTATTTTTGTGTTAAAATTTTCTACACTTGCACATTTATATGGCTCAATTCAGGGAATATTAGTGGTTACATACAAATCTGTTGGCCTCAGATTTACTTATAATAATAAAAGTCAGATGGAAAGGAAAGAAAAATGTTGATAGATAGGATTTCAGTAGTTCAGAATTTGTGCTATTTTTATATATAAGAAGATAAAATTTTACCTTTCTCTAATACACAACAGTTAGAACCCTTTAAAAGTTATGGAAGACAATGGACTAAATTTTTTAAAGAAACAAAATCAAAGATATAATAAGTTACAGATGATATTCTCGATTATAAAGCAATATTCTTAAGTAAAAGGGGAACAAAGTTTCAAATTCTGACTACTTTGAAAAATCTATCAAGCCCAAAGCTATATAAATATAAAAGTAGAAATAAATAGAATACTCATAGAAATATGATATTGTAAGGCTTACTAACCATTGGCTCTATTAATCCAATAAAGACCTTTTCTCATTATCAGGCATTAAGAAGAGAGAGGTAGATTAATGGCAAAACTCAAGGTGTTAATTTTTACATCTATCATAGTTTAGAAACTTACTGTTTTGTAGCCCTAGGGGTTATAATTTTGAAAGCAAGTGCTGACAGGAGCATGCTCCCTCCAAAACCTGTACAGCATTATTTCCTTATCTCTTCCTACTATATTTCCCGAAAATAAGACCTAACTGGAAAATAAGCACTAGTATGATGTTTTAGGGTACCCTAACATAAGCCCTACTTTGAAAATAAACCCTGGTTAAGATCATCAGACAGACACACGAGTTCAGTACATCCATCACAACACAATATGTGTATTGGATTATAAAATATTAATATATAATTAAATAAAATGATTCATTATTACTTAAAATAAATTATACTATGTTATAATTAAGTATCCATATGTATTCAAGAGGGTGACACTGGACAAGAGGTAAACATGTATGTAAACAGATGAACTTGAGACCTTGCCAAATGACCCATCAGAGCACAGATACAACACATGAGTCACAAGTACACCAGAAAACAAACAGGCTTGCTGTGTCTAATATGAATCTTCATAATTCAATATGATGTGTGTTGTAATGGACATACTTAATGGACTCATGTGAAATGAAAAAAATGTTCTCTGAATTTTTGTCACTGCAATTTTTCATCACTCTTTTGAGAACCATCATTTTTAACTGTCATCGTTTTTGTTGCTAATATTGTCTCCTAAATCTTCAATTAACACTAGATTCAGGGGAAACTTTATGCAACCTCACTTGCAAGAGGTTGTGACTTGCATGAAGAATTCATGGGCTAAAATCACTGACAGCTGTATGGCTAATGCATTAAACACAGGCTACGTGGACAAGTAGTACTTATTTAAGTAGAGCCCTATTCCTGGACATGAGAGATGGAGGCCAGTAGTCCTGTAGGAAATGGAGTTGCAAAAAATTCAGGCCAGAATTCAGAGTTTGGAGAGTTACAACAAAGTTGCAAAGAAAATGACATGACATAACTGTATTTGAATAACCGCAGATTTTTGTACAGGGGTAAAAGAAAAAATATGGACTGGTGCCATAAATAAATGTAGATTGCTACACATGAAAAAAAGACATCCCCTGAAAAAAAGTCCTATTGTATCTTTTGGAGTAAAAATTAATGTAAGATGCAGTCTTACTTTCTTGACTATAAAACAACATCTGATGGTTTGCCAACAATCTTGTCTTTGCTTGATTTGGAAGAGCAGAACTGAAATCTCTAACTTCCTTGTCACATGGCATTGTCGCTCTATGTCTCCAGGTCTTCTGAAGTCCATCTGTCATGGTCCCACCTTATGCCAGACAAACTTCATTTTAACTACATTTTCTCAGAATACAAGCACACTATTGCCAAATAAGGTAACAATGTGAACTAAATAAGATTACAATGTCAATATTTTATCGAGGCATTTCCTCCAGTTTGTCCAAAGACACAATTTTTCTGCCCATTTTCATCACGCTGATGGAGATTTACCATCATTAGCTTGAGGAAGATAGCCAAAAACATAATACAGAAAACTGAACAAATGAGATCTACACCAATTTATTGGTTGCACATATTCAGACTAGGTTCGGAGTATACTGTGCAATGCAAGGTTGCAAGGGTGTTTCACTCAGGAGCAGAAGGAACAAGCAGAAGCTACAGAAGTCAGGCTTACGACTTCAGTTCCTACAGGAAGATGTTCTTGGCTTTTCTGAATAATTGTGTGAGATAACAGGGAAATGTAGCCTGTTTCTGAGGGATATTTAGGCTCCATGTCTGATCTCCAGGATAATCAGAATTTTATTCTCTTTACTCATAGGAGTAAAGTGGCTAAAGTGACTTACACTTAGACTATTAAAAGCCTTCTTGAATTTGCAAACATCAAGGAAGCTCAAAATACTGAATCACAAATTCAAAACTTCTGCCACATGCATACTTTGATGCCTAATTTAAAACTCAGCAGTGAGTAACACTTTTGGGGAGTAGGAAAAATGCTTCCCTATAAAGTGAAGTAGACGCTTGGCCAAGAACAACAGCAACACAGGGAGTAGTCACTAAAAACAAGCTTTAGAAATGTTCTTTACTCACTAAGGCCACAAAGACACCTATCTGACTAAATGTTCCCAAGGGTGTGAATTGACAATAATCAATGTCTATGGCAATAGTGATGTTCATCAGGGAACCAATGTGCGGCTTTGTAACTGAAGTAGTTTTCAGAGGAGACTGTTTTGTCACTCAATTAAACCAATGGCCTGAGGTCAAAAATGGAGGTGGACTTTCCAGTGAACACTTTTTTTTAAGAATTTTGTGTCTTGTATTCTAAGAACAGAGATGAGTATCTTGGTCATTATTAGCGCTGTTCAAATAGATAAAGAATATGTTGGTGAAACATTGTATTATGTCCATAATATATATTGTGCTTTATATCTAAAATGGTCCCCAAAGCCTAGGTGTTTGGAAGCTGATTGAAATACAGAAGCATTAGAGCTGACTTGTGATCGGGTATGGTCAGGAGGAAAGGGCAAGTCAGCAAAAGGATGCATTTTCCTTTCCAGCTTCTCCTTTGACTCTCTTGTTTCCTTGGTTTCCTGCAGTATCCAGCTTTCCTCCATTAGAGCTTCCAACCACGCTATTCTTTTTTGGAGCCTATAAGTTAAAGACATGAGATAAAAATAAACTTCTCCTCCTTTAAGTTTCGAGTGTCAGATATGTTGCCTCAGTTACAAGAAAATAAAACAATGTATTTAAATGCATGGATAATTTTAATCAAATGTAATCTTTATCAAATACATATATGTCAAGGGATGGAGAGAATCCATTCTTTAAACTTCAGCATGTAGGATGAAGTCAAAACTATGCAAAAGTTTATGAAGCAAATCCCCATTGCTGTTCACACAGATGATCTCAAAGGGATTTCCATTTGTAAGGCTGCCATGGGAACTAGAAAAGTATTGGTCTCCTCCAGCTCCATGGCATATGGCAAGGTTCATAAGGACAGGTGAGGCTAACCCCTCCTATAGAGCCTCTGCCCAAAGGCCCAGGTATGGGTGCACCCTGTAACATGAAGACCTCAGTTGCTGTACTGAGCTAGTGAGGTACTGTTTCCTGATCCATGCCATGATGGGCAGCTGTGTATGGAGGGGAACAGATTTAGAACTTCCAGGAAAGCCCATAATAAATCCACATTGCAGCTCTCAAGATGTATAGTATGGATCAGAGAAGGGAAGTTTGTTTGCTTGTTTGTTAGTTTGTTTGGTTGGTTGGTTTTTTTGCATCAAAAGTTTACTAACATATCATGGCCTTCATGGGTGGTTAAGGAAACATTACAGGAGGTTTTCAAAGTCTCCAAAGTGGACATTCAGGGGCATTACTGTAAACTTTAATGTATTTATACAGATTCTAGAAAGTTTGGCTGGAGAAATCTCCTTTAATATGAACCAATTTACAACTAAAATTACAAAGGTCTAAAAGAAGTGAAGAGCAGGTTATAGCAATTTATGATATTTGGCACATGTGTGGGACAGTAACCCTTTATTTTTTGTAAACTCTTTATATTTGTATGCCCTTAATATGTAAGTCAGATGAGTCTCCTCACAGGAGGGTAACATCAATATAGCAGCATGTGTGTTCCTAGGAAAAGCTCAAAGGAGTTAAAATCTTGTGGGCAAGTATTGTGTCTTGACAGAGCTGTTGATCTACCATGGTGGGTAGGCAGAGAGACATACATTGTGTCTATTCAGAGTTGAAGGCAAAATTAGGTAGAGAGGCTGGTAAAACAGGCACTGACCGAAATATAGAGGTCAAATCTCTAATAGCAAAATCTTTAATTGTTGCTGCTTAAATGAGATCAATATCTTTAACAGTGTTGGGTTTGGAGTCTTAATGAATCAGGGCACAACATTCAGATTATAATACAGTGGTGCCTCACTTCACAAACTTAATTTTTTTTCACCCTTCTGGTCATAAACCAAATTGGATGGAGACCCGAATCAAATTCAGTGGTTAGGGTCAGTGCTGACCATATGAGGAAATTTGATTCAGTTCTAACCCAATTCAGTTTGAGACCAGGATTATAGGAAGAATTAAGTTCATGTACTGAGGTACCATTGTAATTCATCGTGAGACACCATTCTTCATTTCCAGATTTAAGAACCCAACAAATTGAGCTGTTAAGCAAAGGAATGGGCAAGCATTAAGTGTATTAACTTGATAAATGATAAGGAATTATATAATATCTTTCAATCTTCAAAGGTCCTGTTTTAATGTGCTTTGACTCTACTACCTATTTTAGCAGCAGAGAGGTAGGAAGGTGTAGAGTCGGTAGAGTTCCATTATGTCAAGACAATTTCAAGTATAATAAAAATGTAATTTAATTTTAGTTGTTTACTCTTGGTTTCAGAGCTTCTAGGAAAATTATGTAGTTGCAATAAAATTAGATCAGTGGGTTCTGTGATCATTAGTAAGGGAATACTCCCATGGATTAAGATAACTAATATGTATTTGTCTTTTATTTTATACTCAGTGACTCCCTTAAGATGATTCTGCTCAGGTTTAATGAGACATAAAACTGTAACTGTAATGTGAGTCCTAGCATTAGGGCCATGAATATTTGATACTTACTGCACTTAAATAGATGTTATACTTAATTTTGAACCACCATGGTATTAGCACAAAAGCCAATTAATGTCTTTTTTGTTTTTTCAGTGTCATTTTGTTGAAGTTTATCTTTTCAAATGGACAAAATTGTGTATCTTTTCTTCAATTTCTTTTCTTCTCACTCTTAACTTTTTTTCTGATGCTGAATATACTTAGGAAAGAGAAAGAAGCTACAAACTGCTAATATTTTCAAATTTCTTGATTCACAAAGGCTGAAATCCACCTTCTCTGGTTTTCACAGTGGGGACCCTTTTCATTGCAGTGTTACCAATTTTGAGAACCCAAAAGGAAGTTGGGCTTAAATTAACCTTTTCACTTTCCCATGATGGTGCCATCTTCTTTTTTTCTTGGTTTATATCTAAATGTCCTCCAAAGCCTCATATGCTTATATGTGTGGCTTTTAAGAGGTGACTGAATCATGAGGCCATGATAATCATCAGTGCATTAGTCCACCGAAATGCTGGTAGCTGACTTGCTGTTGGCAGATGGGACTAGCTGAAAGAGGTGGGCCACCAAGGATGTGGCCCTGAAGCTCCTATGTGGTCCTTGTTCCCTTTCATTTGCTCTGTGCTCTCCACTTCCCTGTCATGAGATGTTTCTCCTCTGCTGTGCAATCTGCCTTGAAGCCTACCAACCGTGAACCGAAACCTCAACAAAGTGAGCCAAAATAAACCCTTCCATCTTAGACTTAAGGGTGTCAGTTACTGTTACTGTGTCTCGGTAATGGGAAACTGAGTGGAATCGTAGACTGAAAACGCGACAGAGGAGGAGCTCTCAGTCCTAACACAGATGTTAGCAGATTGCTGAGAGGACTGTAAGTATCCAGCTACTGTGGGGATGTGTGTGACTCTCCTCAGTCACATTAGTCTTTGATTTCTGTACTTGTTAGATGTAGAAATATATACTATAAGTAAAATGCACGACAGTATATAAAAGAAATATATAGCTATAAGTAAAATGCATGACAGTAGTTAGGACTAAAATCAATTAGGATTTAGGACTAAGATTATCGTGAAATAGAAGTCAAATAGGAAACTAAGACCAAAATAAAAGAGATATAGATTTGTTATCTTTTTTTAATGAACAAATGTCATTACCAGATTTTATCCTTATTTTCTATGAATGCAATCACATTAGCTTTCTTTTGATTAATATTTACATTCACATTTTAAATTCTTTTTCTTTGAACTTCTGCATAGAAGTTTAGAGTATTTTTTGTTGAATACATACACCTAAGTGTTGAATTTAAATTTAACATTCATTGTTTTCTGATTGTTCCCATTAGATTATTTTTAATATAAATCTATAAAAATAAATTAGTATTATTTCCTTTTTCTATCTTATCACTTCTTCCTTTTGTTCTTGTTTACAGCCCAAATTTGCATTTATTACAGGCAATTTATTATTACATATTATTCTTTTTATTGACCTATCAATCACAACAGCTTAAAAATTTTAAGTAATTACTCTAAGATCTACAATTTATATTTTTCATTAATGAATCTAATAATAATGCATATATATATATAGTATGATATATATAAAATAACTGTTTTAATGCAAATACAATTTTCAAGATAATTTTGAAAAGAACTTAGAAGACCCATGTCATTTGGTCAAGGAATAAATTATCCAGCAAATTAGAAAAGTTTAACAATTCCAGCTATATTCTGGCTACTAAAATATACCTTAAATATAAATGCATGAAAAACTTATAACTTAGTTGAAAAAATATATGCTTGCTAAAACTGAGAATTCTGTATGACTACATCACAAAGGAAATACATTCCAAAACAAGCACAATTCCCAGTGCTGAAGAGGAGCCTGAGCTCAGGAAAGAGGTCAATTTTGCAAGAAGCCATAATAACCCTAAATACACACGTAGCTGGCAGAGCTTTAAGTTTATAATGAAAACACTGACAGAAAAGAAAGGGGAAACACATATACCCCAATTGCAATATAAAATATTAACACTTTGATGCAAGTAACTGGTATAGCAGGCCCATGGAAGATCAGTTACAGGACACTTTGGACCTAATTGCTCTATTGGACCTAATTGATACTTCTAGTGGAGTACTCCATCCAACTACAGCAGCACCCAAATTACCCTCACAAACATCTGGGCTATTAATCAGTGGGGACCTTCTAGATCATCACATAATAATTTGGAAAAGCTGGAAATAATACAAAATATATGATCTTAAAAATCACAGCGCTATGTTTAAATCATTAGAAATTCAATGCAAAAAAGATACTTGGAAAATCTGCAATCTATCTACATAACATTTCAGTTAAAGAATAAATTACCAGGCAAATTAGAAAATATTTTAAACTTACTAAAATAAAATCACTATTATCAAAATGAATGAAATGTCAGAAAACTTATTGAAAAGAAATATATAGCTATAAGTAAAATGCATGACAGTAGTTAGGACTAAAATCAATTAGGATTTAGGGCTAAGATTATCATGAAATAGAAGTCAAAATAGGAAATTAAGACCAAAATAAAAGCATATAAACATATAGTAAACACAAAGCTCATACCAATAAAGTGAAAACTAAACAATAAGGAAATCAATGAAAACAAATATTTCTTTCAAAAAATCATTAGGTTGATCACATGAAAAAAGGAGATACAGTAACAGTATCAGACTCAAAAGAAAGCTTATATCTACTGCTCTTATGGCAATGAAATTATTAAGAAAGTAATACATATTAAGAAAGCTGTATGACAATCTTCTTGATGACTTTGAAATGGGCTGCAAATAAATGTATAACTTTATTAAATTTAATAGAATAGAACTTATTAAAATTGTATAGCTACTAACAAAAACCCCCAAAAGAGATTGGAGAAAAATTAATAAGCTGAATAAATAATTCAGATTCATAAATTAAAACCTTTCCATAACAGTTTCCTAGGTTCACTACATCATTAAACATTTAAGCAGGAAATGTACCATATATGTACAAAGAATAATAATGTTTTACAACACATGAAAATTATACAACATTAAAATTTTAATATGTATAGTTTCAGTCAAGCACAGCCACATTCTTTGTCTATTTCCGTATTTTCTGAATACACATCTGATCATGCCACAGCAGCGAGAGAGCTGAACAGTTGTAATAGAGACCCTATGAGGTGCTCTCATTTCTTCTCACTGCTGTAACTGCGACACAGAAATAGTGCAATCCCATTCCAGAAAAAATTCTGAAACCTTCTCTATAAAAAGCAAATTGAGGTGACTTCAATCTCACATAAACAACAAAACTAACCCTTAATAATCAGATATCTAAATATGAGAATATATACACATATCAGTTAATGCTTATGACAGAAACAGATTTAATGCAAGATATACAAATATATAAGTTTACAAGATTGGCTTACAAAGACCTCCTGCAGAATCAGGTGAGGAAAAGTGCAAAATAATTGTTCCAGTGCTGTCTGTGCACTGGAGATCTGAAGGATCCAGCAAAAGGTCTAGAGCCCACTGTAGTGTCCCATGTGAGTCTGTATCAGGAGGTTAAAGGGTCTGCATTGGAACAATTATTGGAAGGTCTTGGTGGAATACCACTGGACCAGTGACTTGAGCTGACACCACTTAGAAGCTGATATGACAGTCAGGATCATGTTGCTGCCTCAACTTCGCCTCTGATACTCTACAGCTGCCTCTCATTTCCACCAAGAAAGGCTCTTGTTTGCAGAATCCAGCTACTATCACTGTATTTAAGTACTCACAAATCAATATTTCACTGTTAACTATAACAATGGTAAAGTTGCCTCTGACTCACACGTGATTTTAAGATTCATCTGACAGCATTCTCTTGATGGATCAACTTTGTAGATTAAATCCTAGCTGGGATGGACTCTAACAATTGCAATTTTTAATTTTTTAAACATTTCTAACTAAAAAAAATGAAAGTGATACTGAGCAAGATAGGTCACAGTGACCACTCTCCACTCTCTTTCTCTTTTTTTACTATATTTTTACTGTGATAGCATCTTCCAACCAATAACTATCAGGGGTTTTTAGAAAAAAATTGAAATCAAAAGAATGAGTAGGTAAATAACACAGCAAGAGACATTTATAAAAAAAGAAGCAATATTAAAATTATTAAAAGAAGTCATAAAACTCAACAATAAGAAAACAAACAACCTGATTAAAACTTGAGCAACATGTCCAGCAGTATCTCAGCAAAAAAATACATAAATGGTAGATAAGTATATCAAGCATATTAAATGTCATATGCTAAATATTATATGCCATTAGGGAATTACAAATTAAAACAATGAGATACTACTCACTACACATCTATCAATATGACCAAAATCTAGAATACTGATGACATTAATTCTGGAAGAAATGTGAAGCAATCAGAATTTCCTACAAATGTAAATATATTCTTGTGCCCCCTTAAAATTTTGAAGACTTACGTGAAGGAAAAAAACTCTTTACAAAGACATTTGCCAAAGTAAACTGGAAACCACCAAGATACACATCATGAAGTGGTACATAAACTGTGGTACATCTAGACAGTGGAATGGAAGGTCATTCAGCAGGACATGCAAAGACATGGAGGAAACATAAATTACTAAGTGAATGAAACTACTGTGAAAAGGTCTCACACTGTATTATTCCAAATCTGAAATAACATTCTGGAAAAGGCAAAACCACAGAGACAGTAAAATATCAGTACTTTGCAGAGTTTAGAAGAGGAGAGAGGAAAGAGAAAAAACAGAAGGAGCAGAAGATTTTCAGGTCAGTGAAACTACCGTGTACAATACTATAATGAAGTGTGTTGCCATTATGCATTTGCCAAAACTCATGAAATGTACAGCAAAAGTGAACTCTAATGTAACTGTGGACTCTGGGTGGTAATCACTGTGAATTTAGGTTCAGTGTTTAACACCAACTCTTTCATTCTAGTATAGGATGTTCACAATGAGGTAAAATTAGATAGATCCCCCTATGCCAGTCAGTCGGCACCTTTTGTCTTGAGGAGCATAGATGGGAGAACTGGATTCAGATGCCGGCTGCTTCTCTGCGAAAGGCAGACTCAGCCTTGATCTGTGGAGAGCTCCTTCCAGCTGGGTCCAGAGCAGAGGCATTGTAGGAATGTTCAAGGCAGTCAGGAGAGGAGCATTTGTGTTAAAGTAGCTCCCCTCATGAGTACCCACCTTCATTTACAAGCCAAAGACTTTATTATAATATCCAGGGAACAAACATTTCCTTCCTTGTGAGAGTTCTTCTATGGGCACTTTTTTCAATTTTGGATAAAATGGCTCTTCAGGTAGATGCCTTGGAAAGTGTGAATTACAATGAATTTTTTATAATTGTGTAGGTACATAAAGGACACACTCCAAGGATAAGATTTTATAGAAATCAACACAAGTAGTGGAGAATGAAGTGGACAAATGTGTAGAAGATACAATGAAGGAAAAGAATATTAACCCTGAGAAGGTTACCAGTTTTAAAATCTTCACAAAGATGTGCTTGCTACAGATAATTGGTTATAAACAACTCTTTTTGGATGTAGAAAACAAGAGGAAAATGCCATATGATTCTGATAATGAACATGAAAAGCTACTCCTAAAGAGGCATATCCATGCAGCTTTGGAATCTACTGATGCCAATGGTAAAGCTGACAGCTAGAATCTCCAAGTAGTGGGCTGACACTGGTTTTCAGGGTGATGATCCCAAAACAGACTTCAGAGGAATGGGCATAATTAGAGTAATCAATCTCTTGTATTTCAGTTAACATTACACCAGAGAAGCTGTTGTATTCAGGGGTTGTGTGGAGAACAATTAGAATCAGGACACAGAATTTAAAATATTATTTTATGATAGTCACCCAGAGTTAAACATAAAGTACAAGGAATCTGTATACAATATCAAAGACCCAGAATATTCAGCCAAAGGCCTGGATCCCACCGCAATGTCCTATATGAGTCCAGATAAAGACCTAGAGCCCATGACAATGCTTCCTATGAGTCCAATTGAAAGTCCAGAGCCCATGAAAAGAACTCATGGCAGACTCTTTTATGGATCTGCACTGGGAAGGCCCAAAGGTCATCAGTGGTAGCTAGAAAGTCTATGTCAGCAGGGTGAAGGAGCTGTGCTGATAGGTTGAGGGTTCTACACTGAAAGTGAGAAGTCACACTCACAACGAAGACCAGGGCTGCCCTGAAAAGCACCACAGCCATATGAGGCAACACGGATGTCCTGAGCTCCTCTGACAATAAGAACAGTTAAATACATGCCAGAAAGCCCATGTGATGAGTTCCTCCTGGAGTTTAAATGGCACACATCTTCCCCTCTAGAGCCAGGAAGCAATGCTCAATGTAAGGACCAGAGCTCC
Source organism: Hydrochoerus hydrochaeris (assembly GCA_004027455.1). NCBI lineage: Eukaryota > Metazoa > Chordata > Mammalia > Rodentia > Hydrochaeridae > Hydrochoerus > Hydrochoerus hydrochaeris. The sequence continues at coordinate 103,998 of PVLA01000933.1, forward strand.
CCCAAAGTGAACCACAGTCACTCTCACCAACAAGGACCCGAGCTCTTCCGATGACAGTGGTCAAGCCTACGCTGTGGAAGCTAGTCATGAAGAGCTCCTCCAAGAGGACCAAAAGCTCAAAACAGCAACACTTAGAGAAACCCTCAACACCTTGCTTTTTTTCTCTAAGTCTCTATTTATGCTGGCAACTTTCCTCAGGTGGACTATCTATGCTCAGCACCATGCTGATTTAATTCAGTTGGTGTTGACCACCAGTTTTTAATCTGTAACAGAAGCTCAACACATTATTTCCCACTAAAATCATCCAAAATTAGGGTAAGCTGGACAACATAAATATGATTAGATGAATACAGGTTCTTTATCTCAGTCTGATAAAAGCCATCTATGACAAACCAACAGCCACCATAATACTAAATGGACAAAAACTGAAAGCTTTCAGTCTAAAATCAGGAACAAGAAAAGATGTCCACCATCTCCACTTTTATGTAACATAGTCCTGGACACTTTAGCCAGAGCAAATAGACAGCAGAAAGAAATAAAAGGAATAATGATAGGAAAGTTAAAAATTAAACTATTGCTATTGGCAGATGACATGATACTCTGCTTAAAAGATCCCAAAAACTGCACTAAAAAAACTGGTAGATTTAATAAGCAAATTCAGTAGCATAGCTGTATAAAAAGTCAACACTCACAAATCGATAAACTTCCTGAACATGAATAACAAACTCATTGAGAAATAAGAGAAACAACATTTTGCACAGTAGCACCCCCCCAAAAATGAAATGTATAGGAATCAATTTAATGAAGTATTTAAAAGATCTTTACTTTGAAAACTACAGTACCCTGAAAAAGGAGTTTGAAGAAGATATTATAAAACAGAGAGATATGCTGTGCTCGTGAGTAAAAAGAACCAATATAGTGAAAATGGCCATACTTACAAAACTGTTACGCGGATTCAATGCAATCCTAATCAAAATTCCAATAATTTATCTCACAGAGTTAGAGAAAACAATCCTAAAATTCATCTGGAACTGGAAACTACCTTATCTTTGACAAAGGTGCTAAAGACTTTTACTGGAAGAAAGATAGCTTCTTTAATAAATGGTTCTGGAGAAACCAGCTCTGCACATATCAAAGATTAAAGTTGGACCCATATCTTTCACCATGCATTAAATTAAATTTGGAATGGATAAAAGCTTTAAATATTAAAACACAAACAATAAATCTACTGAAAGATAAAACTCTTGGAGACATGGGGTAGGCAAAGACTTTATGAACAAAATCTGTTTGCACAGGAACTGTCACAAAGAATCTACAACTGGGATCTCATCTCATTCCAAAGCTTTTGTACATCAAGAGAAACCACTTGAAGAGTGAAGAGGCAACACACAATGTGGGATAAATGTTTGCCATCTGTTCCTCAGACAAAAGATTACTATCAAGAACAGACAAAGATCTAAAAACATCAGTCCTCTCAAATTTAAAGATCCAATCCAAAAATGGGCAACTGAGATGAATGCACACTTCTCAGATGAAGAAATAAAAATGATCATTCAAAAGATGCCAATTAACATTGAGATTCTACCTCATCCCAGAAAGAATGCCTATTATTAAGAAATCAACCAATAACAAATGCTGGAGAGGCTGTGGGGGAAAAGTAATCCTTCTCTGTTGGTGGGAGTGTAGACTGGTGCAATTACTATGGAAATCAGTGCAACTACTACAGAAATTCCTCAAAATCTAGGAATGGAGGCCCATTTGACCCAGACAGTCCCCTTCCTTGTATCTTCCCAGAAGAATTGAAAACGTCATACCACAGTGATTTAGAGCAGCCCAATTTATAATAGCTAGATCTTGGAAACAACCTAAATGCCCATCAACTGAGGAATGAATAGAAAAGAGTGGTATTTTCATACAATGGAGTACCACTTAACCATAAAGAAGGACAAATATGAGACTTTTATAAGTAAATGGATGCAATTGGAGACCATACTCATGAGTGAAATAAATCATACACACATATGTAAACATCACATTGTCTCTCTAATGTGAGAAGCTGAAAGAAAATAAATGCACAAAAGTTACCATAGTTGTAATACTGATTTCTCTGAGCTCATTGAAGAGAAAATTTGTGCTACTGTTGTTCTGATGATTAAATTCAAATGCCTTGTACTATGAATAACTGATTTGAAGATAATAATGCACAATGTATAAACCATTGTTACCCTCTAATTGTTGTGTTTTGAAATTTTGTTTTATTTTTTTCTCTTAAAGTAAAAATAAATAAACATGATTAGATGATTAAAAAGATTAGATAGATAGATAGATAGACAGATAGATGATAGAAAATAGGTATGCATGCCAGGGAATATATAAAAACACAACATTTTCTGCTCAATTGTGCTATCCAATAAACTTACTATAAAACATAAAATCAATTAATTTAAAAAATGAGGGACCATGAAATGAATATCACAGGAGCCTGATGATCAAATAACAAGAAGGATTCTTATCAAGATGACAACTAAAGATAACAGAATCCAGTATATTTTTACTAAATGTGATTGTGACAAAGAAGAAAGACAGTTTATATCTAAGCAGAATTAAGAAATGTATTATAATGAAGCATGATCTGCGTGCTATTTTTCTTACAAATCTTATTGGTGACTTATTCTATAGCACACCAGTGCTGTCTTATCCAGTAATTTACTCCTTTGTTCAATTCATCATTGTAAGCTTAAAAATCGGCATTGGGTTTTAGGCTACAATAATATATCATTTGGGCTATCACAACAAAGAAACATAGACTGAGAGGCTTATGAACTATCAAAATTTATTTCTCACAGAACCGGAGGGTAGAAGTCTAAGGTCAAGGTCACAGCCTGGCCACTTGTGTTGAAGGCCTTTTTCTTTAGGAAGCAGACTGCTGACTTGTCCTTGTTCGGTCACAAGGTAAAGAGAGGAATATCTTGTTTTCTGGCCTGTCCTGTAAAGGAACTAACCTAATCACCTGCCTGTCTCCAACACTATCACGTTGGAGGTTAGAGCACAACATAGGAATTTTAGAAAACCATAAATATTCAGCACATAACAATTACTGTCTAGAAAATGAAGTCACACATAATTAAATGGAAGCATGCCACTATATTTTTATGATTTTTCAATTTGGTCACCTTGATATTTACATGAAAGGGGTAGATCTGTATTAAATATTTACAAAGAATGGCTTTGGCAGATTATGCTGATAATCTATTTTTTGGGAACACAGCTTTTATTTGTGCTGCTCATTTGCCTTGCTCAAATGAGCAAATTTTAAGTGGAAATTCATTTTCTCTGCACTTAAAATCAACTTGGCTGTTGAAAAGTATTCTGTTTAGGTGAGCCACTTGATGCTGGTAAAAGTCAATGAAAATTTAAAACTAATTTCTCTGTACACAAAAATGATTAGAGAAAAAGAAACAATGAAAATAAAACACTATTTTGTTACAGAGTTAAATCACCACATTTACACATAGACTGGAAAATCTAGTGCTGCCTCTGTCCTGTTAATGTGATCCTCTTTTCACGTAACTAACACAAAATCGCTATTTGGTCTGGATATCTTTGACAGCTGGTAGCCAACATTCATAACAGAGCACAATTTTAAGTAATCTTAATGACACAAACATTTCATTTGGGGGTAAAGTAGTGTCCATTGAATAGCACATTCGTATTATATAAGTATTTGTTTGGTAGTTCACTTGAATCGCAATGTTTCATCATTATCTGTACTATTGTTTCCACCCTATTTGATCTAGCAAAAAGGGTATCCTTTCATTCACAGATCTTAATTGAGATTCTAGACTACACATTCCAATATTATTTTGTTTCCTACTTCAAAACTTTGTTTCAGTATTTACTTTCGTTGATAGAAAAATGGTTGACTAATTCAAGATAATAAAATGAAAAGCACTTAAATCAGTAAATACATTTATGCTTGTTCATTGATTTCAAGGGCTTTGTATTACCATTTATGTTAACTGTTATTTTAAACTACTTCATAGATGAAAGCATGAAATACCAGGCAGGGACTATTTTTCACCACAAACTGGATGAAAAGTCGGACAATCAGAATTCAGTAAGCTGGTAAAAAAAATTTCAGCTGAATTAAAAGAAATCTCTGAATCATAGTGAGTGTTATAAATATATAAGGAACACCATAGGAACATATTTCAAAAAAACATTAAAATGTTACAGTTCTGAGAAATATAAATTGCTGCTATAGAATTTTCAGGAAGACTGGCACCATTCACATGATGAATTTGTAGTTATAAATAAAGTGGTCCTTCCCATAATTTTTTTTCTTAACTTCTATGTTCACAGTATCACCAACAGAAAAGACATATAGTATCAAGCAGTGATACATTTAAAATTCAAAGAAAACTATAAATTTTTTAATAATTTTGAAAGATGTAATAAAAATTGTCAGCTGCTGTGGCATGTCTCCAAGACATTAAAATCTTGACTCGATGTTAGCACTGAAGTAACTTTATTCTGGTTTTCCTGTAATGTGGCGAAAGATTCTTCTACAGTCATGCTATGTTGTACTGATATCCAAATGTTTTCAACATGAACTATAACAAAACAATTGTATTGTGACCTATAACACATAGGTATTGTATCCACATACACAAAACCAAAATAAAACTCCAGAAAAAATTATTCTGTGAAACACATTGCAATATTTTATTGTAATAAATATTTAATATTTAAAAATATTTTATTTTTATATTTTATTCTATTTCATATCCAGCTGCCTTCTCATGGGACAAGTTGCGTCACATCTGCATTCTCAGAGAGCAAGCTGCATGAGGACCTGTTTGCCTTTATGAGAGCTAACACTTTGCCGAGTCCAAACCTAATTGCAATACATTGAATTAACTCACAAACATCTAGCTTCTAGTGATGAGCATCAAAATTCTTTGCATAGAGCCCATTTGTTTGAATTTTTAAATACTTGGGGGAAAAAAAGACCTTAAAATTTAATCATGCGTGTGATAAATTTAAAGGTATTGGCATTTGTAAGCAAGGGTCCCTGAAAATGGTAGACCAGTTGGACAATTAGAAAGAAAAAGGGAAAAAGAAGCTAAAGAACTCACAAAGGCAGAGATCTACTTCATAGTAAATCAGACACAAACCTAGAATTTTTCTTTCCATGTGGTGGTATTTGTAGTCTTTATGTTTGCTAAAAGGAAGATTTTTCCCAAGCTTTTGTGTAAGTTATACAATGCATGTGGTTCTGATGCTTCTGATGACTGTTCAACTATAAAACCATTTATTAACAACTCAGAAAATACAAACTTAAGGAAAACTGTTAGGCTGCTGAAATTGCAGCCCCCATGTTCCTGATTCATTTATTTTTTTCAGTCCATGTGTGAAATGCATGCCATTTACAGCCACAATTTTATTCTTTTTCATCACCTCCTTTCCCTCCCCCTTAATTCTCTCTCCTTCTTTAATTCCCCTTTCCCTATTTTCATTCTTCTTGATATATTAACCTTAGCTTCTGTTTATGGCACGCAATGTTTACACTCCTTGAAGCTATTAAGTTCCCCCACGTGGCGCATCTTTATTCCACTTGTTTCCCTTTCCCCTCCCCCTCATGCCTCTACCTTGATCTCTTGACTCCTCTCCATTTGCACAAGATCGATCCCCTTTTCTCCTTTATACATCTTCTATTATTTTCTTGAAAATTCCTGATTTATACTTAAACTTTAGTTAAGCCTTGTACGACCCTAATACCTTCATTGAGAGTTTTCACTTGATATCTATTTAATGCTCAATTATAATTATTCAGTTTGTGCATGTACATGTAAGTGTATGTATATATATGAGCATATATCTATCTCAGTAAGGAAAGCATCTCATATATTTTCATGTCAAATATATGTATTTACTTAAATGATAAATGCCTAAGATAAAATTGTGTCATTCTATTCTTTCACACTGAATTATGCTTTAAAACAAATTTTTAAACAGCATTTCTGAAAGTTGCACAATATAATGTACATGTAGGAAATAAATGTGCAATT
>PVLA01000933.1:110168-429969 GCA_004027455.1 Hydrochoerus hydrochaeris
CTCTCTCTCTCTCTCTCTCTCTCTCTCTCTCTCTCTCTCTCTCTCTCTCTCTCTCTCTCTCTCCCCTCTCTCCTCTCTCTCCCTCCCTCCCTCTCCTCCTTCCTTGTGTCTGTGTGCCTATCTGTCTGCCTGTCTGCCCCTTTATCCTTGACTATCTGAGTCTGTAACATAAGAAAGAACTGAAGATTTCTTAAAGGAATTGTTAAAAGGCTGGTTGGTACAGTATAGCAGCCTGTATGCTAAGCTTCAGTGAATTCAGTAGACTACTGAGGTACTTAGTAGGTAAAATTTTGCAAGTAAGGCAGACAAGTAGTGGATTCATCAATGACTTTGTAGATTCAAACACATTATATAAATTCAAATAAAAGGTTTTTTCTTGCAATAGTATAAGTGTAATCAATATATATTAAGGTTTTTTTTCCTTCCTCTTCTTGTATTCTCCCCTTTTTCTTTTTCTTCTTCCAAATCTTCTATGTTTTTGATATTCTACCTTCTTTCTTTTCCTCTTCCACTGATTCATCTTCAAGTCTCAATATAAAAATAATAATTGATGCTCATAAATATTAAGTAACACATTCAGTCACACAAGAAACAAATGGACTTTGCATTATAAGCTACTTTCTATAAAAACTGCAGTTATTTGCAAAACAATACTTATATATTTAGTTAAATTATTCCAGTTAAGTGAAAAGTTTTGAAAGGGAATATTTCCTTACTGTTTAACTTCTTATTCACCATTTATGAGACCAACACAAAAATAAATTAAGAAAAAGTGATACATTTGGCAAAATATTATTCTGTAGATATTTCATTGTAAAATTTTGCTGGTTTCTGATAAATAGACCCCAAAAAACACAATCTTATTGAATACATATCAAAATGTGGAATAAAACGTTTTTCAGAATGTCTATTTGTCTACAATTAAACTCTGTATTCACATGAGCTCTTTAGCATCTCTGGCATTTATAACTTAGCAAAAGATTTTACGAGTTCACTTAAGTTATACCATCATGTTTTAGTGTTTTTCCCCTTTCTCTGCTGAATAGTATTCCACTGCACAGATGTGTTAATTTATGCTGGTGAATATTTGGATTTTTTCTGTTATGGCCACTGAGAAAAGTGTTTCTATGACCATTTATCTCCAAGTCTTTGTGTGGAAATTTTTTTTAAAATTTTTCTTGCTTAGATGTCTAAGAGTGGAATCATTAGATCACATGGTAAATGTATATCTCTATGTTCATGTGCTTTGTGTTCATGTACATGTGTCACTGTGAATTGAGCCCAGGGCCTTTTAACTATATTCCAAACCCTTATTTACTTTGCTTTGCTTTATTTCATCTTATTTTATTTTTGTAAGACAGTCTCACTAAGTTGCCTAGGTTGGCCTTGAACTTCTGAGCATCCTACTTGCCCTTCTAGAGTAGCTGCAATTACAGACATCACCACTGAGCTGGCTTATATTTAACATCTTTGAAACCACCAGTATTTTCCAAGGGAGCCTTCAGATATTATGTCACTAGTAGTGACATATGAGGATTCCAGTTTCACCACATCTTAGGTAACCATTCTTATTGTCTATCTTTTTTATTATAGATGTCCAAATAGTTTTATTTCATTTGTATCTCTCTTAACAACTAATGACTCTGAGCATCTTTTCATGTGCTTACCAGCTATTTTTTTAGTACACTTTGAAGAAATGCCACTTTTTGATATTTTGTTTTGATACAATTTTCTTACTAATATCTAGTAGCACAAATTGTATATACAATATTAATTCTTATGTTCTTTATGAGATATATATTATGTGATAAAGCACACTGTGTACTCTTTAAATAAATAAAGTTTTGTTAACATAGCACCCTTAATATACTGAATTGACTCAAAACATTTACCTTTTATTTTCATTTTGACTTTGAAGAGCCACAAGTTATAAGGTATCGAAGGCAGTCAATAACGATCTGAAAGATACACCATAATATTTTCTGTGATCTTTGTCTTTCATTTCACCAGGAGCATTTATGATACCTTTGGTAATACCTAAAGACTTTCAGGAAAGAGGACCTCCAGAACTGCTTCAGAAAATAGCAAGGACACTGGGACAGATATAGACAATGTGAGGAGCAGTATTTGGATGGAGACTAATTGCACTATGTCTTTTACAGTAATTTTTTAAAAATTAAACATTCACATACTTTCAGATCAACCTTTGCATGATTTCGATGTAACATCTCCCACACTGTGACTTCTGTTTTCATGTTGTTATTTGCACTTTGTTCATTATTTGTCATGCAAACATAATAAGCTTTATTAATCTGAGAAGGCACAGGTAATTTGGAAATTATCCCGGTGATCTGAAAGTTAATTGGTTATCTTAACTGAAGTCCTTCAAAAGCTAAATGTTGTGGCTAGTATTTAGCTGTTTCCCCAAATCTCTTGTATTTAGATGTTTTCCCCAAACCTAGTGGCCTGATCTAAAGTAAGTGAGGCTGGAATTGATTCACAATGCAATGATAAGATAAAAGCGACAAAGGTTATGGGTGTGAGTGCTATCCACCCTAAGTATCCTGGATAAAGCACAAGAGATAGAAAGAGCTGTGATCATCCCGTGCTTATTTCGCTACCTCCACCCCGCGTGAACCGTTTCCCCCCTGCAATGCCTGTCTGCCACGGCGCTTTACTTGGAGCCAGCCAATTATGAACTGAAACCTCTACAAACTGAGCTAAATAAACCTTTCTTCCTTTAACTTTGAGTGTCAGGTATTTTGTCTCAGGAATAAGAAAAGTAACGAAGACATTGCCATAGAAAAAATTAAATTAAAAATGAAAGTGGCAATAATTGTCATTATAGAGGCATTTATATCTCCTAAATCATGTGTTTTTAAATGTTTTTATTGGCCACCCACAAGTCTTTAAATTTAAAAAATAGCATACAAATAAATTATAGTCCCTTTAGGGTGCTCATCTATCAACTATACACGACTTCACTAAACTAATATTAGCAAACTAATATTTGTTAACATTAAATCAAGCTTTATTCCAAGCATTAAAAAGCTTTATAATTTGAAACAAAAACAAATGAACTAAAAACTTGGCAAGATTAAACCATATGCATGGAAAATATAGTAGTAAATGTCTTGCTTTTTAGAAAACTGATAAGGAACTTCATAAGTTCTTAGTTTTCAGCTTTAAAACTGAAAATTGCTAATTTTTCAATTGCTAATCATCAAGAATGCTTTGTGTTTACAAATTATTAAAGTAGGTTGCCACATGAATAATATGTGAGGTAAGAACTGACCCTAGGGCTGGGGATTTAGCTCAGTGGTACAAGAGCCTGCCTGACAAGTGCAAAGTCATGGGTTCGATCCCCGGTACAAAACAACAACAACAAAAAAACACTGACCCTATTCCTACATTAAAGTTCATATTACTTCCACCTTGAAAGATATCTGCCCCAAAAGTTATGGGGTTCTTTTGTTTTTTGGGTTGTTTTTTTTTTTTTTTTTTTGCAGAGCTACTGATTCCTAAGTACTAGTCAGTGTGGAAAACATAATCTTTCTTCATAGATTTCATTAAAACAGCCTTTCTCAGGTTGAATGTAGGTGGAGAGAGGACCTATTGGTCTTGCTTCAGGAAACTGGCACAACTAACAGGCTCACCAGCTAAAACTTGATGTTTCTTCCGTAATTGTTGATGTTTCTATTATAGTAGAGCAGCATTTACAATGATATGAATTTTTTTTATCTGTATACTCCATGTTGGGTTATTCTGGGAAAGCAGTTAAGTAAATTAGTTTTCAAGAGGTAATTAAATAAAATGTGTGAATCAAATGGCCTGGAATGAGTGAGGAAGGTTAATTTTTGAACATGTTATCATTTCTATACTGTAGATTTAATTTTATTACATTGTTAGACCCATACATGCAACTCATACGTGCAAAGACATTCTTCTCAGGACACTGTGTTCATGTCTGTGAAAGGTACAAATCAGATAGTTGTAATAGACAGAATATCCTGGTGTCAGCTCATGACATGTCACACTGTACAGCCAAAAAGAAATGATTTAAGTGAGTCTAACCTAAAAGCACAAGCTTCTAAAAGTAAAAATCTGTTTCCAGCTACTTTCCAGGAAAATTAAATGCTTGAGAAAAGCTCTGTAACATCAATGCAAGAGAGGATGGAAGAGACAATGTGGAGAACATGAGAAGAAGACAAATTTCAAATAGGGCCCAAGGTCTCCTAGAATTAGCACAGGGAGGCCCTGAGCCAAGAATCCAGCTGTGCCATGCTAGGCTGCAGACCTAATTATGAAACTGTAAGTATAAACCTGTATTTTCTAATGTTACTGCATATCTTCTGAGGCTTTGGAAACCTAAAAAAAAACCTATTAATCTATCATCTTTGATCTTCAAGGTAAAACCAGAATGTTTTTATGAATATTTATGAGTGAAATTTTTAAGGGTACTACAAAGCTTTTATGCATGTCTAAGATTTTTAACATAGATATGAATAGACTACCAAATGACCCCCCTGTAATATCTTGGATGATAAATTTTAGGAATACAGCATGGAATATTTATTGCCTGATCCTATATGAATACTTGCTGTATTTTCTCCTATTCTGTAATTCATAAGATAACATGCACCTTCTGTTTAGATCTTAAGTATCTTAGATAACATTTAACCTAGCATTTTTCATGGAATCCATACTTATCAATGACAAAATCAGTGGATCTTACCTCAACAGTAATCATGAAATGAAAAATTTAAGCAGTAGCACAAACAATATTGGCAAAAGAATGCATCTGATATTACATGGTAGTGTTACAGGTAGAGAACAACAGTGATACTCTAATACTTATACTGATCTAGCATATGATACTGGTGAGGTTAGTTCACAATATTGAATGTAAGCACATTCTGAGATACATAAATCCTACCTCTGGTATTAAAGCTCCAAAGGAACTCTTAAATGATTATAAAAAAGGGGACACAGAACATTAAGTGGAGACTTGAGCCTTTCTTTGAAATGGCAAAATAAATATAACAAAATCCCTAAGTACTCATTGACAGTTGAAATGATAACATTGTATTCAAAACACTAACATTAAATTTTTCAGACTTTAAAACTTTGAGGTACCTGGGCCTCCTTCTAAAAATTACTCAGTTTTAGGTATTTTAGTATTATGCTAGGAAACTGATATTGCACAGACCAAATTAGCTCAGGTAAAGAGATTCAAAATTTTAAACTGCATGTAGTTATCTGTAAAAAGGATAAATTATCACAAGCAATTTAGTTTTATTCTAAGACTGAAAGATTTCAAAAGGTATAGATCATTTGATAAGATTCATTAAAATTCCAGAATAAAAGAAAAACTATTTAAAATTTATACGCACATGCATTTGACAAAATTAGACAAGGCAGCATAGCAAAATTAAAGGGAGGCTTAACAATTACAACAAGAAAATAAATAAAAAGACATAGAAAGTAGAAAGATGAGGCAGAAGTATTGTGGAAATTCTCTACATGTTGTTCAATTTTTCTCTAAAACTAAAACTGGTCTAAAAATGAAAATGCTAAGAAAATGTAAAGGCAGTTCCATCATCAGGTGTCATAATTTATTTAAAGCTACTATAATTAAGTATGGCTTTAGTGCAAGCATAAATAATTATATTAATGAAGGGTAATAGAGGGTGTGACAATAGACACATGTAGTCATATGACAGACTGCATGGGTACACATTTTGGCACCAATAGAAAAACAATTGTTTCCATTAATTGTTGCTGGATCAATGGAATATTCATATATAATCTTGAAACTACTTTCCATAACTGTAGAGAGAAGAATGAATTTCTGCAGTGGACTCTGTAATAACATTTGAAATGTAAAGAAATAATTCTTTTAGAATAAAATACAGAATAAATTGTATGTATCTTTAATATAAAAATATTTTGAAAAGGACACACATTTGCTAAACCACACTATGCACATTAAGGTTTAATTTCAACAAAAGACAATTTTATGATTAATTTCACTATACACTGTGGATATTTCATACCTCCTGATACGATCAGATAGGAAGATGGCCACCTCAGTTTTATGCTATTCTTCCCCCAAAAAATTATTACAATCTCAACATAATAATGAGAAAAGTATTTGGCATGCCCAGTTTGACAGCAATTGTAGAAAATACATGACCAACACTCAAAACTTTCAGGATACTGAAAGGCAAGGAAAGATTGAGAAATGTCACAGACCTCCAGAACCTAATGGGACTTGGCTACTATGTACAGTATAGTATCCTGGAAAAGAAACAGAACGGACAAGTGAAAAACTGGTGAAATCCCCCCTCCCCGAAAAGCTGGAACCCCAGTCAATAGTAATTGTGTCATTTTGTTAGTTTTGACAAATAAATTGTGGAAATAGATGACAATAGCATTAGAAGAAATTGAAACTTAGAAAGCAAAATATATATGTATGCACCTCTATACTGTATTTACAACTTTTCTTTAAACTGAGTATTTTTCCAATAAACCCCACAAAACTTAATTAAAATAAGCACAATATTGTTAGAATTAAAATAAAGCCATAAAAGGAAGGTATTTTAAGTCTAGATATCCATCAAAGTTGTGCCCTGGATAATTAAAATCTCTAGAAATCATCGCTTCTTGGCCTTTTGGCTAAGATCAAGTGTAAAATCTCTAGAAATCAAAATGAAAAAGGTAAATCTTCAGAAATCAGGCAAAAGAATTGGAGATTTTAGTGAAAATGTCTATTAAAAAGGATATTCAACAATGAAATCAATATAAAAAAATTAATATAGAAAAATATTTTCAAATTTTATAAACACATCAGGTAATTGTAAATTAAAACTATCAATGTTCTTCAGCATATCCTTTAAATTTCCCAAATAAAAGTGGATTGGTGAGAAAAAAAAAGTAAATGGCACTGTCATACTGTGCTCTAAGTAAATTAAATACAAACATTTAGGAAAAATTATCTATTAAAGCTGAATAAGTACATAACTATAACTCAGAAATGTCCTTTTTTATACATCCACCACACAAAATAATCATATTTGCATATGTAATGCATATATACATACATGCTAGCAGTGTTTTTTGTGATAGGCAAAATCTACAACAACCCAGTATTTCACACATCACAAAGTTTGTTTGTGATGAATATATTACCATGAATCATAAATGAACTTAATCTGTAACTACCTGTAAGAACTTATATGGCTGTCACAAATATAATATTAAATAAAAGGAATCAGATACAGAAAAACAGCTATTCTGATTTCATTTACATATTATTCATAATTAGTCCCTAATCATCTAAGTCATTAAAATGCAGAAGACTACATAACATCTGGGGAAAGGTAGGGAAAGAATACACCAAAGCAGGCTTTGAATTACAGTAATGTCCTGTTAGTGTTACTGTTTGGTGTGCTGCTGCCATAGCAGTGTTCCTGTAGTGAAAATTTATCAAGCTATACACTCTCCATAATTGGTACAGTTTTCCTTATGTTTGCTACAATCAACAAAATATTCCGGAAAAAGGGTTTTTTTAAAATAATTTGTCTTTTTCTCTTTTCATTCATTTATGAAACACATCAATTTATTATTGGGCATATTTAAAATCCACAAAGAAAACTGCTTACAGAGCTACTTTCCAAAGCTCAATACATTTGAAGAGAACATTTTTTAAAAATTGTGCTGAGAGAGAAGAGAAGCATCCATCTCTCTCACTTTTGCCTGAACTCACTAGGGTAGGGTGACTTGTCCTGCACCAAGCACATTGTTCCTCTTTGCTCTCCTTCACTCCTCTTTGTTCCTCCTTGCTTCACTTCACTACCCTTTGCAGCCTAGACCGGGACAGTTCACATCAGTGTCCTCTCCAACTACAAACTGCCATCCTCCACTCCATCCTGGGTCCCCTCAGTCAGGCAGCATGCCTCTTCCTGACGCTGTTATGTTTTTGAGAACAGCAAAAGCATCAGGGAATAGTAAGATTAGGGAGGCAGGGATCTGGGCCATGGATTTGCACAGCCAACATTTACAGCAAGTCTTCCAGATGGTTCCCTGGTTTCAGTCCTCACCCTCACTGCAAAAGATCTGCAAGCTGCAACCTACGTCGCACTTTCCTGCCACTGCCTTAGCAAAGGAGGGTTCCTGACTTCCCTGTGCTGCAGCACAGGCCTCCATGAAATGGAGCCTGGCTTTGGTGATCCTGTAAACCCACCCATGATTTATATCCCAGGTACTGTGAGCACCAAAGCTCCTGCAAATCAACCTGGGGTTTTTAATCCAATGTGCAGTGAACAGAGTAACAGAGCCACTAACACTGAAGAGCTCTAGAGACCAACAACTACTGAAGACCCACAGGCAACAGAGCAGTGGCAGCCGCCTTGAAGAAAAGCCAACAAAGAACAGCAGCAGTAGCTTAGTTCGCTGTAGAGTTGACCTACTATGTCTTGCAGACCCTGGCATCAGATGGTGATGACTAGCGGCAGCTCCCGTTAGCATCCAGCATTACCTGCTATTGCCTGATGACATTGAGACTGCTAGCAGAGCTGTACTGGGGTCTATTCAAGGTTTTCATCCAAACTGAGTGAAAGAAACTTAAAGGGATTAGCAACAGCAGGGCATTCACACTGAGATAAATTCCCAGCTCCTTTTTATTGTTTATTTTGAGACTAGAGCTCAATACTTTGCTAAATTGTCACTTGGCTTGAATTTATGTTTTTCTGGCTCAGCCTGCCAGAGTACTGAGATTACAGCCCTGCATCCAGTTTCCCTAATTAATTTTCAACATTTTACCTGCCAGGCTGAGAGGGCTATGCTTTCCTCCATTAATATCACTTAGAACGAACAGCCTTCACTGAAAGATTTTCCCATAGTTTTGGAGTCTATAGCCCACATAAAAATCCAGAACACAATGTAATCACTACTATTATTAACATGCTTCAGTGTGAGCTACATTTTTCAGATTTAATGAAATCAAAGTATTTTTTAAAAATTGATAGTGTTTGAAATAACTTTCCAGGAATGTTTTCAAACATTGTATAGATGTTTTATAAATTTTTATGAATAAAAATCATAGGATAGGAAAACAGTAATTACCATAAATACCCCTGATCATATTACATTTAAGAGATCATTTTAAATCAAAATTATTTGAATAGTTAGTAAATTATCTACATATGGTAGCTGTGGTAGATTAATCAATGGTCAACTTGGAGCACACACTGCACTGAATCGGGTGTTGGGTGTGGAAGGCCCATCTGAGGATTGTTGCCAACAGCATAAAAAGAGAACTGGATGGGAAGATGGAGCACTGTTGATTCTCCTGGAGAAGCTTGTCATGCTGGTCTTCCTGACATGAACTCGGCTGTTCTCACTGTCACGGGAGTTCAGGTCCTTGCTGCCACTGAGGATGACTGTGGTTCTCTTCAGGGGAGCTCTGGTCCTTACCTTGAGCGTCACTTCCTGGTCCAGTGCAGACCTCTCTCAACAAACTGGCACAGGTCCTTCATCGCAGCAGCACAGACTTTTTAGCTTCCACCACCGAATTCTGGGTCTTCCCAGAAAATATCCTTGACACAGACTTACATGTGACATTGTCATGGGCTCTAGACCTCCAGCTGGACTCGTGGAGGACATTGCCATGGAATCTAGACTCTCAGATGGACATTTGTGTCTCTTTTGCATGGAGAGAGATCTCTTGCATTCTTCTCCATTTGACACTTTGAGTGAATATTATAAAATAATCCTATAAATTACATGTCCTGTATTGAATCTATTCCTTGCTAACCTTGACTGCAACACTTGCATTAGTCTCAGATGAAATGCTTCACCTTGAAATTTACTACAGCATACAATGTTAGAGTTTGAAGTCAAATTAGGGATAGAAATTACTCCTATTTGTGTAATGTGAAAATGTAAAAGTTTCCCTAATTTCTCACAGTTGATTTTTCTTTATCTGCAAAATTGCAACAATATTGGCTATATATTAAGTTCTTTATGCAAATTTAATAAACTTATCAATACATTTTAAATGAATGAATCAGCAATCAAAGTGTTTGTTATGTGAGGCACTCAAGATATGTTAGTTTATTTCCTCCTACATTGCTCATCATTATTTGTTGCTAGACTTTTTGGGAAATATCCCATCATGACCACAGGCTCAATTACATTACAGAATAGCTAACATGCCCTTGAATTTAAATCCATGGCCAAATATCTTCTGCCACTCTGTTCATAAGAAAATTTGATTCTCACAATATTTGTGTTTCCATCTATTTGAAATTTTTCCCATCTTAAACTTCTCCTGTTAATAATAGCAAATAATTATTAAAAAATACTGATAAATACAAAATAAGAAATTTTGCATTTTCAGTTGATAGTGTTTTAGGGGGGATTGTTTTTTAATTGTTTTCCTTTCCACCTATGTTCTATGAAGTATGCTACATTTCCCATCCAAAGCTTCTAATTCCAGTCATTTCCTTTCACTAGAATGTCTTGGTCCAAGATTCCAAGCACATTTTTAGAATTTTCACATCAATTTTTGTTTTTACTTTATTCCTTGATATCAATACTAAAATGCAGTATAGGCAATCTGTAATGGCTCAATTTACAAGTTTTGGATTTCACAATGCTGTTACAGTGATACATACCCAATAAAAACTGGATTTCAAATTTGAAATACTGCTCCATTCCGTCTGCTGGCAAAATGAGGTATGATATTCTCTGGATCCTACACAGTGACCATGAGCTGAGGCAGGCAGCGGCCACAGGATCATGAGAGCGAATAGAAGCCGCTCTCTGGACTGTAGTGCTGAACTTTGATATTTGGTTGTTAATATGTATGAAAAGCGCTTTCTGATTAAGTATTTTCCCTCTCATGTTGCATTTATCTGTAGGCACAAGAAATTGAGAAAAATAACTTGGTAAGTACCTGCTAGTATTAGCCACAGTGCTGCAGAATCTTCCTGTATAGAGACAAGACACTGAGGTCTTTTCCCCAAGTTTTATTCTTGCCAGCACTGACTCTGCAGATTTGTATCCAAAAGTAGAGCGCCAAAAATGGCAGTGTTGCACATTTTTACACAATTTTTGCATCTCTGTCTCCCTGACATGGGCATACACTAACGTTCTACAGTCTAGTTGGGTATGATTTATGTCACAGGGTTACATCAGCACTACATATGCACACACAGAGGCTGATACCATACATGGTATAAAAGTTCCCCCTACACACACACACACATCTGAAGGGGCCCTGTCACAATGGGTTCACTCACTGTATTTCTGACAGTACTTATGCATTACATTTGGGAGGTTATGATCTTTTGTAAAGCACAGAAAGAATGTACATATAAATATGAATCCATTGTGACTGCAGAAAGAGATATTCAGAGCCCAAATAAACATGGAACTGTTCTGAGATGCCAGAAGCAACTAGAGAAACATTCAAGGTAGCACCAATCAATAGGTGCAAAGTTTGATCACAGTAGATTGTTATTTAAACTAATATTTAAGTCATTTAAAAATATTTATTAAACACCCAGAGGTTCATGACAATAGCTCTGATACATACACTAGAATAATTCCCCCTACCCAGGATTGTTAAAGAAAGGGTAGTAAACCAGAAACAGCTGCAATTTTTATCTCCATTTAAAGTATAGTATCATGGGGCTCTGAAAAAAGCATTATCTCTAATCTCCCATTGCACTGATATGTTATTCAGAACAATGATGAACGAATGCTGCTTGCCAGAGTGTCTGACAGTGCAGCACTGATTTGCACTGTAGGGCTCATAAGGTGCTGCCAAAGAAGACACAGTTCAGTAAATCAGAAGCACGAAGAAGCAGGGTGAATGCCTACCAGCAATGGAATGTTAGCATGATTCACTTGCTACAGAAAAGCTTACTAGAGGGATTACAGGAAAAACTAATCATGAAAAAATGTTCACTGATACTTTGTCTCCACGGAGTTCAGGAACAAAATTCAACTGCTTTCAAATTAACTAAATATTCTCTGTTCTTTTGAAGACAAAATACCCCTACTACAAATGGAAAACCAGAGGAAAGGGACTGCTAGACCTACTGTTTTGATTGTTCTTTCACCAAACTAGTCCTTGTTTGCAAACCATAGACTAAACCTGGGGAAATAGGTAAGTAGACAGATGGACAGACACATTGACATATAATGTAGACATATTTACATGCTAACGATATGATCATAGCTGTTCTAGCTACTTACCATGGTACTATTTAATACCAGTTTTCACTTTTCCACACAATGTTGATATGATTCACCGTCATTTATTTTTTAAAGTTTTCTAGTGTCTCATTTTTTTAAATTGATCTTAGATTAATTATAAAGTCTTTTTGTTTATTTTCAAATATTTTTACCTTTTCTGAGTAAGTTTCTATTACTGGCTCCTTACTTTATTTTGTCTGAATCAAGAAAACACACTTTTACTAAGTGAGATCAAAATAGAGTGAATTTTTACATTTTGAAAATTTGTTATACTAAAGGACTGATGTCCATCAATTCAATAGAAATATTTGTCCTCACTTTGATCACATTAATCCCATCATTCTTGCCACTTTCTGGAGCAGTTCTGGTGGTTCACTTTCATAGGTGTCTTTATGAGGCGTGGTCAAAAATTCAATGAACAGGGCTGGGGATTTAGCTCAGTGGCATAAGTGCCTGCCTTGCAAGCATGAGGTCGCAAGTTCAATCCCTGGTACCACTGTTGACTTCTGGCTCTTCCCTAAAGTCAAATGACCAGGAAAGGGAAAAACTTTGAACTGATTCAGGCCATCAGGGGACAGGACATCACAACCTGAGACATTAGCTAAAAATAACTTCCAGAACTGCTTCAGAAGATCACAAGAATGATAAGACAAATATATTTGAAGCAAAGTGGAAAACTTTGAGAGGAATTAACACAATGGGTCATCTATAGTAATATTTTTTTAAAAATTTAATTATCCACCATATGTTTGATCACATCACATATATTTTACTTAAAAGATAAAAATTTGCATCTGGACATGCAATCAGAGAAGACTGTATATCAAAATCTTTCCTGAATTCAATTCATCTTGTTGTACCAAAACATGACCACAAATTTAATATCTTCAAACAAGGCATATTTTTATGGCTCTCTTGGGTCAGAAATCAACCCAGCTTGGAGTGTTCTCCATAGTGAGTGATGAAAGTGCCAGCCTAGGCTTGGGGCTTACATTGAAATGTTTCACAGGGGAAAGGTCCAATTTTAGTGTTTTTTAGGTTTTAGAAAAATTAGTTGCACTATAGATTTAAGACTAACAGTTTAATTTTCCTGCTGACTATTTAAAATCTGCTGCAGTTTCTTGATACATGGGTTTCATTAGCACAGCTGATTGCTTTCTCAAAGCCAGCGAAGGAGTGAAAGATTCCAGGGAGAAAGTCAGTACAACCTACAGAGTGTGATCATGTACATCTCATCACACATGGATCATTATCTTCACCAAATTCTCTTCATTAGAAACACATCAAAGCTGCCCTCACACTCAGGAAGAGAGGGTTACTGAAAGGCATAAACATCAGCAGTTAAGGGTTATGGACCATACTTTGAGTCACACACACACACACACACACACACACACAAAACCTGCTTTATTTTTGCCCTCCAAATCAAAGATTTGTCTTAGCTAATTTGATACAATACACAGGCAGTGCATTGCCTTTTTTTTTGCCAGAACTATGATAGCTTTCTATATGCAGGTACTGATATATATTGAATTAATTCTGTATATTATGTGAGGTATGATATATACTTTATTATTTATTTCATGTATCATTTCTAAAAGGTATATTCAACTTTGGAGGATTACATTTGTATTGTAATCAAATGTCACTTAATTATATACAAGTGTCTTGATTTCAGAAGTCTTTCTTCTGATTCATTGATTGGTGGATGTGTCTATCAGTGACACGATGTCATGATTTTTTGCTTTGTTTTGCTTTTTTTGCATTATAATAGGTCTTGTATTTGGAGTAAGATTTCAAAGTTTTCCATTTGTAAATCTGTTCTGCCTTTTCGTTTTTCAAATATATTTTAGAATAAGTATGAAATATATATATATATATATATATATATATATATATATATATGCCGTACTCTGATTTAGATTGCATTAGAATAAGTATATTACATATATACATATATTGAATATATATATATATATATATAAAAGGTCTACACTACTTTGATTTAGATTGCATTGGATCTGATTTAGATTGCATTGGATCTAAAGATTAAATTGGAAAGAAATTTTCACTTAACAATAGCTAATGATTCAATATATGAATGGAGAGTATCTTTCCTTTTATTTAGGTCTTCTTAAATTTCTCTCAAAAATAAGTAATCAGTGTAGAATTATACATTGTTATAGCAAATATTTTTTGAATTACCCTTTCATTCTAAGTATTTGTAAAGTCAACTTATTTGGTCAAGTAGAAATTTTGTAGATTCTTTTAGGATTTGCTACATAAAGAGATACATGATCTACATTTATTCCTTTCCACTGGTTTTTGCCTCTTATTAGTATCTGTTGTCATTTATGTTGCTATGGAATTTGATTTAAATTTGTGAAAGCAGAAAATCTTGCTTTTTTCTGTGTGTTGGGAAAAGCAGTTAAGTCTTCAGCATATAGAATAGATTGAGATGCTTTAGACAGGTTTCTTCCATAAATTCAGAGAAATTATCATCAATTCCAAGGTTTTTACCATGAATGAACACTAAATTATATCACATATTTTTCTCTAGTGAAATTTTCTTATGATCTCTTTTTTCAGTTAATTACATGATGGTTAATTAACCAAACTGCTTGGACCTATGGAGATTGCTCAACTTGGATTGATCAATGCTTTCCTGAGATAAAGCCCTCTTTGATGAGAATATTATCCTTGTTAGGTTCACATATTTATGTATATATTAAATTAAGGATCACTCTATTATTAAGATTATTATATACAGTACTTTATTGCTATATTTTCCCCTCTTTGATTTTGTTGTAGTGCTAATCTAGATTAAGCTAGCAGACAGGATTTTGAATATTCCCAACACAAATAAATAATAAATATTAAATGAACTAACTATTGCAAATTATATTTACATGTTTTAAAATATACAATAATTATGTTTCAGTTAAAATATTTTTTAAAATAGCATTCTAAAGCAATCCATCTATACTATTCTATTACTGGAAAGACAGTGTTATTGATACTTATTTTCTTTTAAAATTTAGTAAAATTCATTTGTGAAGACATTTGGCTTTTAATTTACTTGTTGAAAAACATTCAAGTTAAATTTTTCATTTATCTCATAACTATTGCTAATAATAGCATTTCATTTATTTTATATTACTTTGTGGCTATGGTTTATCCATTTCTAGAAAAATCTAAACTACTTTGTAAGATAATAGGCTGACACAACATTTTGCTTTTTTCTCGATTTCTGTTTCTTAAATATTTTCATATATAATTATTATTATTATTATTACTTCAGACTTGGTAAATAAGAATTTTTAAATAAAATGTCCTTGTGACAGTTAACTTTACATGGTTGCAAAGCTAGGCTATGGTGCCATTTTTCGGTTAGGCATCAGTCTAGATGTGGCTGTGGTGGTTATTTTTAGATGTAAACATGCTTAAATAAATTTTGAGTCAGAAAAATAACAGACTTCACTTGGGTGGGCCTTATCCAATCAATTTAAGAGCAATGAGTCACATTTTCTGAAGTAGAATTTTCCTTAAAGCTGAAAAGTAGAAACCTACAAGAACCAGCTTTCTTTACTATGGAATTTTGAGTAGACTCTTCAATACCAACTTCTATAGCAACTTCATTCATTTGGTTCCAAATTTCAGTTCTAAGCCTCGAACCTATGTGTTTTCAATTCATTTAGTGTCCCCTTTTTCTTTCTCTAACCTCTCACTCTACTATGTCTTTCCAGCCCTCTCTCTCTTTCTCTACTTACCTGCCTACTGACAAAGAAGAAATTATGCTATTATTCCCAATCCCAAGAAAATAACCAGAACATTGCTTCAAAAGAGAAATGATAGCCTTAGGTAACTGGAGTTTTTCAACTACTGAGACAGAATGATCATTCTAGATATGGTAAATGAACTTGCTGGGAGCAGGGCTAATCATTCTAAAACTTAAATATGCAAAGATTAATTGAGATAGCCAGATTTTGTTGTCAGTTGATGACTTGGAAGATTGTCAGAAAAAGACCCTGAGGCTCATTATAGTGTTGACTGGTGAGAAACACAGGCTGAGATAGAGCTGTATGCTCTCTATAGCATGGGGCCAAGGCAAATCAAAACTATTTTTCTTCTGTTCAGATTGTTTAAAGCATTATAGCAAACAAGGAACTCCTACGGTGTTATAAATCACAAATGTTATTGTTCATAGCCAAATCTTTAATAGTAAGGCACAACTTGAGAAAATTCGTATATACTAGTAGGGTGAAACAGTTATAGGAATTTTCAATTTACTACAGGCAAAGAAGAGAAGTGGAGGGAACCAAGTTTTCTTACATCACTGAATTCAGAGGAACTGTATACTCCAAAGTCTGAGTCCTGAGCTAATATAGGAAGTAACTTTAAACAGTTTATCAAGTAAGGTGGGGGTATTTTATGAGCAAGTGGAACTTGACATATTTGGGACAAAGTGGAAACAAAAACAGGCCAGCTACAGCTTGTATATGTGGTACAGCTGGTAATTAGCAAGCCTGTATACAGAAGTGGATGGAACACTGTGGACCGTTGACAAATTTGGGTTTTGATATATTTTGAGCACAATAATTCCTCTACACAATATCAACACAGTTAGTATATCTTAGGTGATACTACCCAACACATCTAGTAAGACACTTGTTTGATAAATAGCCAAAATCTTCTTCCCATATGACTGCCCATTCAATCGTTTTTAAATACTATTAACCAATAGTAGTACTTAAAAGACAAAACACTTACCAAATCAGCCTTCTCAATGCAGGAGGTTCTACAATTAAAACCACTAACACAAGAGAAAAGCTCTCTGCACAGTAGCACACCCAAGCTGAATATTAAATATACATATATGAAAGACTCCCTAGGGAAGATGAGCTTTTTAATCATAGTGTTTGACTTTCCATATCTGATTTGTTGCTTTTGGATGGCAGAAGGATGGACTTAGTAGCACATTTTTTCTCTGTTTTCTTGATAAGCACTACTATCAGCTTGACAGCCAGGACTGATTAAATATCCCTATTCACATGCAGGCGTAACTACTGCCTTTAAGAATCTCTCAGGCTAAAATTAAATGTAAATTAACAAGGGTCCCAACCCCTTTCCAAGCTCTTTTCCTCTCAGGCAATCAGTGCACACTACTTTGCTTGGCAAAGACATTGTACTTACAAACCACACAGGTTCACATATTTGTTTTTATTTTATTAGTTCAGAGTTGGCCTGATGAGATTCTGTCATCAGAAGAATAATGTGGTGGCATAGTTAAAGGAAGCCAAAGTTGAATTTAGAGAAAGGACCATATAAAAAAAGAAGCCCCTTATAGGTATGCACTTTGAAAGAAGCCAATTGAAAGCTTAGGATCTGAGAAAGCAGCAAGCATATCCTTGAGCCTTGCTTCATCCTAAAGTCAAGGGAAGAAAGAAAACAAGGCAGAAAATCCAGGTTAGACCCCTGGGCACAATAATGTCAGGCAGCTGTTACAATGTGGGACTGGAATCAAATATAAATAGATGACACAGTGTAAATGTGCAGCTTTGACTCAGGGTTGGGATCACTAGTGCAAGTAGTGGAATACTACATGTTCTGTGAGCAAATTAAAAGTTCTATGAGCTGACATGCTCTGTGGGCATCTATTTATGGTCAAAATTTAACAGAGCCTCTTAGGAGTCCCGACTAAAGATGGAGAAGGTAAACAGTGTAGCTGAACTTGGCGAGGAGTAAAGATTATTCAGGAAGATGACTAAAAGAATAAAGCCACTGACATGATCTTTACAAAATTCTTTTCTGCTGGTGTTATAATACAGATATAGTCTAATTTTTATATATCTAGCTGTGTTTGGTTGTAATTCCATATTAACAATTCCTTCTTACTCTTGCTTGATAATATGACTATCTCTTGACCATCAATTTACCTTCTCCAGCATTACAAAATATACTAGTAGCATTTTTCCATTCTTCTCAGACCTTAAATTATCTGCCCACTTTTTCCACATACACCTGTAGAGTAATAGAAACTATTTTGCCTGCATCTTTCCAACCATTATAAAGTTGTATTTTCTTCCCATAAAAAGTAGTTTCTTTAGTCATTCTCTGGGTTCATCCATGCTTATAATCATACAAAATGTCTGGCATTAATTTTATTTCCTATCTTATTTTCTCTATTATAACTTTGCTATCAAAATTTGACTGTGCAACATGCCCTTAATTACCTGTTCACCTAATTCTCCCTTGGTATATGTTTCATTTCTTCTTTTCCTTGTGGGTAGTAACAGTAATTCCTAAATCCTTTCTCAACAAAAATACCAATGTTTATGAACATCTATAGAGGCAAAACAAAGAAAAACTTAATAGAATTATTTTTAAATTATTACTAAATTCAGTTAGATTATAGATAGATAGATAGATAGATAGATAGATAGATAGATAGATGATAGATAGATGGATAGATAGATAGATAGATAGATAGATAAGGAGATTCATAAAATAAACAGATTAAGATGACCTAACATAAGTGACCAAAAAGATCATCAGGTAACAAATGACTTGAAGTATATGAAAGGTGGACAAGAAGTATCAGTATTGCTTTCTGTCTCTACCATAAATCAACATCAACCATAAATCCAAGGACTTCACTGAGTCTTCAAAGTGAAGTCAACAAATCTTATCTCTTGAATTCCAGATGACTCTATCAAACTGTTTGAGCAAGTCCCAACCTAAAATTAGGATTAACCCCCACACATTCAAAACAGAAGACCTAGTCTTTCTTTACTGCTCTGCAACTGTGAGACATGATAATGAAGTTTTCACCAACCTGAGTCCGTGATTACAATGATGCATAGTGCTCACCACGTGACTATAGTTCAGATTTTCATATAAAGCCAATAAAGTACAACACACTTATAAAGTTTCAATCTCAAACAAACACATGAATTTAAAAAGTGAATTTATCACAGATATTGCCTGGGACATATTTTACACTAAAAGGTTGTATTTTTTGTTATCTGGTTTTGAAAAATGACTTTGTGTGACTATATGTCCAGTGTTTCATCTGGTAACTCTACCTACAGTGGGTATACAGATTACATTAAAACAATGCTTGGTTTTTGTAAACCACTGAGGGATGTGTTTGCCACCACATAATCTAATTTATCCTGCTAACCTAAGTGGCATCCATTCATTATTTTTTTAAAGTTACTGTTTTTCTTTTTTTTTAAATTTTATTTAAAGAAAAAAAAAGAAAAAGTGTAGGAGCAATACATAATTTAAAAAAACAGGAAGAAATCACTAGTTGATAATTACATATTGTCTGCTTAGAAGTAGTTGTTCAAGTTACAAAAGTAAAGCATACAAAGTGGACATTCAAACACTGAGACTGCAAACAGTTCTGTTCACCTATCTAACAAAAACTTAATAATATGGTTATCAATCCTACACACTTAAACATACATGCATTTATATCTTTTAGAGCACTTTCTCTTCCTCTCTTTTGTACAATAACATTACATACTTTGGGTTTTATACTCCTACATTTCTTGTTACTTTTTACACTGAGACACAATGTGGTATTTATAAATATGATTATTTATTTCACTAATGAGGATAGCCTCAAGTTGTCTCCATTTACCTATGAAGGCCTCAAGATCATCCATTTTTTTTTTAGCTGCTCTGAAGTTGACAGGCATCTGTTGTTTCCAAGATTTAACTATTAAAAATTGTGCTGCTATGAACAGGGGTGCACATATATCACTGTGATATGACCTTTTCAGTTCTTCTGGGAAAATACCCAGGAGGGGAATAGCTGCATTGAATAGAACTTTCAATCCTGGTCTTCTGAGAATTCTCCATACTTATTTCCATAGTGGTTGCACCAGTCTACTCTCCCACCAACAGTGGAACATTGTTCCTTTTCCCCTCGGCCTCACCAACATTTGTTACCAGTTGATTGCTGGATGGCAGCTGTTCTTTCCAGAGTGAGATGAAATCTCAATGCTGCTTTAATTTGCATTTCTCGAATGACCAGTGATGGTTATTAGGTCAAATTTTCTTGCCTGATTTTTTAGCTTTCACATATATTCCTTCCTACAATGAATATTAATCCCCTTCCCCCAAATCTTTTTAAACTAAGATTAATATATAAAATGAGCTAATGTCTTTAGCTCATGTAGATGCTGGAAGTCATACACATATATGATTTTCTATGAGGTAGCAGTAAATCACAGGAGAAAATTATGGAAAACATGTAGGTATGTAATTGAATAAATGATGGCTCTCAACTAGAATATATTGGAAGAATACGGCTTGCCTTTATAGCTTTCCCTGCATCCCTTCCGGAACCACGTCACAGGATAGGGATGCTAATCTAAGGAGCCAAGCCAACATTTTTATGTGCTTCAGCAGTATTATCAAGCACAGAAATGAGGAAAACAAACAGTGCGCAGAAAAAGAAACCACATAAGAACACATTCCATGCCTTGAAATTCAAAATGTCTGGTGTAATGTACCCAAAAATTGATCCCCTTTAGCAGGGTATGTAGTTCCAGCTGAGGGTGATGTGGGCAAGGCCATCCTGGAACCAGGGAGACTCAATGAGCTGACCTCAGTTGGGCTGACACGTGTGCTGCCAGGCTACGGGCAGAATGGTAAGAGCCACAGAGCACATTTAGGATTTGCGTGAACGAGATCGGGTTCTACTGTGAGAGTGCAAGAAAAGAGCTGCAGAATAAATGAAGACTAATACGTGTATGTGGTTGTGGGGGAGGTGGGTGAGTGTGTGCGTGCTTGTACACACGTACACGCTGCCTTCTTTAATCAATTTTGTCAGAGAAGTCATTTTTTGTATTGCTACTTATCATTTTTATTTCTATTGCTTTCCGACCTGGTAACCTAACAAAATTTGCAATCTATTGTAACTAAGAAGAGCTTTACATTGCTATGGGATGCAACATGAATGTTAAAAGAGTCAGTACTACTCTATGAATTTCTCTCAGGTTGATTTTAGAAGAATAACTTGATCTCAGAATGCAGGAACTATTTGTTCTGGAACTATTCTATAAGGTACTAGAGTGGTATAATAAAGGATGAAAAGTAGAAAAACCCCAACAATGATATGACAATAGGAGGGGTCACGGGCTCAACCTAACTCCAAGAGAAGCCCAGAAGTTTATGTTATGGTTCAGTGTCAGTCTTGCCGTGGTTTGTACATTTGTTCCAGCACTTCGGGGCAAATCATCTGAGTCTGTTAAGGAGAATGAGAGGTAAAGCTGGAAAGCAATTAAAGTTTTTTACTGGGAGATGTGAAATTATCCTCTAAAAGGCTCAAAGAAGAGCCCAGAACTGGCAGCCATACATATGGCTGGGGCGGAGCACACATAGCAGGAAATAACCGTGGAGAAACTGGGCATAGTAAGACAGGAGTGTCTAATCAGAAGTTTTCTAGCCTAGGAGTATAGCTCAGAAACATAAATGACTACCCGGAAACTCAAGGTCCTGAGTTCAATTCCAGATACCAAAAAAAAAAAAAAATTGCATCTGAATTGAGACATTTATAATAGTATGACAATTATAAGTAATCCATAGATATTATTGCAACAGCAAGCAGAAACACCAAAAAGACACACATGATTTGGAGGCAGATTTATTTATGTCAATGGGCACTGATCTCTATCATTTCCAGAATATCAGGCCTGGATCTCTGGCGGTCTAGGGCTTATATGGGATAAGCAAGCAGTAAATACTGAGTCAGAATGGCTTGTTAATTGGGGATTGGTTTATACAAAGTGCATCATAGTCACCAGCTATGCATTGTGGTAACCAGACATTTCTAAGTGACAGGAGCATCAGGAACTGGAACTTTTACCTGGATAACTAAGAAACTGAAGTGTACTAGGTAAGATGGGGACTTTTTACTACACTATGAATGAATGCTTTTATATCTCCCAAATCCAAAATTCCTATGTGGAAACCCTTATTCCTAATATGATGATATATGGAGTTTGGGTTTGAGGGAAAGAGGAATCATTAGATCTTGAGAGTAGATACCTCATGAATGGAATTAGTGCTTTTAAAACAAGAGACAAAGATCATCCTCTCACCTCCTTCCTATCATTGTGATAATACAGATAATAAACTGCTCCTGTAAACCAGGAAGACAGCCTTCTCCAGGAACTTGGGAACCTGGGAGCACAGCCATGCTGGCATCCTGGTCTCAGGGTTGCCAGCCTTCAAAACCGTGAGAAATGTCTCTGTGTTTTTTAGGTTACTCTTGTGTATGGTAATCCAATATAACAGCTGATTTAAGACAGTAGATGGCAGAAGTGTAAAACACCTTTCCAGAAAAATAATTCAAATAAAATAAATCTTGAAGATGTAAATGATGGTAGTGGACTAGAAATGTTGAATTGCCACACTTCAAATGTAGCGCTCCAAAACTTACCTGTAAACTAAAAAAATTCTAAATAGAATGAAAATACCCATTGCAAATTGTTTCTAAACTTATCTGTAAATTCAGTAAAATTCTAAACAAAATGAACATACAATGCGAGGAAAAAGAATTCATAAAACTACTTCAAAATTTAAATGAATATGTATAAATATATATATAATAGCATAAAAAGATAATTTTGAAAAGAAAAGCAAAAAATAAGACTCTACCAAATTCAAAGATTTTTTGCACATTAATAATAAAAACAGTAGTTGTAATATTGTTGTGGGAAGACAAAAAGAACCATGCCCTGACTGGAGATTCTTTTCAGCCTACTGATGATTTCTCCATAATATACACAATATGGGAGAAATATCTGAAAATAAAATATTAAGAAAATAATCAGGCCAGGAATTTAGCTCACTGGTGTAAGCACCTGCCTGGCAAGCATGAGGTTGTGAGTTCAATCCTCAGTACAAAAAAAAAAAAAAAAAATCAGGAAAAGATGAGGAGGAGTGGTATGAAATAAACTAGTGAAAACAATGTTTCTCTTTATTCATGCAATCAAGTTCTATTCAGCTGTAAAAAAAATGAAATATTGATTCAAGATACAATTTGAATAAATCCTACAAAAAGGGTGTTGAGTTAAATAATCAGTGTGGAAGAAGTTATACAGTGTATGATTCCATTTATATTTAAATATCTAGAATAGGTAAATCTAAAGAGGCACACAGCAGAATCATGGGTCTCAGGTCCAGTGGAGGAGACATAATGACTGCTAACCCATATAAGGGTTTGGAGTGGACGCTGACATGATCCGGAATTAGACCATGGCAACTAATGCACAACTTCTTAATTCTGCTCTGTTGCTCCTTGCAAACCACTCCACTGTACACTGTAAATGGATGGACTTTATTTCATATAAATTATATCTCGATAAAACTGACACTCCAAATATTTATATATTGAGCTTTGCATACCATATCTCCTAGAGTACAATAGGGAGTGTATCAGTCAGGGTTTACTAGAGAAACAGACATCACATGAGATATACAAATGTGTCAGAGATTACAAGATTGGCTCACAATGGTCAGCCAATGGTCAGCCGCATAGTCAGGTGAGCCGCATAGTCATACTGGAGGTTGAAGGGTCCAGTACAAGGGCCGGAGCTCACTGCAGTGCCTCTTGCAAGTTCATATCAAGAAGTCCATGGGTCTACCTATGGCTGAACACTGAAGAAGCCATGACAGAAGGCGAGAGAGTCTATGACAAAGACTGAAGAGACCCAGGCAGAAGCCAAACAGTCTGTGCCTGAAGCCAAGGGATGATGTCCAAGCTGAAGGCAAAGACTAAACTCTGAAGAAGAAGCAGCGATCAGTCCCTCCTCATTTGCCTTTAATTGTGTGCTCCCCTGGGCTGCTCCCCTGGGGTGGGTGTAGCCCTCACACATCTGCCTGTCTTCCTCATGCACAGACTGAGGATGTTACACACTAGGGCCCCTGGCCCCCTGCTGAGTCACTCAGTTAAATGTCTGACCTCAAATTAACACACAGAACAATATCCTCGACCTCTAAAGGCTTGTCCTCTACACCTCAGGATGTAGAGCAGTTGAGTCGCTTAGTTAAGCTTCTAGGCTTCTCAAGTTGGCACAATGCATAATAGGGAGTCAAAAGGCATTTGTGAACTTTATATAAGCACAACATATTTTATACTGAAAAAAAAGGACAGAAATTAGGATCTGTGGATGGCAGAAGAGATAGAATTCTGCCAGTTTCTTTGTTTTTTAGATAAATTTTAGTAGCATAGAAAGATAATAGGTGAAGAAACATTTTCCCATATTATGTATTTTAAATAAAATAAACAAATTTTAACTTATTTTTTCTTAAATTATTGCAGATTGATTGTGACATGTTTATTATTGAATGCAGATTCTTATACTAGTTGGCTTTAAAAAGTTCTTGTTTGGTATACTACATTTAACTTGTTTCCAGATTAATATGTCAGAAGGGAAAATGGAGTCTGTTATTTTAGAAAGATTAGAGATTGATTTTTAGAGCACTCTTCACCTTTATTAGTTTGATTAAAACAATTATCAGAAAATGCCCAAAGCAGTTTTCTTGCAGGTACATTTTTTGTGGTGTTAAACTCAGGATATTGACTTTATTCTTAGTTGCTATTTTTCATAACATAGGTAAGGCAAATTCAGCTGCTTCACCACGTGCTTTTTGGGTCACTTAGAAGAATCTGACTGATGTTCTAATAATTATCATGTCAATAAATGGTATTTAGTACATTTTTCAGGGAAACATTAAAGTTCAAAATACATTCAATCGATTTAGTTATTAAAGTTACAAATGCATTCAAAATGAGAGAAGCTAGAGTATTCTAACAGTTCAGTGGTCTATAATCAAGTAAAATATCTAGTAACGAATTTTAGAGTCTAGTAAATTGTACTCTTTTTTGAAAATCAGACATACACTAGTGTAACCTTCACACACACACAAACACACACACACACATCTTGTGTTTATACTGTTTTGTAAGTCAACAGTTTTCCTTTATCTCAGTGTATTTTAAAACAAAAGGATATAAGTCATACAGCTACTGTGAGAAAATGTCACAAATATAACTCATCTTTGTTTATACTCTTGCCAATTGGATTATTTTGTAAAGGGGAAGAATAGCAGCATTTCTATGGTTCACAGACCGTATACAATCTTCACCACTTTTTTTTTTTGGGGGGGTGGGTACCGGGGATCGAACTCATTCTGTGACACATCCATGTTCCTTCCTTTATTCATATATATCTGTTCAAAGCCTATCATAGATGGAAGTCATTTTAGAATCATCACCATTTCTAAAGTGCTTTCCACCTGTGGTAGGGTCTTTGAACTGATATATATGAATAAAGGAAGGAACATGGATGCGTCACAGGTAAATGGTGGGGTCTCTCCAGTTCCACCTGCCAAAAATCTCTTTACCTTCTACTCACACATGAGTTGGCACATGACAAATTAACCATCAAAGTGGATGTTTTAATCAGAAAAGTTTCTATGTACTTAAAAGTTCCTTAGTTTTGTGAAGAACTCGGTCCTGAATTGAGCCACCAAGAAGCCCATGGAACAATACAGAACTGACCACTGGAGAAGTCTCAGTCTCTGAGGCTACCACTTCATGGTACTACAAAAAAGAAGGAAAAAGACTCAGCTATGGTCTCTGGGGAAGCTAAAAAGTGGATGTAGAGAATTGTTTCAAATGAAGAAAGAGTCTTACATTATTTTCCTGACATTGCTATCAGGAACATCCCCAAATAGCAGAAAGAGGGCTTCTTCTACTAACTGATTATTCCAAGTTTTACCGGAATCTCATGTGAGGCTCTGTTTCACTGAAAAAGGTCACTGGAGTATAAAATTTTAGTTTTCCAGTTTCCACAAACAGGGAGTTGGAGTGTATGATGAAGAATAAATCCAGAGTATCCCTTCTGTCTCATTTGGGAAAAAGAACTATTTCCTGTGCAATCTCCTGCATCAACTGTTCACTTTCTCAATCTTTACACAGTGATAGGTCCATAATGGATATGGTCAGCCAGAATATCTGATCACCCTTCTTTATTCTTACCATAGTTCTAGACATTCAAAGCATTTTCCAGGAGTTTGCTAACAAAATTGCTAAGGGTGGCACAATACTAATTAGTAATTACTAAATAGCTGGTGTAGATGACTAATGAACTGCTAATGGTCATTGGATGTCCATGTGAACAATTTAATTCAAAGAGAAATAAGGTGAGACCAGGTTACCCCTTTAGCGTCTTTTACTGCAATATTAGAAGTGTGTGTGTGTGTGTGTGTGTGTATTTGCAACAAGTGAGAAATGAAAGACAGAGACAGACAGAGAAGGAGGCAAAGAGACACAGGAGAAGGAGGGGAGAGAGGAAGAGAGAAAGAAAGAGGGGGAGGCATTAGAAAGGGAGTGGGAAAGACAGGGGTAGAGGATTAAGGAGAGGGAGTGAGAGTGATGCATTATGGGTAATGGCCCAAGTGCTTTCAGGAGCTGAGACTTGACACCTTCTACATCCACAAGGTGACTAAACCAGAAAGCCCAAATTAACCTGTGATTCACCTAAAATAATTCTTCCTATTTTCCCTTTTCCTATAATTTTCTCGGAGGAAGATCTGTTGCTCAGGTCAGAATCTAGGAAATCCTGCTGTATTCGTTTTCCTCCACCATCTGCAGCGTCCAGTAAACTCCCAACTCTGCATATCTGTACTGCTATCCTCATTACAACTCCTCATAACATTACATGATATTCCCCCTTTATCTAAAGTTTTTCTTTATGCAATTTCAGTTACCCACAGTAAACTGTAGTCCAAAGTCAGTAAATGTCCAATTCTAGAAACAAACCACTCATTAGTTTTAAATTGTGTAAATTGGATGCTCTTCTAAGTGTCAGGACAAGATTTTATGCAGTTACATAGAATTCCTCCCTGGGATACCAATCACCCTCTCCAGAATATCCCTGCTGTATACATCGTTCCTTTATCATTTAGCAGCAGTCTGCTTGTGTTCAAGTAACCCTAATTTTCTTAATAAACTAATTGTTCTATATTGTTGTTATTATTAACCTCTCGCTGCACCTACCACAAATTAATCTGTATCATTGCTATGTTTTATAGAAAAAATATAACACCTGAAGTCATTGTTACTATCTACAATGGGCCTTTGAGCTCATCTTCTGTGGATGAAGAGAGACAGATAAGGTCTCTTGACCAGATTTCTGGACATGAGTACATTCCTAACGTTTTCCTGATCTTTTCTCTGGCTGATTTTATTCTCCTTCTTGAAATACATTCAGATACCCAAAATGGAAATCTAGTTATATTAATTCACTACTTAGGATTCTAATTATTTCCCAGTATCTTCAAATAAAAATCTGGATACCTTACCATGAACTCTAAGTCTTTTACAATATAAATCCTACATATATTCTACCAATCGCTCCCATTTTATTAGAATTTCAATTCCTCAATTACGCCATAGTTTCATTTTCAAGACTTAACACTTTTAGTTAAATGTGGCAAACCCATTTTGTAAGTAAACTATTTCTGGTAAACTCATTTTTTTCCAATGTATGTGAATAAATACTACTTACTCATTCAAGTTATTTCTTATTATTTTATCACAACACTCTCATCTCCCCTGATTTAGATTATATACTCACAGTAAACTCTTTCAGAGCACTACATTTCCTATGTAGTTTTGTTTTTAGCACCCTATTTACCTGAGGAAAGTTGTAACTCTTTTGTAATCTACTCCCTTAATTCACACAACCGTATATCAAATGTTAACTGAACACCTGACTTTCCAGGCACTTTTCTTTGCACCTTTGATACATCAATAAATTAAACAGACATAAATCCCTGCCCTAAAGGGAAGATGTGCAATAAATATAATATGTCAAAAAGAGAAGCATAGTGTAGACTTTGGCTGCATGACCTTTGGCAACATACAGACACCATTCAAATTGTGAATCTATCACTTCCCAGCTTTGTGATGCTGACCAGTTCCTTAACACTCTGGGTTGAGTCCCTAAATTATAAAACAAATAATATGATGCGCTTCATACATTACTAAGAAAGTCAATTATCCAATATTTGCAAAGAATTGAGAATAATTCCAACATAATAAATATAATGCAAATGTTTATTAAGTAAAAATATGCATTATTTCTTATGTAGGAAAGAACTCGTATGCAAACATGAAACAGTAAAAGGAATTAGGAATATAAAATGGAGGAGAAAGGTGACAGTTTCAACAAAGAAAAGGCAAGATTGGAGCAATAAATGGAAGGCAATTCAAGATAGAAACACTTTAAATCAATTATAAATGATTTCTGGGTTTAAAGAGTATCTTAGGATTTGGGTATTAGAAAGAAAATAGTGACCTATGTAACAAGTGAATTAATAAACATAGGACTTGGCAGTTAGCAAATGAAAATAACAGTCTTCATAGAACACTTACAAACTTCTGTAGGATTACAAAGTGTTCTTCCTTCTTCCCATCCTGCTGGCCCAGGAGGACTTTAGGATGAAAGAAGGGACAAGTACCATCATGGCAGGGAGCTGCAATGCAGTAGCGTCACTGGTTAAAGTAAGGAGGTGAAGGACCTGAGACAGGAGAGCAGTAAAAACATGCGTTGTAAATAAACAAAACGTCTTCTCAACACAATGTTTTTCATTGTGGAAATGTGAAACATTCATCTAACTGATTTCCTGCTAATAAAATTATTAGTCAAATTTGTATTTAAATTAGTACTTTGTGTACATTAATTGTTAACCACTGCCTTTTTTTTTCTCTTTGTGGATTACTGCATTGACGTTGATCCTGAAAATGATGATAAGGATGGCATTGAGGAAACCGACTAAAATGGACAATCTGAAAGACAATCATATCATATGTTACTGAGGATACAGAGCAAAAAGAATGGGGGAAGGAAGAAGAGGAAGAGGTGCGAGAAAAATCAGTTCCGGAATCCCACGTTAAATTCCTTTGGCCATATATTGCTCTTTTCTTTGTCAAATGTCATGCTAACGATCCCTCAAAGCACACATCTACAAATCACTTTAATACTATGCACCTGTCAATGTGGAAGAATGGATAATTTCTGCCCTATTTCCAGCAGTGGTTTGAAGGAAGCTAGGAGTATTAAAACTGATATTACGTCTCTTCTCATTAGGCAAACCATGTCTTTTCATTGTCTGCTTGGTATTAAAAGATAAATTACACTTGGATGCAATACATGAAGAGTGCCCTGTTCAAGTCCTATATTTATTAAACAAATATTTATGATAAAATATTTTTCATAATCATTTTGTAAAGTTTATCTGGTTTTATAAATTCATTTTTTAAAATTACTAAGTAGCTTTACCCAACAGAAATGAAGCCTGTCTCTAACATATTATTCACTAAATGCAGAAAACTCATAGCTAGAAAGCAATAGACCAGACAATTTTATTTTTATAATCTATGTCAAACTAAAGATAAATTCGGAATGCGTAACATGAAATTTAAAATCTCATTGGCCACTGCAAAAATAATAAAACACCTCCATTTCACCTCCTGCACTTTTCAGAAATCATATTTTGAATGCATCTCTCCAGTCCAAGATGAAAGTAGAAGTGATTTTCAATGCTATTTTTAACCCTCCAGAGATTGCTTCACAGGAAGAATATTAACATCTTGGCAAGAATAAGTGAAAGAGTTGTTTAATTCCTTTGAATGACATTACTTTGAAAATCTAGGAAAATAAAGTCTAATCTTATAAAGAAAGAAATATGGGAGTATTAAGATGGTAAATCTGAAGGAATTGTTCTTTCTTAAGAAACAGTGTATCAAGGATAGATAACATTTTTGTTTCTCTTATTCTGTAGCAATTTTCCTGTTGCTTCAAATGCACCATAAAACTGCATATACAAATTTATAAACATGTCTCCTTTATGTAATTAAATGATAGTACAGAATGATTTCCACTCACATGAATAGGATACAATAAAAATACGTATACTGAATTTTCCATGTGGCATAATTCAAAAAACACTTTATTCTCCAGAAATATACTGATATTATGATTACTGGGGGAAAATCATCTTACTATGGGAATTAGAAAGGAAAAAATTTCCTCTTTGGATCTGAACCCTAGAGATCTGTTAACTATATTATCAGGATAAGAAGTCTATCAACACAGCTCAATTTTGAAACATCAGGAGATAATTAGGACCACAAATCACTCTCATCTGGTAAGATGTACTTATGCACAAGTCATTACTCTAAATATTTAGACATACTCTTGAGCATATCTATCTCTGAAATCTTCCATCTTTGTGAGGTTAAGAGATGATGAGGGAATCTTAGAGCAGCATTTTCTCTTACAGCTTTAAACCCACATTAAAGTGAAGTCAAACAGAAACATACATTGATACCCTGGGCTTGTATTGTTCTTTTGTTTCCAGTGAGTTCTGAAGATGTTAGAAGACTAACAGAGCAAATAATATATTAAATCTTGGGAGCAGAGATTTTCTGAGGCACACATTTCTTTTTTTTTCTTTTTTTTTTTTTTTGTAGAATCTTATCCTAGGAACAACTGACCTTTTTAGTAAGTTCTGTGCTAATGTATCCCACCATTCCACTTGTCAGAGAATAGTGTAAAGAAAACATAATCCCATAAATACGCATGTTTTTATACCAATTAAAAATAAGTTTGATTTATATTATATAAAGAAAATTCAGCATGCCATGAAAGTATTCAAGAGAAGGAAACCTTTTGTGCATATGATTTGACTCATAATCTACAATAATCATAAACATGTTTCAATTCCATAAAACTTCTGTATCCCGGTAATTTTTTTTCTACCATTAATATTTTTAGTACTTTTAACATTATTGCCTTTGGCTTTCTAATACTTTGGAAGCAAGGATTCTATCCCTGTATATGGGTTTCAGAGGATAGGTAAAAGGAAGCAAGGGCATGAAAACTCCAGGTAACCTTGTGAGATATAAAGAGAAGGAATATTCAAGAGACTATCCTCTATGAATCCTGATTTTCGGCAAGTATTGTTAACCAGCTTTTAAGTTGATGAACACAGTATCAGACATTCTCAATTTAAATGAGGAAAGGTTTAGTAGCTCATAGCTTTGGGGGATTCAGTTCATGATCCACTGGTCCCTAGGCAGAGACATCATGGCAAGAGGGCATAGAGGAGCAAAGTGGTTTCACTCATAGTAACCAGGAAGAAAAGCAAGATATGTGTTCCAGAATGTATGGTGCAAGGGACGAGACATAAACCTCCAAGTAACACCTCCATAGAAGACTCAGTGACACCCAAATTGTGTCTCACCAATCTCCAGAGTGGATTATAAAGGCAGTTAAATTGAAACTCTACCCTAACCACCACACAAGTAATTCCAGATAATATGTAATTCAAATGACAACTAGAAAGTGCAGACACAGAAAGTTTGGGAGAAAGGTGTAAAAAAAGGCATGAAAGGAACAGGGATTTAGCTCAGCAGCATTAGGGCTTTCCTGGTAAATGCAAGGCCATGAGTTCAATACCCAACACCAAGAAAAAAAAAGGGCATGAAATACATGACAACTTTACTATGAAACTTTCAGAAATGTAATCACTAGCAAAACATAAAGTGGTTCATGCATAAACATTAAGGAAATATCTGCTAAATATCTGTTAAATGAACGACTATAATTGAAGTTAATTTCAAATGCATCTAATAAAATATTCGGTTGCAAGAGAGTCAGAGCAACTTAATATGAGAAATCATAGAATTTGTTGGAAGAATACAGGGCAACTCAAAGAAGAAAAATGTTTGGGTGAGATGAGACCCCCAAATGATGAGGACAAGAAGCTGAGAGGCAGAGTGGAGTGTTGTCAGAGCACCAGTCTGAGAATGAATGGGCACTGTCTAAATTTCTCAACTCACAATTCAAATTCATTGAGCAAACAAGTTCCCTTGATTTAGTTGGGTCAGGAATTAGCCCTTTGAATGAGGACTTAACTAACGTCTTGAGCAATAGCAGAAGGTCTGTTACCTAGATGAAAGTGTAAGTGTTAATAAGAGAAGCCAGAAATATGTCACAAGATTATTATAACAACTCTCTTTGCATTCAGCTAGATCTGTAAGCACATTGCCTTCTTTAACTCTCTTGACTGATTTTATTTTAAAAAAACTAAAACCAAAGCACATGTCAAGGAATACAAGGCTACGGACTCCAATACTCATCATGTTCCCACTACATACAAGAGGCTGATGCACATCTATTTCACATTTATTTGGAACAACTTTTAAAACCAATTTTGGTGAAATGCAAAAGAAACTCTTGTCAAAAGCAATGCATTTTTTGTTTAAAGAATTTAGGAAATAAAAGATTTTGAGTGTATAGTTATGAGAATAAAAATGCTAGCAAAAAATAAGTGGTAACTTCAACATTTTGAAATGCTCTCCCCAAAAGACCCAGTACCTGTATGAATTATGAATTTTGCATGTATTGAGTTCATGGAAATATAGGATTCCCCGAAGAGCAAAGAATAAACAGTTATCTGAAAAGAAGTGACAAGTGAAAAGGGAAGCCAGAACTGCTCTAAAAACGAAGGCCAGCGATGAGACTTCAGGGATTTGTTGGTTAACAGTCGAACACAGAGGAAAACAGAATAAGCTTTGGGGCCCTAAAGAAAGCTGAGAATGACAGTCATAAAGCTGAGAATCCAATTAAGAAAACATCCTTATTGAAAGACTGGACTGGAAAAAGTTGACCCATTAAAAAAGGACTCCATCGAGGAATCCTGTGTTTTGGTCAGGACAAGAACACATAAAAATAGTTTTAATAGCACCTTTTTCTGCATAAAATCTGTAAACAAAATCTTCATGAAAATGCAGTATTGGATTTCTGAGAGTTACTAGTATGTGAGATAATGGATATATATGTATTCATGTATATGTATTTATTATAAAATTAAAGTAGAATGATAATATTTCAGACCAATACATATGAGGAAGAGAGAAAACCCATGAAAAAATAATACATGGAAATTTGGAAAGTTTTAACCTTCTACTTAAAAAATGAAACATAAAAAATAAGATGAGAAGAAAAATCCTAGTTATTAATCAAAATAGATCAAAATTAATACATTTATCAGTTAAAAAAATAAAAACTATTGTCCACTGTGGGATTTGACTTTTCCCACTCATCCAGTATTAATTTAGCCTATTACTACTATATGGCTGCTGGCAGATTTGAAACTTTTAAGTCCCAAACTAAGATCTTTGTTATCTACAGCAAAGTGAGTAACACAAGTATCAGCATATTTGTGTCCATTTCTTTGTTATCTACAGCAAAGTGAGTAACACAAATATCAGCATATTTGTGTCCATTTCCCTTGCCCTTCGGTCCTACAAGTAGGACAGGACATAATACTCATGCACTCATGCACATGATGCGAAACTGCTGTTTGTTCTAGAGGAAGGTATGACCTCACATCTGAAGGTTGCTCTCCATAAACCTTGGGAAATGAACTTGACTAGCATTTTCTTGGGACTCCTGTGAAAATCTGTAGGCCTACTCTGGGTTCATGGGGAGTTGCATCTCCCCAACATCCTTTCCTTCACATCACTGCCAGCCATTTGGTTAATCTTGCCAGCAGAGACTGAAACCTAATCAACAATTTGCTCGAATATGAAATTAAGACCACCATGAACTAGAATCCAGCTCCAGGATAAGACAATCTGCATTACTGATCAAATATTTCCTTTCAAATTCACAAACTTTGCCAAATGTGAGTAAGTCAGAGAGGGGGCCAATAGGTCATATTTGAGGCCACCAAGATACACTCTAAATTTCACCTTGTATTTAATCCAATTTACAGTATAGATGAACTTTCTGACCTTTGGTGCTATTGTCAATGATTGTACAGAGTTAATAAAAGACCAAAACCAAACTCATCCCTAACAGAAAGACATTCCATAGCCTCTGATGTTCCCCCATATACAGATACATAATCTAGAGTACAGGATATTCCAGGTCATAGCTTGTGGTTAAATTTAGATTCAGTCACCAACACATTAGTTTAGTTAAGCCACATGGGCTATCTCCAGATAGTCATTTACCCTCTTTGCCCTCAAGCCACAAACATAGACTGCTCAGGTTTCAGGAAATGCATACAAATTGGTATCCATTGGACTGAAACAAAATTGAAGTGAACGTGACAGTGTTTCCACAATGGGACAGGATGAATCTCCAAATCCAGGAGCTACAATTGATGACATTCAAGACATTAGAATATTCTAGGATCTGTTATGTATGTCTACAACACATTTTTTTTCTCTTAACACATGGAGAGAGATGACAAGTACAACTGCTGGTTGCTGATTGTTTTAACAGGCCTGTTTGCAATTTGGAGGGCAGGGTTTTAATTATTTCCCATTTCCTGAAGGTGTCAGGTTCTTAAATACTTTCTTTCCAGCACTATACATAAAGTAAGTATATATTTACTTGGATGTTCTGTTCATGTAGATAAATAAGTATATATTTTCCTGGAAATTATAACTTCATTCTCACTCAAATCCTCCTGCATTTATACTCAAACCTTTCATTTGAAAGGTCAAGTGCAAAAAGAATAAGTCTTTTTAAATAAAATGTAGAGATTTTTCTATACTCTACCTTGGCCCTACATGGGTAACTAGCTGTTACTAAGCCAAGTAACCATTATCTTTATGATGTAAGATTATGTCAGTCCAACAAAAATTCTAAACTTAGTTTCAACACTTGTTCTCTTGCTCTCACTCTCTCTCCTCTCTCTCTCTCCTCTCTCTCTCTCTCTCTCTCTCTCTCTCTCTCTCTCTCTCTCTCTCTCTCTCCCCCTCCCCCTCCCCAAGGGGATTTAGCTCAGTGCCTTAAGCGCCTGCCTTGCAAGCGCAACGTCATGAGTTCGATCCCCAGTACCAAAAAAAAAAATCATAGTGTTATCTCTCTCCCACAGTCTCATAATACTCTCTCTCCCCTACTATCTCTTTTTCTTTGTTTGGAGTTTTCCATTTAAACAATCTCTGTAAGTTAAGATAATGTAATTTTAATATTCTTTTCTAACTTAGATCCCTCTAATGATTTTCTGTAGTCTACTTTCATTTTTTAATACTTTCAACACAAAATTTAAAACTGCTGCAATAATAAACCTCATTTTCCTTTTTCTGAATTTAGCAAAAACTGTTCATATTTTTATATTGTTAAAGCATGAGATATTTGTCTTAGGAAATATCCAATCAATTTTTTTTCTTATCAATTATTCTTTTATTTATTTTTCTGCAGCACTTACCTTTTAAAAGGTATTTAATTTTGCATAGAATTTTTCACAGAAATAAAAATGCAATTTCTCATCATAACTAGTATGGAATTCATTGTATTAATAGATTTTTCACAATTTAGTCCACCTCTGAATTATTGAAATAAATCACACTATCTTTCTCTATAAATTTTAATGGGCTGTTACACCTACTGGTTAACATTACTTTCAAATATCTGCAACAGTATTTGCATAATTGAAGTTGATCTGCAGTTATCTTTATTCAAAGTCATTATTGGATTTAAATATTAATGTTATGTTTGTATATTTGTTATGATAGATGTGGAAATCAAAAAACATTTAATGCATTGCATAGAGAAGGAATTATAGATTAATTCGTTATATGATTTGAAAGGACTAGAGTAGCTCAAGAGAAGGTAACGTAAATGAAAATTAAATTGCTGCAAGAAGTACACAGTGCCCTGTAATCCTGGGATCTCTCACACTTTTTTGTCAGGTAGGTAGTGCTCTTTGCTAGGGTCCATCTGACTAAACAGGACCTTAGGAACTTATGTTCCCCGGCGTTTAGCCTTTGTAGCTGGAGCTAACAATGTTATTACCCTGAGAGGCAATGTCGCTGCTGGTGACATAGTCATAATTCAGGCAGAGGTCCCTACAAAAAAAAAAAGAAAAGAAAAAGAGGGCAAATTCCTGGGCCTCAGCTCACTACTCATTAAAGGCATGATTTGTATTTTCTCCTGAGATAGAGATTTAAATGCAGTTTGTGTTAACCCTCACTCATCTTTTGGCCTACGAATACCCAATAAGTAACTACGTATAGAACAAAGTTTGTCCTTCATTTGTGAAACTCTGGGCCAAATCTTTCTTAATTCTGCATATTGACATGAATACTATTTGGGAAATATCTGCCTAAATATTGGCAAAATGAGGTCTGTTAGACCTAAAGTTACCCTGTCTTTTTCATCACTCTTCCAGGACAGAACTTATACCCAGAAGTCTCTGTTGCCCTACAGTTTTGCTCACTTTGGATTCCAGGAGCATCACACACAAGACCGAGAATGCACCTAATGAGGAGGTTTCCTCCCACAGGGTCCAAACTGCTCCTCAAGTCATGTGGATTAATCCCACAGGAACTGAACTGTTTACTGAATCATAAGGATTCCTAAAGAGCTTCAAAACAGGACTGAGATAATGATCAAACAAACCTTAGAAAAACATAGCACCTCATAAAACTCCATTCTTTTGAGAAAAGATCAATCTGACCTTCTTGGTTAGAATATGTGCCATTCAGCTGCTTCTCAACCTGAGCTTCTTTTCTGTCTTCTCTCACCTTCCAGTTAAAGCTTTTGTCATTCAACTCATACAGTTCCTATAGTTTTAACCCACCTTATCACTAAAGTAAGGACCTACACTAACCAGTAAGACTAATCTTGAAGCCAGAAATACTAGAAGATGGAAGATAAAAATCATGTTTCTACTCTTAACTCTATCAGATCTTCCACAAGCATGCTCAGTTTGTGGAATAAAATCAGAGATCTTTTACTTGACATGAGTGACTGGGAAGTATAGATTGTGGAACCTCAGAATCTGCAGTACAGAATCAATCAATTATAGGACAGCAGAAATAGAAGCCATTGAGATAGCTTAAACCTCTGAAGAATTTGGAGGCTGTGTGTGTGTGTGTGTGTGTGTGTGTGTGTGTGTGTGTGTGTGTACTCTTTGCCTCCTCCCATTCACTAGGGCTATTTAGGATGCCTGGGATTATCTGATTCTTTGTTTTGCTTTTTATTTCCACTACACTGTCAGTCTTTTAATTTTCTGTGGCAAGGTCTTACTAAGTTGTTCAGGTGAGCCTTGAAATTGGATTCTTTCTGTGACAGTTTCCCAAGCAGCTAAGATTGCAGGTATGTGCCACCATCCCAACAGGGTTTTTACAGCCATTATATAGGTCATCTGCTTATTTATGGGTAGGGTTCTCAGCATCTCCTATATCTTATATAAATACTGGCCTGCTTAGAAATCTTTCCTTGAGTTAGTTCTAGCAAATTCTGTCTCTTAAAAAATTATTCATTTCTACCAGGCT
This sequence comes from Hydrochoerus hydrochaeris, assembly GCA_004027455.1. NCBI lineage: Eukaryota > Metazoa > Chordata > Mammalia > Rodentia > Hydrochaeridae > Hydrochoerus > Hydrochoerus hydrochaeris. Next base: position 147,826 of record PVLA01000933.1, read on the forward strand.
TCAAATTTGTTTGTACAAAGCTGAAAAAGTACATTCTTATGGTCATTTTAAATTTTTCTATATTGAAAAATTTATTTTTTGTCACATCTCATCTTGGGTATTTATTATTATAGCATTTTTTAATTTTTAAAGAGGGTAAAATTAAACATAACAAAACAGAACAAAACAGATCATAAGATAACAATGTAAAAGACAGATTTCAAAGCAAGACAACCAGAGATCTTCACTATTTATCATACTGTCTCTTGTTTTCTTCCAAATAGTTGTCCATATCTTCACATACAATGAATTCATACAAAACAAAATAGTATAGAACTGACGAGAACAGGATGATGAAGGCATTTTAGGTCTTCAAGACCACACAATAAGGGAGTCAACAATGGTTGCCATAGTGTCTCTTATTCTTTTCAAAATAGCTGTCCATACCTTCATGTATGTTGAAATTAAACAAAACAAAACAGACTAAAATCACTTTGAACAAAGAATAATAGTATTTCTGGATTTCACATCATGACACTATGGAATCAGCACTAATGAGGACTAGTGTCTCTTTTTCTTCAAAGTAGCTGTTTATTTCATTGTGCATTATATAATCGATTTTCATAAACTGTTTAAAAGTTCTATGCATGCATGAGTTTCTACATGTATACCTATCCTTTCTGTATTGGAGGGAAAAACAAATCAAAACAAGACAACAGAGCAAATTCCTAGAAAAACACGAAATGAAAAAGACATAAACAACAATAGCAAAGAGCCCAGAACACTGACAATATAGGCCTTCAAAACAAGGTGGTATGAGCATAACTTAGGTTGTTATTTTACATAGTGATCTACAAGAGTTCCTCAGGTCACTATACAATAATATGCACAATTGTTCCATTGCTATGAGTGGTAACTATTTTGTTCTAAGAACTTATAGAGTTTGTAGTGCAATCATCTTAGCTATCCTAAGTGTGTTTATATAATTTTAGACATTTTTTCTTTTCCCTTCTTTTTCTTTTTTCTCATTTTCCCTGAGATATTATTTTTCCCTTTAAGTAGATTCTTATCCTTTCATTGTAATTATTGACTTTTTTTGTATCTTATGAACTCTTACCATTTCTTACACTAGGGAGAATGTATGGTATTTACACATATAAAAGTTTGATTTATTTCATTTATGAGTATAGTCTTGAGTTGCATCTACTTATAAATATCTCCATGTGATCATTCTTTATAGCTGAGTAGTACACCATTGTATAAAAATACCACATCTTTTCTATCCATTCCTCAGTTGATGGGCATTTAGGTTGTTTCCAAGATCTAGCTATTACAAGTTATGCTGCTATAAACATGGTGCACATATATCTCTGCAGTTTTCAGTCCTTCTGGGAATATACCCAGAAGCGGGATAGCTGAGTCAAATGGGACCTCCAATCCCAACGTTTTGAGGAATCTCCACACTGACCTCCATAGTGGTTGCACTAGTCTACACTCCCACCAACAGTGCAGAAGAGTTCCTTTTTCCTCACATCCTCTCCAGCATTTGTTCTTGGTAGTTTTCTTTATCCTGGCCGTTCTTTCTGGAGTGACATGGAATCTCAGTGTGGTTTTAATTTGCATTTCTCTAATGACCAATGATGCTGAACATTCTTTTTCATGTATTTATTTGTCATCTGTATTTCTTCATCTGAGAATTGGGTATTCATCTCAGGTGCCCATTTTTGGAATGAGTCTTTAAATTTTGGGGATCTGATTTTTTTTTAATTCTTTATATTTACTGCACAGAAGTCCTTTGTCTGAGGGACTGTTCACTAAGATTTTTTCCCCCAATTTCTGGGTTTTCTTTTGGCTATCCTGGAGATTTCTTTCAACATTCAAAAAGTTTAATAGGACACAATCCCAGTTTTTGATTCTGTGAAGTATTTTGTGCGCAGCTTGATTCTTGTTCATGAATTCTCTACCTACTGCTATGTCTTCAAGATTTTTACCTACTCTGTCTTCCAACAAATTTAGTGTTTCTGTTTTAATATTTAGGTCTTTGGTCCATTTTCACTTTAGTTCATGGTGATAGAGTGGGTCTAGTTTTAGTTTTTGGCATATGGAGAGCCAATTTGCCAGCACCATTTATTGAAGAGACTATCTTTCTCCCAGTGGATGTTTTTATTCCAGTGCCATGCTGATTTTACTATAGTAGTTTTGTAGTATAACTTCAAGTCAGGGATTGTAATGCCTCTTGCCTTGCTTTTTTGTTTAGAATTGCCTTTGCTATTCTGGGTCTCTTCTGGTTCCAGGTGAACTTTAGGAGTGATTTCTCTAGATCTGTGAGTTATGCTAGTGGCATTTGATTGGGATTGCACTAAATCTGTATAACAATTTTGGGAGAATGGCCATTTTCACAATGTTTGTTCTTCCTATCCATAAACAAGGGATGTCTCCATTTTCTGAGGTCCTCTTTGATTTCTTTTTCAGAGTATTATAATTTTCCCTGAGTAGACCTTTTGCTTCTTTTGTTAGGTTAATTCCTTCATTTTGTTGGATGCTATTGTAAAGGATGTGTCTTCTCTTATTTCTCTCTCAGTGTTATTGTTGATAGTGTAGAGGAATGCTATTGATTTTTGACTGTTGACTTTGTATCCAGCTACATTACTGAATTTATTTATTATGTCTAGGAGTCTTCCAATGTAGTTTTGGGGGTCTTCTATGCAGAGTATCATGTCATCTGTAAATAATGATAATTTATCTTCTTCTTTTCCTATCCTTACTCCTTTTACTTCTCTCTCTTGTCTAATTTCTCTGGCTAGTATTTCCAGCACTATATTGAATAGGAGTTGTGATAATGGACATCCTTGTCTTGTTCCTGATTTTAAGGTAAAGGCTTTCAGGTTTTGGTTGTTTAATATGATGCTAGCTGTTGGGCTGTCATAGATGGCTTTTATCATATTGAGGTAAAGACCATCTATTCCAATTTTCTGTAAGACTTTTTATCATGAATAAGTATTGGACCTTATCAAAAGCTTTTTCTGCATCTATAGAAATGATTGTGTGGTTCTTATTTTTGGCTCTGTTGATATGGTGGATTACATTTATTGATTTGTGTATGTTGAACCATCCCTGCATTCCTGGGATGAAACCTACTTGGTCATGGTGTATAATCTTCTTGATGATTTGCTGCATTCTGTTTGCCAAAATTTTATTGAGAATTTTTGCATATATGTTCATTAGGGAGAGTGGCTTGTAGCTCTCTTTTTTGATTGGGTCTTTCTCAGGTTTTGGTATTAGAGTAATGTTTGCTTCCAGGAATTAGTTAGGGAGAATTGTTTCCCTTTCAATTTCATTGAAGAGTTTAAGGAGTGTAGGCTTTAAATCTTCTTTGAATTTCTTGTAAAATTCTGCAGTGAATCCATCTGGACCTGGGCTTTTCTTTGCTGGTAGGGATTTAATTACATTTTCAATTTCATTAATTGAAATTGGGTTATTCAGCAGTTTTGCATCTTCTTGACCCAGCCTTGGTAATTCATATGTTTTTAGGAATCTGTCCATTTCTTCTGTGTTATCAAGCCTATGAGAGTATAGGTTTTTAAAATAGGTATTGATGATCTTCTGTATTTCCAAAGGGTCTGTAGTGATATCACCCTTTTCATTCCTTATTGCATGATTTTTTTTCTTTCCTTTTGAAAATAAGGTTGGCTAGAGGACTGTCAATTTTATTTATTCTTTCAAAGAACCAACTCTTGGATTCATTGATTGTTTGTATTGTTTTCTTAGTCTCTATTGCATTTATTTCTGCTCTGACCTTTATAATTTCCTCCCTTCTTTTGGCTTTGGGCTTGACTTGCTCTTCTTTTTCTAGATGTGTGAAGTGTAGCATCAAGTTGTTTATTTTTGTTCATTCTGTTTTCTTGATGTGGGAGTTTACCGCAATAAATTTTTCTCTGAGGACTGCTTTCGTTGCATCCCACGGGTTCTGGTAAGATGTATTTGTATTTTTGTTTACCTGCAAATATTGTTTAATTTCTTCTTTAATTTCCTCTGTGACCCACTGATTGCTCAGGAGTGTATTATTCAATTTCCATGTTTTGTGGGATTTTTGTAGTTTGTTTTGTCATTAATTTCTAGTTTTATGGCACTATGATCTGATAACGTGCATGGGATAATTTCAATTCTTTTGCAGTTACTCAAGCATGTTCTGTGGGCTAGTATATGGTTTATTTTAGAGAATGTTCCATGTGCTGCTGAGAAGAATGTATATTCTGATGTTGTTGGGTGGAACACTGTATACATCTACTAAGTCCATTTGTTCACAGGCGTGATTTAGTTCTGTTATTTCTTTGCTGATTTTCTATCTAGTTGATCTGTCTCTTTATGTCAATAGTGTGTTAAGGTCTCCTGTTATAATTGTGTTATTGCTTATTATATTTTTCACTTCTGTTAATATTTGTTTTGTATGGCTGGGTGCCTTCAAATTTGGTGCATATATATTAAAATTGTTATCTCTTTCTCTTGAAGTTTTTCCCTAACTAGTATGTAGTGACCTTCTTTATCTCTTTGGATCCTTCTTGGTTTGAAGTTCACATTGTCTGCAAACAGAATAGCTACCCCTGCTTTTGGGGAGGAATCCTGTTGCACGGAGTATTGTTTTCCATCCTTCAACTTTCAATCTGTGAGCTTCCTTTTGAGTTATATGGGTTTTCTGTATACAGCATATGTTTGAATGTTGTTTCTTGATCCATTCTGCCAGTCTGTTTCTTTTGATTGGTGAATTGAGGCCATTTACATTAATGGTTACAACTGATATATATTGGTTTACTTTTGACATGTTATCTTTCTGCTGTTGATTTTTTTACCTTTCCACTCTTTTTAATTCTTTGTCTAGCTTAGTGGTTTTTTCCTATGTCTGTCTAGAATGTCTTTCAGTATTTTTTTGCAGGGTTATTTTGGTGGTCATGAAGCTCTTCAGCTGTTCTTTGTGGTGGATGTATCTTATTTCTCCATCCACTTTGAAGGTCAGTTTTGCAGCATACATCAATCTGGGTTGGAAGTCGTTTTCCTTTAGGATCTGAAATACTTCACTCCATGGTCTTCTTGACTTCATTGTTTGTGTTGAGAAGTCTGCTGTGAATCTGATAGGCTTTCCTTTATAGGTGATCTGTCTCTTCTCTCTAGCAGCTTTTACTATTCTGTTCTTGTGTTGGATTTCTGAGATGTTGATTATTATATGTCTGGGTGTAGTTTTATTTTGGTTATGGCTATTTGGAGTTCTATATGCTTCACTGATCTGTATGTCAGTTTCCCTTCTCATGTTTGGGAAATTTTCAACTATTACTTCTGTAAATAGCCTCTTGATATCCTTTGTGTTGTCCCCTTCTTTTTTGTTTATACCTATCAATCTTATGTTGTTTTTCTTTGAATCATCTTACAGTTGTTGAATTGTTAGTTCCTGATTTCTTGTTATTTTTAAAAGATCTTTTCTTTCCTGTTCACTAGCTGCAATCTTGTCATCAAGGTCTGAAATTGTATCGTCACTTTCATTGGGACAGATTTTCCAGCTTTCAATGGAATTTTTTATTTCCTGTATATCTCTTTGAATCTGCTTCATGCATTGTTTGTTTCTTATATTCTTCATTCAGAGTTTCCATCTTTTTGTATTGTTTCTCTATTTTTTTAATTATGTCTTCTTTAGATGTGTTCAGCATTTCTTTCAATATATTTATCACTTCTTCTCTTACCTGGGAGACCATTTCTGATTTGAGTTCTTTTATATCTTCCCAGAGTTGTTTTTTTACTTCAGTTGATATCATTTCAGGCATGTCAGGTGTGTGGCTTATATTTTTTTCTGTGTCCATGTCTCCTAGGCTTGCTTGGGTTGGGCTAGAAGTTTGAGATTGCATTTTGCTTTTTTCTTTTGTCATTTTCCTATATTTCCGGGTTTTGAGGCTTGCCCCATGCACTGAGAATCACCTGACCCAATTTTGGCTCTTGGAGCAGTCAACAGGCAAGAGCTAACTGCTTGGAGTTTGCTGAGCATGGGCAGTTAGGCCTGTGCAGGAACTCCCGTGCAACCTCCTGTGATTTCAGATGTGGATGTGGCCTTACCACCTGGGAGCGAGGTTCCAAGGTGTCCCTGTGTGCAGGGTTTCAACCTGTGCAGGCTCTGAGCCCAGGACTCAATTCAGACCTCTGCTACCTGCTTGGAGTGCGCAGGGTATGGCCTATTACAGCATTTTTGTTTCCCTTTTTTAGTTACTAGATTGTCACTGTTGCTTATTTTTTAACAAGTTGTGGTTTTTAAATTTTTTTCTACATTAATTCATTAATATTTTCACTTTTTAAACTATTTGTGACATTTTTATTTATTTTTGGTTTCTTTGGTGATATTTTTGTAACTATTGCAGTGGACACTTTATGCCATTTTTTAAAAAATTATTTTCCAAAACTGCTGGCATTTTTTTCCTGTCGTCCCTACAATTTTCAGTGTTTTTCTTTTGATACAAGAGTTACTTTTAAAGGGATTCTATTTCCGACTAGGCCAACTTCTTTTTAATACTTGGCTTCTAACCATACTTCATGTTTATGTTGGCAAGTGTTATTTACATAATTTCTAATTTGTGGAATATAGTTACAATTTTCAGGGAAATGAAAAAATTATTTTGTCATGATTGTCAAGTCACAGTCCAAAGCGAAAATATCAGTAAGGCTGGTTCTTCTGATATGTTTTTCCTGGTTTGTGTCTGTCCTGTCTATGTCTTCACTTGGTCTTCCCTTTATTTACATCTATGTCTGCCTTTTCTGTTTTTTCAAGGATGCCAATCATTTGGGTCAGGTTCCATCTTAATGAACACATTTTATTGTAACTATCTCTTTAAAGACCTTTTCTTCCAGTACAGTCACATTCTTATACTCTTAGAACTCAGACATCTGAGTTGGGAGCAAAAGGATAGGCAAAAACTGTCAACCTATATCAAGCATTCTCTCCATCAAGGTGCTCCACCACATTCACATACCCAGGTAGTTTGCTTCCATCTGAGAAAGTTGCACAGAAAACATTTTTAGCAACATGAGTTTTGCAAACCACTTCTTTACTGTATTTGTTTATTCACTATTATAGCTTAGATCTTGGATGTCTGCCAAAATACTAGTGTGCAGAAGGTGATTCAGTCATGGAGGCATTATAGCCAACAGTGGTTTTATTCATTAATGAGTTCAGTAGTTCAATGTGCTGCTAAAATCTGGGGAACCTTGGAATAGATAGGGTGCTGACAGCCTGTCCTGTTTCCTCCTTTCTGTCTGCTTCTTGGTCATCATAATTCTCCATCAGACCTTTCCATTGTGCCCTTCCCAGCAGACTATGGACTGAATCCTCTAAAAAGCATAAGTCAAAATGAAATTCTTCTTCTATAATTTGTGAATGTTTGGAATTTTGTGCCAGCAATGAGAAATAGCTATATCTATCTCTATATCTATCTGTATCTATATCTATATATCTATATCTATCTATATCTATATCTGTCTGTATCTATATCTATCAGTACTGATTGAACTCATGGCCTTCAGACTAGGGAAAATTCCTAGAGTTTCATTTATTCATTGATTTATTTCTCTACTTATTTATTTAATTTTTTTTACTTATTTTGAGACAGTGTCTCACTAAGTTTCCCGGAAAAGAACCAAACTTGCCATTCTCTTGCCTTAACAACCCCCACCAGGTGCTGGGCTTACAGGTGTGCACCACCACACTCAGTGACTTCTTTATTTTTAATTGTAAGTGAACAACATTACCTGTAAAAGATTTTTTAAATGACATGTGAAAGAGAACAGACTAAGAGTCAGAGAATTTATATATTTGCTCTGTGAGATACAAAATTTAGGGAGACAGTTTCTATTTATAAGTAGTATCACCTCAACAAAATATGAATGTGTTCCTCAAATTTACTAATAGTCAAACAGCTTTTTTTCCTGTGTACAAATCCCACTTCCTTTTTCTTGGAACATTTATTTTAGAAAATGTGTATATTTTTTCTCTTCCCCTTGAAGTTCATATGCTCTCTTACCCTACTCTCTTCTGTTTTATGACTCCAAAATGACTTCTTCAACAGCTAAGAAAAATAGAGAAAATACACAAAGTAATATCATAAATTCAAAAGAAGACATCATTATAGACCTCAAGATATTAAGAAAAGAAGCAAATCCAAAATATGAAATTTGGATGAAATCCACTAATTTCTTTAAAGACATAATATATTAAAATTTATAAATGATAAAAACAATTGAATAGGGCTATATCTATAAATCAATACTAACAATAATCAATAGCTTTCCAAAACTAGTAACATCTGTTCACCAGTGTATTCTACAATCCATTAAGGAAGAATTTGCATCATCTACCCACTGCTTCTTCAAAAAGACAGAAGCAGAGGGAATACTTTCTAACTCTTCCTACAAGTTCATTATAATTCAAATACCAAAAGTTGCAAAAGATTACAACTAAACCAAAACTCTAAATCTTACATAATTTGTTAGATATGTATAATTCAATATTCCCTTTTTGGATTTCCTTATTTCATAAGGATAGTTAGAAACTTTTACACAAAGAGAATCAGAACTTTCAGGACTTTATTTATTGGAGTCTCCTGTGCTTTTAGATAAAATTGTTCTTTAAAAGATGACTGAGATCTGAATTGACCACCACTGTGGTGGAAATGTTTGTATTAAAACTAATACAGAGAATCAGAGAACTCAGAAGTTGTTCTTTTGAGCTCCTTGAGTTATCTGAATCAATCATTTTAAAAAATCACAAAAGGTACCCTAATAGCTTTAAAAAATACCCAGCCATGGAAAGTTCCCATATAACTACTATGGTCTAATTTTTAGAATGTCTGCTGAGAAAAAAAAGTCAAAGCAATAAAACACTGCTTGTGACATAACTGGCTTAAAGTAGGTATCTTCCAAAATGGCATTAAAGTGAAATAATAGAATACAAGAAATTATATGTTTAATAAATTATGTTTTAAATACTACATATTTAATAATTATACATGTATATTAATTATAATATTTAATAAGTATATATTTTAAATGTTCTAAAATATTATTTTAAAAGATTATAAAATTTCAGACCATGATGAAATCAGTTTACAGTATCATAAATGATACATAGCTCCCCAACCTGAATCTTAAATGCACACATAATTATTCATATTAACTCAAGGTATTTACCTTTCTGTCAGTTGGCATTTAGTTTACTCATTAAAAATTTTCAGATTTAAAAACAAGGTATATTTATCTTGCTAATTATTTTTCAGAAATTATCTGCTCTTTGGTGACATTCCCTTGTCAGTTTTCTTCTCTTCTAATTCAGTTTTCACAATATTACCTGGAATCAGAGGGCCAGTGAATTTTAAGGCAGATTTTTCTACATAGATTCTAAATGTTCATCTCTGTTTTTCTAAATGGCTTTAAAAATTTTTAAATTGTAAAGTAGAGAAACAAAAAGTAGGCCAGAAGGAAGTCAGAAATACTTCAGAAATAAACTGTAAAAGCATAAAAAGGGCAGGTCTGGGGTTCAATCACAAGCTTAGCTCACTCTTTCATTTTCATACAGATTGGTTCTAATTCTTCTCAGAAATCATGGTAGATTGGGTAATTTGTCCACATCAAAGTTGCTTTAAATCCCATGAATTTTCAACTGACATTGTCAGTGATAAAAAGAGATCTAAAAATGTTCTGTTTGAATGTATTTCTAATACCAGTGAGCTTCCTATATTCATAGTGATGGGGACTATGACACTTGGCCTTTATATAAATATCATGATTCACCTTGAAAAAGATGTAGACCCAAAGTCTGGAAAAGTTAAGACCAAGTATGTCAAACTATGACAGCTACAGATGGGCTAGTGATCCAAAGAAACAGAGAATTATTTGGATCATTATTTTTGTTCCATGACAAATTTCTTTTCTTAGAACACTGAGCCTACTTTTATAAAAAGAAATTAAATATACAAAGAGTTTTTATTTCAGTTCAAACTGACTTACTTATTACATTTACAATTATACTCCCAGTTAGCATTGTTCTCTATTTTTTTTTAAATTTCACGCATCCAGAATGAATTGTTTCATTAAACATTTTGTTCTTTTTCCCCATTAGTATTTTTGAGAGTAATGTTTTGGAATCAAGATAAACCCCAAGCACATGAATATGTAAAACATAAGTTTAGTAGATGATCATTTAACACACAAAGGAGAAATATCTTCTGGTTGAGTAAAATTTTAGTAAGCCATAATATAAAGTGAATCTCTGAGACAATGTGTAGTCATACAGAACAGTTGTAATGCTTCTATATTAGAAAATTAGACTATTAGAAAATAATACAATGTTATAAAAATTCTAGAGGGTAATCTGTAGATGGAAAGACTAAAGTTAGTTCCAGGTAAAATGTTAGTAATTTGATAATTAGTAATGCTATATGTTTATTGTATGTATTGCAAACAATCAAACTGTTTTTATTTTCTACAAATGCTATTATGAAAAATCTTTGGTTTAAAAATTAATTTTTGTATTAATTGAACCTGTAATTCTGGTCAAGTATGCAAGGCATTATTCATGGTATTTTAAATGCACCATGAGGGTAATCCTTCCTTCTTGATGGGCACAGAAATACAAAAACTTAAAGACATTATACCTACTAGTGTGTGGCAGGGACACAAGTACCAGCTACTTATTAAGAGATTGAAGCTCTGAAGAATAAAAGGTGAAAAAAAATTAGGAGGTAGACGGATGCTAACAATCAATCTAAAGTGTGTGTGAGTGTGTGTGTGTGTGTGTGTGAGTGTGTGTGTGTGTGTGTGTAAATCCAGAAAAAGGAATGGAATTGAAAACATGGGTCAGTCAGAGTGAGGTGGAAGAAAGGCAGCAGTGAGAGGCAAGATTACCCAATAACAGGAACAGGAGTAAACAGAGAAGCTGAATATACCCCTCCCCCACTGAATGGTAATAAAGTGGATAGTAGTGTAGCAGAAGAATGTAAGCTATAGGCTTATGGGAAATTTGAGTTAGGAATACTTGACAACATTGAAGAATACGCAGAATGTTGTCAATTGTCATTGGGTCAGCACGAGTGCGATGGGGAGCAGAATTAGATAAGGAGGAAGTGCAGGTGGGAAACAAATGTGTGGAAAGCAAATGCCAAAGGCACATAGACTAGTGAAGTATGAAGTTTCATCAGAGCAGTGAAAAACAAGCTTACCTTCATTTCCCCTTGCTGTTAGTATACAGATACCGTGTTTAACTTCTGTATTCGACTTAGAAGGTAAATGCAAAGGGATTTAGACAACTTAATGTCTCTTCTTTTACAGCTACTTGGACATGTGCATAATTTTAAATTTTGCAAATCTTATTTAGGAACTATATAAATAATTAGCTATTGTAGAGGTCCTTAGAAAACACTTGGCTTTTATTTTTGTCACACTTCTCTATAATACTGGCTTTAGAAGTGAACAATTTGTAGTAGTCAACTAAAGTTGTTTGCTCTTGTTATTCTCCAGTTCAAAATGTGCCAATTTAAAGTGCACATTTTGGAATCTTCCCAGTGAATTTTTCTAGGGTATTATAGCATTCGTTTCTCCATTGCACTGTTGCTTAACAATATTACATGTTCTTTGACTTCCCAATTCTAATTAACCCACAAATGCATAATTAAATGTATTCAAGCTTAGACAAATTAAATCAAATACAATCCCAGCTTTCTTATCTGAGAAACACAAGTAAACATGTTTATAGAGACATTAAAGTACTTGCTTGGAAAAAAATAGGTTTTAATCATGCAGTTATAACTTCAAGTAAGTGTAAGGCGATAGTTGATTACCTGCCAGACAATCCATCCTATGAGCATAGTTATTTTAAAACACCCCAAGTATTTAGCTAAAACTATTTGGAAAAAGTGACCAAAGTAATGCTTTGATTGGAGAGGCCTCTTAAAGGTGATAGTAAGCCACCATATGTCCCATATGAATAAACAAGACAAGGTAAGAAAAAGCTGAAGAAGAAAATATTAAAAAAAACTACAAATATATGATTCATTAAGCAAGCATTTGCTCAGAATGCCCCCAACAACACACACCAAGAATGTATAACCTTAAAAAGATAATAATTTAGTAAGGAAAACTAAGAAGGTAGAGTTTACACCAAAATACAGATTAATCAAAGTAGAAACAAGAGAGCCTGGAAACATTTAAGAGAAGCTGCTGAGCTCTCTAGAGGACAGGGAAGATTTCATATGATTAAAGAAAAATCTAGTAAAGCAATGGGGAAAAGGACATTTTAGAGCTAATACACTCTTTCAGAAAATATTTGTAAGGCCTAATTTTTCCTTTCATAGTTATAAGTGCATCTTATTTTTAGTTACGATGAAACTGATATTTTTAGCTCCAGTGTTTAATACGGTTTATCTTAAGTTATGCAATATTTCAATTTTTATTTATTATTTATTTTAAACTTGGATAGGGAATCTTATACCCACATTTACCAGTTACTGGTAACATGCAATATCAGTTTGAATTTTATTCCCTTCTTCAAATTAAGTTCCAGCTCTAAAACATGATTTGACTACATAATTGTATTTAGCATTTTTAGTTCCAGTGTTGTTGCATTTATACAGTTTTTTTTTCTGTTTCATTCTTTTTCTATGGGTGCATAAAATACATCAATTAATACTCAAAATCTCTGTCATAGCACACAAAACTGTGAGTGTGATATTAATGATAAGAAAGCTTGAGAATGGGGTTCTGTCTAGCTGTCTAAAGCATCTGAAATCACAGCTCAATCACGTGCATATGCCAGAAATAGGTTTCATTTCCCTTACAAGCTCATCCAGACTGATTCAAAGCACAAAAAAGTGTAACTGATTCATCTCTACTCAATGTGCCTACAGAATGGATCGATCTAAGGCTATTTTTATATTGAATTTTCTTTAAAAATCAGTATCTGGGTGAGGACATATTATTCATTCTGACTTGTAAGTATTGGATATCATTAGCTATAGAATACAAACTATGAATTTTTGTATGAAAGCATAAAACATCTAAACAAAATTTAATTCTTATCCAAAACATGGCTTCTTAATAAAATTATAGCTCAACCACATGATCATAAATAGTAAGTGAATCTTGAAAGAGCACTAGTTCCATATTTAACTATGTACTTACAGTTCTCCGTGTTTTTGCAGATGAGACAAATCTATCAACCTGTTCAGTATTTTGACTCCACAGATCTAATAATATTGAGTTATTAGCTTATAATTATACAAATTTATATGCCATATTCCCTGAATTGTGAAGTGTGACTTTTAAACAAGCATACACTAATACAAGACTCTGACTACATAGAAATAGAAGAAGTATCTATATTATTCTTGGTTCTAGCACCAACACAAGAAAAACCAAAGATTTACATCCTCGCAGTTTTATTCCATGTATGTAGACTTGGCCAAATAGCCTCTAGCTTTGATTTCTGAATTTTTTTCCCAGTAACCATGGTGGTGAATCCTGGAAGTGAATTAAAGATTTAGCTCATTTAGCATGTATGACCACAGCTCTCTGCCTAATAACCCAAGTCATGAGCAAACTTCTTTCAGTTAAAAGAAAGAAAGGAAGAAATGAAAAAAGATAAACTTTTGCTAGAGTCTGTATGCATTACAACCTGTTGAGTTTTTGGTCATGAAAAGAGAAGAAAATATTTTTCTCCATATACATTAGAAAATGCAACTTTGACCTCAATAAATTCATTTTATTTAAACATAAGAATGAATTATTTTTCCAATCTTTATGGTGTAGTTCAGTGTCTATATCCATAAAGTTGTCAGCTACTACACTAAGAAAGCTTTGGAAATCCTGAGGTCCTACTCAATGAAAATTTATTTTCATGTTGATGTCAGATTAACAAGAAAAACCTGATAGTAACCTATATTGTAATTACTGATTTTTTTCAGAATACATACACAGAAGCCTGTAGATACGTGAGAGAGAAGTAAAGGAACCCTTAGGAGATAATGAAATGAAAAGATTCCGGTTAAAATATTGTAGTATACTGAGATTTCAGAAAGACAGAGTGAAAACTTCTATTGAGATAGTGATCAATTTTTAAGGATTAAATCACTGATAATCCTGACAGAAGAAAGTGTTACTAACAATGAGATATTGATCAATCCCCAATTATAATTGATCTCTTAAAGTGTTGGTTGCATTTGTCACAAATTGACAAGAGATTACAAAATGCTTTTGTAAATCAATTTGATGGCAGTTATGACATTCTTTATGCGTGAACGCTATTGTGATTTTATCCATTCTGAAAAAGACACAACTCCTGATATATTTTCAGCATGTTACTTGTATCTAACTTAGAGAGATCATTTAATTTCTCCTTTTGATGTGTCATACTTTCCAGAGTGAAGTTTTATAACTAGTACAGCGCGCAGTAACTGTCATTCCAGCACAGAGAGACACAGAAGGAAAATCACAAGTTCATGTCCTACCGGGGCAGCTTAGCAGGATCCTGTCTCAAAACAAAAAAATAAAAAAGGCTTTGGCTTTAACTCAGTAGTAGAGAGTGTCTGGATTCAATCCTAATTAAAATGGAGAAAAAAAAATTGAGGCTGCCAAGTATACTTACATTGATATTTATACTCTCTCTTTTACTAACCGAGACAGAGAAATATGTCAATTAGCTTTCTTAAAAGTTCCCCCACAGTTTGAGTAAAAAAATCTAACAGTTTTATCCTTCTGAACTAAATTCTTAATTTTTAATTTCAATATGCTAATATACAAAAGATTGCTCATAATACAAGATGGGGTCAGAGTTTTGTTTCTTTTTCTTTTTTTTTTTAATACCAGGGATCAAACTCATGATCTCGTGCTTGCCTAACAGACATTTATGCCACTGAGCTAAAATCTCATCCACGTGGGTCAGAGTCTAAAGAGAAGAAACATTTTAAGTTTTGATTTAGAGTGCAATATTCATAGCAAACATTACAAGTAATTATAGTTAGTAGGAATTCTGCTTTTCCAAAAATAAAATTTTTGCTAGTGATAGAAGAAAAGTGAAAAAGATCCAAAATGTCATGAGCTTTCATATGAGATTTATGTGACAAAGAATCTTGTCTATCTGATCATGAAATATATTTTCTAGCATTTACACGTTAAGAATAGAGCATACAATCAAAGATAAATTTGCCATTTTCTTTTCTTTTCTTTTCTTTTCTTTCTTTCTTTCTTTCTTTCTTTCTTTCTTTCTTTCTTTCTTTCTACCAGGAATCAAACCTAGGACCTCATGTTTGCCTGGCAGGTGCTGTGCCCCTGAGTTAAATCCCCAGCCCATATTTGTCATTTTAACAATGAAACAATTCTTATTTTATTTTAGCATATGATTCATACAACATTTTATATCATTCACCAGCCTTTTTCCATATTATGGGTTAATCCATAAAAATTGATCTGATTATGCCAACATTTAATATATTTTTAAATTGTTTTACAGACAAATTCTCTTCCTTTCAAGTTTTTATAATAAACTATGTCTCTTCATAAATATAATCATATATGTTTAATCACTTGATCCATATACATATATATTCATATACTGATGTATACATTCACAATCTAATACATGACATCTTTATTCAAAGCAAATACTACTTTAATAACCAAATATATCCACAATATATATACATATTTACATATCTTTAAAATTATTATACTGATTATAATTAACCAAAGTAGACAATTTCTGTTTCCATAAAACTGCAGGAAAAAGGACTGAGAATGTAGCATAATGGTAGAGTTTTTGCCTGACATGTGCATGGTCCTGGCTCAGTCTCCACACTGAAACAAAGAAAAACTCTGGATGGTTAACCAAACTATCAAGCACTTACTTGTACCTTCACAAAGTAGTGTATCTCTAGTAAGACAATCCTTCCAGGGCCGTACATGTTCCTTCCTTCTTTTTCTTAATAGACAATGTAGAAGAGTATAAATGATGTGTGGGAAAGTCAAGGATGTAATTCAGAGAGTTCTCAAGTACCCCAGAGCCAACTTTCCATTAACATCTTATTATGATGGTGTATATGCTACTATCAATGAACTTACTGATTTATTATTAACTGAAGTCTATAATTTGATTCAGATAGCTGTAATTTTAACTAAACATCTTATAATCCAGATGTCATCTAGGCTATCACATTAAATTTACTTCTTCTGCTTCCTTTGGTTGACCTTGAGTGTAGCATTTCTCCAAACTTCCTTTTTTTGTTTTGCTTTTTATGTCCTCAACTATTTTAAGGAACATTGACCAGGTATTTTGTAGGATTTTCAATTATGTCAAGGTTACTGAAGATTTCCCATGAACACTTCTGTTCCATTCCAGTGCTTATGGTGTTATAAAAAAAAATGCAGGGACTGTTTAAACTTTATAAAATGCATTGCAGTAAAATGCACACTGCCATCAATCCCTTTAGTATATCTCCACTTGATTCAACCACATTTGTCTCACTGTTCTTGCCTCTTTCTAAAGCAGTTCTGAAAATCTTCTCTCGTAGATTTAGTTGCATTGCTGTGGCTAATCCAATGTAATGAACGAACTTGAAGCATTTAACTTCCATGGTAATTTTGACCTTGAGGAAGAGCTGGAAATACTAAGGTAGCAGGTGGCAAATCCAGTGATGAAGATGGAGGAAACACATGGTAATCTTTTTATCTATCTGAAATTGCCATACCAGAAATTATGTGTTACATGGAACATTGTCATGATGAGGATGAAACTGCACATTTGACAGACCATTTTTTACACACCTTGCTGCTTAAACACTCAACTCATAAGTCCTTGTAATATTCAGGGTTCACAATAGTAATGTGCTCGATTACAACTCAGCTCACACAGTTCCATCAGGGTCAAAACCTACCAATAGCCTCATTTCGATGCTAGATCTGGACAGACGTGCTTTATTTCACACAAGAAAAACTGGACAGTCTCGACCCAAGTTTCATCTCCTGTGATGATATGTTGCAAAAAGTTGGAATCTGACGCAGTAACAAGATACAACTTTGAAAAAATTAACAAAGTTTGGTGTTGATGCATTTTTAATAATTGGTGTCTTATGGTACACTTTAGAACATGCCTTCTATTAACCATATCTCACACCCTGCTGTCTGCACTAAACAAGTTAAAACTTAGCACATGCTATTATGAAGGGTCCGTGTACTGCTTTTCATACTTAAGACTGAAGCCTTGCTCTTTTTTATTATTTTGATTGGCACATGTGTACAGCACATAATGATTGTTTTCCTCAGGGAGAGTTGGTGTGTGTATAAAATACATCCTCATTCAATGCTTCACTTCCCACCCTTGCCTTTCTCTTGAATGGCACTGAGTAGCTCCATTCATTTTATTTTTTGATTACACCTTTTACATGCATGACAATGTCAAAAATGTGAACTGGGAGTCATGGCATAAATTTTATTCCATGTGCAGAATTTTGTGCAATTTATTTTATTTCCAGAGTACCTTCCAAAGTGGCTCAACAATTTTGGTATTCCTAAAAGCAAGGAATGAACATTCCTGTTGCCCCATATTCTTGCCAGTATTTGATATTCTTAGGTATTTGTTTGTTTGTTTGTTTGTTCTTTTCTATTCTAAATTTTTTATTAGTTTTAAAGTAAGAAGTATTTCATTGTTTTAAATAACAACTCTCAAATGGCAAAAAATATTGAAAATTATTCCATTGCAATGTGTGATCCTGTTGTTTGATTTTGTTGTGATTTGTTCCATGGATGGAATCCAATGCCTTGTGTTCGCTGGATAAATGCATTGTTATATATCCAACCCATTTTGTCCTTTTTTTTACTATTTTGAAGTCTTCCATCATTTAAGTGATCTGTTAATAAATTTTTCTGTGATTTTTTAAAATTATTTTACCAGTATCTTCAATTGAGCAAAAAAAAAAAAAAGTCATTTTTTTTTGTTTGAGAAGTATTTATTTTTTTAAAAAAAGGAAAAATATATCTTTAGAGATTACTTTTTGGGAAAACATAATGTTCTTTCTCTAAGGATATCAAATGCTTAGAGTGTTGTGTACATAAGGTTGTAGATATTTTTTGGTTTGGAGTTTTATTTTGGTCCCAGGGAAAGAAAAATTTTAAAGAGGTGATTATATCAAGAAATAACTTCTAGCACACTTATATTATTACAAAATTATACAAATTTATAGATCATTTGAAAACTTCAAACATCCAAAATTCAATTTTAATAAGGTTTACAGTATGATTTTTATCATTTTAAAGTTTCCCTAGATAATGATTTTAACATTCTATTTAAAAATACATTGGCAAACACAAAGTCACTCATATTTTCTCTTATGTATTCCTTAAAATATTTAATTTAAGCTGGCAATTTACCCCGTTTTGATGCATATTACCAAGAGAAAGACACATAAATTTTTACTGATAATATGAACTTGTTCAAACATTTTGTTTAGGTGTTTTATGCATACTAAGTTTGCATGATATTCTGCCACACTTAAAAGTACATTATTTTAGATGGCACTAATTAATGTCTTTTAAATTAGTTGCACATAAAATTTTTATAACTTCAAACCATTTGTATAAAGAGCCAAACAGGATACCAGCTTCATAAAATCTTGACCAAAATACAAGTTTAGGAAATTTAGTATATTTAACTAGGCTGTCCAATAAGAAAATAATGAATTTTTAAAATAAATTTTGCTATTATTTTTTAAAATGTTTAATATTTTATGCTCTCAAGAAGAAGGTACATGCCTGATTTTAAAGACAATAATTAAACTCAATTTCATCAGGAATTTACATATAATACAAATAGGTAGATAGGCAGATAGTTTATCCAACTCTTAAATAATTAGAAACACCTGCCAAGTACAGTCTAAATGCAAAGCCAACAGAGATAAAAAAAATTGGTATTTTTAGTGATAGTCATAGAATGGTTTGCTATATAGCAGTAGATGAACACGACAACCAAGAAATTTATAGTCTACCCATAAAATATATTAATAGAGTGGAAGAGTATTTTACATATAGAGGAAGATATGGAAATCTGGAGAAATTAATAACTGAATTTATCCATATCATAATACACATTGTAATTCTTCTATTAATTGTCCACTTAGTAGGTCAAGCTAAATTTGACATTTTAATCTGATTTACATCTTGTATTATCATATAAATAAGTTTCAAACTCTGTATCTAAAAGTGCTCCTTGAATTAATACAATTGTCTTACATGTTTTCCATGCTCTTTGGTCTACTAGACTGGTTTTCAAAATGTACATACAATATGTATGACAATTAACTTTATAAGTTCTTTTTTTTTTGGTTTTTTAAGATAGTCTTGTTATGTAGCTCAGACTGGCCCCAAACTCACTGTGTAGCCCAGGCTGGCCTCAAACTCGGAAAGATACTCCTGCCTCTGGCTCCCAAATGTTGGGACTGCATGCATATACCACCACACCTGGCTCTATTTCTTTGAAGATAAATAAATGAATCTGATGTTAGAAAAATGAAAGGGAAATGAAAAGAGGGGTAAAAAGAAGGGAATTGGAAAGTGTTATGTTCATGTGCCAAACACCTAGAGTGAATTTAAATATTACATACTGTAAACGTACTAATAAAAGTCAATAAATGGATAGATAAAACACACTAGTTTCTCACAAAATGCCTGGGTTTATTTAAATGCCTGGGTTTTCTTCTTTTTAAATAAGAGGGAGTGAATGTTGTGCATGTCAAGCCCCTGTGATGTCTTAAACTTCATAAAGCATTTATAGCCCAGATGCAATCAACCATTTATTAGTCATATTCATATTCTAGATTCCATTCAGATAGACCCACACCATCATTGTGTTAACCAGGTAAAATTCTTATGCAAAAAATCAGAACTCTCCACTGTGTAGACTGCGACTGTTTGAAACACGTATCTTTTTCTTTCCACTAGAAATAAATACAATTCTGAATTAGCCATATTAAATGTGTACAATTTATTAAAAGTTTTGACCAATTAATAAACACGAACATCTCAAAAAAGGAAAAAGGAAAGAGTAAAAATAATTGAGAAGGGCCGGGGATTTAGTTCAGCTGCATAAGCACTTGCGTTGCAAGCACAAGGTCTTGAATTCTATCCCCCCTCCCCCATACTAAAAAAAAATCGAGAAATACACACAAAGAGCTAAGAGTATAAACAGATCAGAGTAAAAAGGAGTAATTTACCTTTGTTTTATGAGCAAAATGTGGTAAAGACAGTTTCGTAACTTCTGTGTTAAAGCTTCCTGTGGATCAAAGAATTCTAGGAAAAACTAGTTGTATATCAGTAACCTTTAACTGGTTGCATGAGTTCCAACGCTGAAGGTCATAAAGACACATTCTCATAGGCTCACTTAAACTGATACTTGCCAATCTAGAGGCTGTTCTTTACTCAAATGGATAGTTTTCTTGCTGTGAATGATTTGAGCACGTAATAGCAAACAAAATCTAGAAACACAGGACTTGTTTCATTATAGTATCAAAAGATAACTGGGCATTGCTGTAGTCATTGCAAAAAGCTTAACTTTCAACTTAACCAAATTATAATTTTGTTACATGAAGAAACACGTAAGTCAAAGCACAAAAGAAATCAGAATTCTCAAGACAAACAGGAAAGAAAGAAAAGAAAGAAAAACCAACCCAACAAACACTGAAAGTTAAAGATTTCCGGGTCATGGAGTTTATACCACTCAAACCAAAGATGAAAATAAAAATGGTGGTCAAAAGAATACAATCCATGTGAAGACTCCCGGGTAAGACTAAAGATATTCCAGAAAGAGAGTTAGTGAAAAGCAAATACTGAACTGAAAAGCAAACACTGAACTGAATCAGAAACAGTGGAGACATTCTAATGAAATGAAAACTCATCCTGCAATGTGAAGAATGTGCCCGAATAGAGGCCACAGCTGATGGTGTTACCAGCAATGCTGTATCATTGGAGCTGCGGGCTGGATCTACTGGTGCGATCAGTGGGAAGATTTGTTTGTGAAATAAAGATTGGAAAAAAATGATGAAGGAAAATACTTTCAAGTATTTTTAAAGAAATACAGATTTTAGAAGATTTTTTATAACAGATCAGAAATAATATAAATGAGAATTAGTAATTTATAGAATGAAGTTGCAAAAAAAGGAGAAAAGTTTTTTTTTTTTCCTTTACACATAAGTAGTCTTGCTGTCTAACAAGACAGTAAAATAAGATATTAAGATGGAAGAGCTTGGGCTGGGGGTTTAGCTCAGCGCCATAAGCACCTGCCTGGCAAACTCGAGGTTGTGAGTTCAATCCCTGGTAAAAAAAAAAAAAAAAAAAAAAAAAAATCATGGAAGAGCTCGTCAGGGGGAGGAGAGGTGGAGACAGGTTCACATACATTAAATTTGAGCTAGTTGTGACTCATTCAACAGAAATGTTAAGTGTACAACACCCATAGTTTCTCCCCTCCCCGTGTGTGTGTGTGTGTGTGTGTGTGTGTGTGTGTGTGTGTAAACTCAGACTTACATTTGAAAAAACTCTAAAAATGTTTTCGGATCACCAGCATATATGAAGTAATTGAACTCATAAATATGGATGAGATTGCAAAAAGAGAATGTAAGAAAGAGAATTACACTAAAATAGAAATTTCAAAAAAGAAAATTTCAAAATAACAGAACATGCTGGGGATTTAGCTCAGGGCTTAAGCACCTGCCTGGCAAGCATGAGGTCACGACTTTGATCCCTGGTACAGAAAAAAAAAAAGCATTCAAAATAACAGAACACTGAAAATGAGCAATCAGAACAGAGAGAAATCTACAGTAAAGTGATGACTGGAATGTCAAGTAGTAAGGATGAATTCTTTCTCGGCTGGGACTCAAATAACAAACAAATATCCACTATTTAGTGAACACGGTATCAAATGTTGGAGAAAAGTCAGAATGAAACACAAAAATGTTCATTGTGTTTCTTGATAAGCAATTGATAATATTAGTGAAGTCATGTTTTCATACAACTGTGAACTTCTGAGAAAATTCTTCTTTTATCTTTCCTAAAGAGAAATAGGTTTCCATATATTTGAGAGAAATTTTGACTCAAAAAATAATCTTTGATAGAAAGATACAGAATGGACTTGACAAACACTAAATAATTCAAAATGACTAAATATTCGTTCATTAAAATTTTCAGTTTTCACAAACACAAAAACTACCTACATTCACTTGGACATTAAAAGAGTTTATTTTATAATATGCATTATACCAGTAGTTAGAAAGAAGAATAAAATTGTACTATGTCCTTCCTGTTTGTAAAAATCACAGTAAATTGAGAAGCTAGAAAAACACATGAACACATAAGTACAGTTCTCTAGTACCAGAGCCATATTAATATGCAATTATACATTGGACTTTGCAAACTTTACCATATTTAAGCTCCACGATTCTAAAATACACAAACATTTATTTTATAGACACAGAGATTGAATCTTTGGAGGAATAAATAACTAAATTTTCAAAAAATCAGGAGTACATGGTATATACTACTTCAGTAATTCAGCACTTCCTAGTATTAGAAATACCTGGGCTCTGTACTCAGCAGAGAAGAGATAAATAAAAACCATAATCTATGTAGTATAAAATATTATATGACACCACAACCAATATTTTCAACCACTAATCTATGCTACAAACGTAAAATAGCAAGTTAGTCTCTAACTTACACTATCAAAGGAGGCCGAGGCAATTCAATGTCCTAGAGACCCTCTTTTGAAAAATTTCTTATAAAAATACTAATGAGGAAAACAGAAAGATTTTAGATTTGAAATGGCTTTGGAAAACATACCAAATATATCTGACTTTATGTAAAGAAGCCAAGAATACTGAATTAGTACATTCCTAAAATATCCAGCAGCCACAAGTTAGAGGAAGAAATGTTTATTTTGGCTCACAGTTTCAGAGAGTTGAGTCCAAGTTTAGGTAAAAGGTAATGAGGGCATGCAAGGTGTAAGAACAGCATGACAAAAGAATCTTATTTTCCCCGTGGTGACCAGGAAGCACAGTGAGAAAAGAAGAACCACCAAACTAAGACCAGAGCAAGACCAAAACCCATCAGGGCAAATACTAAATCCTGCAGCTGCAGGTATAACAACTAGGACAGCTATAGTGAGATGCGCACTCCAAGGGCTGTGGAAGGGGGTGG
The DNA here is from genome assembly GCA_004027455.1 of Hydrochoerus hydrochaeris. Taxonomy (NCBI): domain Eukaryota; kingdom Metazoa; phylum Chordata; class Mammalia; order Rodentia; family Hydrochaeridae; genus Hydrochoerus; species Hydrochoerus hydrochaeris. The sequence goes on from PVLA01000933.1 coordinate 171,055, forward strand.
TCTTGACCCTGTGGCCCTTTTTGTGGCAGTCCACATGGCCTGTTATGGCCTGTATCTTTATGTCCCCCTAAAACCTCATGTAGTCATAGGTGGAGAGATTTGAGGATGATTGGAATAGGGTATGTGAATGAAGATCAAGGATGTGATACTGGGATTAAGATTGTGGAAAATGGAAGTCCCACTCCAGGTAAGGGAGGCACCAATCGACAAATTTGCAGCCTGCATGGAATATAAAATGGGAGAGGGAAGGGAAACACTGCTGCTGCTGCTACTGCTGCTGCTTTACTGTCTACTTCCTGTTTGGCATGGACTATTTCTCCTTTGTGTTTTCTCCCTACCATGCCATAGTGCTTGGAATCAGCTGTCTATGGACTGAAACCTCTGCACACTGTGAGCTGAAATAAGCCTTTCCTCTTTTAACTTTGTAGGTTGTGTATTTTCTCTCACCAATGGGAAAAGTATATAGATATAGCCTCTTTCTTGGGCTGGCTCCACTCCTGACTGGTAGCTTATGTCCACAGAAAATTTTACATTTCTGCCATATCCAATTTCTTGAAGTCTTCATTACACTTTCAGTTCACTCACTGCTGTCTTGTTCACTGCTTGTAGAAACTGTGATCTTTGCAACATATTACCTGGCCTCTGAACCCTTCTTCTGAAATTTAGTTGGATGCCTCAGTGATCTCATAACTCTTGCATTCTGCATAGCTAAGAAGCCAGCACCATGTAGACAAAGCCAAAGTTAGGTGTCAAGTTGAGTAGTACCTATTCCCCTTGGACCATGGGTGCAGTGGCCTCCACCTGAATGGATGACTGAACTTTGGGATATATTCCCCTAGTGTTATAGTGTACTTGGATGGCCCCCATGTAATCATGGACAGGGCTGAGTTTGGCTTTTGTTATTGGTTAGTTGTCTGGCATTGGCATTGGTGGTGTGAGCGCTGCACTTGCCCAGGGTTAGTGCCTGGATTCAGTGTAAGGGTAGGAAGAAGGCATGGCTTCTTTCTCTTGCCCAGTTAGTGCCTTGCTGTTTGCAACAGCCATGAATGGCTGCCCCTCAGCCATGCCACCCTGCCTTGTGGCCAGCAGAGTATGGACTGAAACCTCCAAGAACTGTAAGAAATAAACTTTTCCTTCCCTAATTTTGGATGTCAGGTATTTTGCCTCAACAAAAAGAGAGTAGTAATTAAGACACCTAGGCAACCCAGAATGAATAGACATCCCAGGGACTCTTCTCATGAAATATTTACAGTTTACACTCTTAAACCTATGATGGTTGGGGTCTTACTGATTCCTGAGATGTTATCAATCCATCTTTCCTCTTGTCCTCTTGAAAAATACTTGTCTTCATTTTAATGCTAATTTTTTAAACAGTCATGCTCTTCATGGGTCCAACTTTTTTGGCACTTCTTTTCTAATGAGACTGCAAAATTTTTAAACATGCTTTTTGCTCCTGCTTTTCAATCTAGATCTTCCTGAAAGCATTCAGTAGTATCCATGCCACAGTGAGAACACTGGGCTCCTTGAAAATTTCTTCTGCTACATTAATCTGTCCCCCATCTTTAAATTCAACCTCACAAAAGAATCTTATGGGATGGGAAAAGTATAGATAAATTCTTTATCAGAATGTGACAAGTATGACCCCTAACCTAGTTTCCAATTTAGTCCTTTAGTTCCCATCTGAAACTTCATAAGCCTGGCCTTACTGCTCAACACTCTGATTAGTATTCTGGCTGTCTTAGCTCTGACAATGCTCTGCTTACATAAATCTAGGGTTTCTCCAGCCTACTTATCTAAATTTCTCTAAGTCCTCCTACAAATAAGTTTCAGTGACTTTTTCATAACACCAATACCACTCCACTCCTGATACAAATTTTCTGTATTAGTCAGATTTCTCTCACTGGGAAATAACATCTGTAAATTAAAGGAGGAAAGTTTTATTCCAGTTCACAGTTTCAGAAGGCACCACCAGACTTTAGCTAGGTGCGAGGCAGCAAGGGCATGACAGAAAAATATGGTGAAGAAAAGCTTTTTACCCCATAACTGTCAAGAAGCAGAGAGGGAAGGAAGAAGCCAAGGAGAACAATACAGGTCGCGTCTCCAGTTATCCCCCTCTTTCACATACTCCATAGTTCCTTTAAAAGCACTCTCAGTCATTGAACTTACTAATGAATGAATCCAATGCCTGAGACTGGAAGGGCGTCTAAACCATAACAAATCTGTTTATATGGAATCCTAATATAAACAGTATTGAAGGAGGATGAAGACAGCTTAATCAGGTAAGTAACTTTTTTGTGCATGTAATTAATAATGAAAACACCGAAACCATACCTAATGTTTCTAAAACATGCAAGATTCTTAAATCTCTGCTATTCAAAAGCAAAATATAGTTGATGAAATCTAGAGAAGGTGTGTGTAGGGAGCTGAATATGATGTTTACATTAATAAAGAAAAATAATACTTCAATTATGACTAATGTTAGCCTATCTCCTTTGAATCATTAGGAGGTAGCAAGATCTGTGATTCCTGTGATCTGACTTGAAAACTCAAGTAGCTTTCAAAGCACAGAGCATGAACTTTGCCTGAAGCAATGTCATAAATAAATCCACAGAAGAGATAGCTATTAAATAGTATGTGAAGCATAAGTACAATTTGCTAAGGATATGTTTATGGAGCATAGATAGCTTAAGGGAAACATAGAAAATAATACATTATTATTTGCCATAAACTAATGTAATACAATCTCAAGTGCAAACATGCTAGTCTTTTTCTTGCAAAATAAAAAATACTATGATAAAAATTAACTTCCTTTAGATCAAGATATTTATCCATGAAGATATTTTATACAAATGGTGAAGAAAAATATTGAAAGTATTTTAATTACTGAAACCCAGGAGGAGAATAGCTAGATTAAGTGGAACTTCCAATTCTAGTTTTTTGAGGAATCTCCATACTGATTTTAATAGTGGTCATACCAATCTAAACTCTCACCAACAGTGGAGCAGTGTTCCATTTTCCCCACAGCCCCACCAACATTTGTTATCAGTTGATTTCTTGATGGCAACCATTCTTTCTGGAGTGAGATGGAATCTCAGTGCTGTTGTAATTTGCATTTCTTGAATAACTAATGATAGTGAACATTTCTTCGTGCATTTATTTGCCATTTGTATATCTTCATCTGTGAAATGCATATTTATCTCAGATGCCCATTTTTGGAATGGATCTTTGAATTTGGAGGGTTTGATGTTTTTCAATTCTTTGTATGTTCTGGATATAAGGCCTTTGTCTGCGGGTCGAGTGACTAAAATTCTTTCCCACTCTGTGAGTTTTCTTTTCATTTTGTTGGTGATTTCTTTTGAAGTGCAAAAACTTTTTAATAAGATGAGATCCCAGTTGTTGATTCTTTGAAGTACTTCCAGTGAGGTTTGTGTTTTGTTCATAATCTCTTTGCTTACCTCTATCTGCAAGATTTCTACCTACCTTGTCTTCCAGCAGATTTATTTTTTGTTTTAATATTTAGATGTTTGATCCATTTTGACTTTAATTTAGTGCATGGTGATGGACATGGGTTTAGTTTTAGTCTTTAGCAAGTGGAAAGCCAAATTTTCCAGCACCATTTATTAAAGAGGCTTTCTTTCTTCCAATCAGCATTTTTAAACCCTTTGTCAAATATACCGTGGCTAGCATCTTCATAGTTATGTTTGTATTTTCTAATCTGTTGCATTGATCCCCAGGTCTATTTCTTTGCCAGTACCATGTTGATTTTATCACTGTAGCTTTGTAGTATAATTTCAAGTCAAGGAATGAGATGAGATGAGACGCCTTCTGCCTTGTTTTTGTTGCTCAGAATTGCCTTTGCTATTCTAGGTTTATTCTGTTTCTAAATGATTTTTAGGAATGTTTTCTCTAGACCTGTAAGGTGTGATAGTGGTATTTTGATTGGCATTGCATTAAATCTGTACAACAGTTTTGGGAGCATGGATGTTTTCACAATGTTAGTTCTTCATAACCAAGAGCAAGGGATATCTTTCCATTTTCTAATACCCTTTTCAATCTCTCTCTCTCTCTCTCTCTCTCTCTCTCTCTCTCTTTTTGTACCAGGGATCGAACTCATGACCTCATGCTTGCTGGGCAAGCACTTATGCCACTGAGCTAAATCCCTAGCCCTTCAATCTCCTCCTTTAGAGTAGAATAATTTTTAGCATACAGATCTTTTACACTCTTTGTTAGGTTGATTCCTAAGTATTTCATTTTTTTAGATGCTATTTGTGAATGGTGGTATTTCCATAATTTCTTTCTTAGTGAGTTTTTATTTGTGGGAATTCTATTGACTTTTGGGTGCTGACTTTATATCCAGTTACACTGCTTAATTTTTTATTAACTGTAGTAGTCTTTTGATGGATTTTTTAGGGTCTTCTATGTAGAGTATCAATTTGCAAATAGTGGTAATTTAACTTCTTCAATTCCTATCTTTATTCCTTTTATTTCTCTCTCTTGTCTGATTGCTCTGGATAATGTTTCCAGAAATATACTGAATAGGAGTGGTGACAGTGGACATCTTTCTCCTGATTTTAGAATGAAAGCTTTCAGTTTTTGTCCATTTATTAGAGTGTTGGCTGTTGGTTTATCATAGATGGCCTTTATCAGATTGAGATAGATACTATCTATTCAAAGTTTCTGTAGGGTTTTATTATGAACAAGTGTTGGAATTTATCAAAAGCTTTTTCTGCATCTATTGAGATGATCATGTGATTTTTGTCTTTGCCTCTGTCGATGTGTTACATTACATTTACTAATTTGCATATGGTAAATCATTCTTGCATTCCTGGGATAAATACCACTTGGTCATGATGTATAATTTTCTTGATGATTTGCTGCATTTTATTTTATAGTATTTTATTGAGAATCTTTGTATCAATGTCATTAGTGAAATTGCCTATAATCCTTCTTTTTGGTTGGGTCTTTCTCTGATTTTAGTATTAAAATAATACTTGCCTCCAAGAATGAGTTAGGGAAGATTGCTTCCCTTTCAATTTCATTGAAGAGTTTGAGGATTATTAGCATCAAATCTTCTCTATTAGATTCTTCCTCTAGATTCTTCTTCTTCTCTAGAAGATTTAATTTTGTAGAATTCAACTGTGAATATATCAGGACCTGGGCTTTTCTTTGTTGGTAAATTTTAATCATGTTTTTAATTTTGGTAGCTGATACTGAGTTTTTCAAAATTGTTATATCTTATTGTCCATTTCCTCTGTGTTTTCCACACTATATGAGTAAAGATTTTCAAAGTAGATATTTTTTATCATTTGAGTTTCTGTGGGGATTAGAGGTCCAGAGGTCTGGTTGACAACCATGGCAGAGGAGGTGATCTGAGCCAACTCAGACCTCCCATGTCCTTGACAGACCAGGTGATTCACCCTGCCTATACCACCCCGCACCCTACCTCTGCCCCTCCCTGGCCACTCCCCGGTCACACCCCTCACCCAGGATCTATATCTCCCTGCTTCTCCACAATAAAGTTGGATCTGTGCCATCAGCTCGGTCTCTGGAGTGACTCCCTCCATCGCCACAGGCCCAGGTCCCCAGAGTGGTGCCCGAACAGGGACCCTGAGCATCCCCCAGGATCTGATAAGTGGCTCCCAATCTCAGGATGGGCTCCTTTTCCCAATATTGGGAACCCTTTCCGTTTCCCAATATTGGGAACTTCTCCCCTTTAATTCCTGGCTTCAAACTGCCTGTCTTTGGAACCCTCAAACTTGGACCCGTCTTATCAGGCGAGACCAGATGGCTAAACAACATGAAGGGAGAGTCTTCCCTTTAGGGCTCCAAGCCTCTCTACTCACTCTAAGGGCTGCTTAACAGACTCCGACAGCGTTACCGGAGCTGATTCCGAGGCCTTTCCGCTGCTAGTGGATCCCGCTGCTCTTGCAGCCGCAGCGCCTGCTGCGGGCCCATCCCTCAGCCAAGAATTAGAACAAGACCTTTTGCTACACCAACAAGAGCAAATAAAATCAGTTAAAGAAGAAGCCTCTGCTCCTCCCCCCAAATCAGAAAAAATATATCTCTTGCTCGAGCCCTTAAAGTGAGAGCCAAAGATGGCGCCAGGAGAAAGCTCCCCTCCCCGAGAATGTTCCGCTTTTACAAACAGCAAGCCCTGCCTGATGGTGAAAGCGGGACCTACATGGGATGAGCCCCTGGCTTATCCTTCAGCGCCGTCTGCCGATGGAAATGTATCACTACACCCCAGAGACCCATGGGAATCCTACCACCAGGCCAATGCCAAAGGAAGAGCACAGGCTGTTACAGAATGGAACGATTATTATGAGGGATTATGCCACACTAGGGATAATCAAGCTAAACATTAGGAATGGGAAAAAAGAATCAAGGAGATGTTCCCTGCTAATTGACACCAAAATCCTGCTCACCTTCTGCGTTGGTACCCTCATGAGCATTCCACAGTAAAATGCCTCCAAGAGGCTGTTAAAGAGGACAACATCCAGGTGCCTTTCACCCAGCAGATCCTTGAAACTGTCAGTATGGAGCTTTACTGCCCAACTGACTGGAAACAACTAGCAAGGGCCATTTTTAGTAGCAGTCAATACTTGGACTGGCTAGCTATCTATAAGGATGAATGTGAACAACAGGCAGAACGCAACCAGAGGACAAATGTAATGTTTAATTATGAATGTCTGGTGGGAGAAGGCATCTACACCTCCCGAGCGGTACAGGCCCAGGGCCCTCCACAATATCAAGTAAGACTGGCTGCACTAAGAGCCTTTAACCACTGCCATGCTGGGCCAGTGACTCCAATGAACAAGTTCATACAAGGGGCCAATGAGAACTTTACTTCCTTTGTTTCCAAAGTCCTAGAGTCCTACAAACACAAGGTGCAACATAAAGGGGCAGCTAATGCGTTGGCTAAAGAATTAATCTTTGAGGGAGCCATCCCTACTTGCAGGACTCTAATAGCCCCTATCAAAAATGGAGATTAAAACCGATGGATATTGGCATGCAGAGAAGTCAATGCTCAAGGTGTACAAGCACTGGCAGCAGCTCTCACTGCCCATCTGCAAATTGGCACTAGTACTATGCCTCTATGTTGCAATTGTAAAACCCCATGATACTTTGCCAAACTATGCCCTAAAAATGGACAGACTGATTCAGATACAAAACTAAAACCTCCCATGCCATGCCCCAAATGCAAAAGAGGATATCACTGGGCAAAGGACTGCCAATCCAAAACAGATACAGATGGCAATCCTTTAAACTTGAAAAGGGGCAACCCTCGGCCTGACAACAAAAGAGGGAAATAAAGACTACTTCACAAATTCTATGGACTGTGCCCATCACTCAAAACAAGGCACTATTAACCGTATAGGTAGAACAGATGTCAGAATCTGGGGCAGAATGATCCTGCTTTCCAACTGACCCCTATGGCCCCTTTTGGCCCACTGCCCCAGGGCCCATAGTTCAAGGAGCCACAGCCAACAACCAGCCATTCAAACAACAAGTCTACTCAAATGGAGAGACAGGGAGGGACACTCGGGATACTTCCAACTCTATTTCTAAAGGGCCTTCCACAAGTTCTATGGGGAGGAGATATTTTTACTCAATTAAATGTTAAGTTAACCACTGAACCACTCCCCTCCCTCATAGGGGCTGTTGCTCCCATGGTAAAACCACAACACATACAGCTGACCTGGGGCACTGATACTCCTCTATGGGTGGACAAATGGCCCTTACCATCCCAAAAGCTAATTACCCTCCAACGGCTAATTGAGGAACAATTACATCAAAAACATATAGAGCCATCAGTTAGCCCTTAGAATACACTGGTGTTTGTCATCCATAAAAAGGATAAGAACAAATACCATTTGCTTCATGGTCTTAGGGAGTTAATAAACATATTATAAAGAAGGGGGCTCTTCAGCCAGGACTGCTGTTCCCTACAGCATTTCCAAAAGATCATTATATTGTTATCATAGATATAAAAGACTGTTTCTTCTCCATCCTGCTACATGAATGAGACCATCCTAGATTTGCCTTTTCCATTCCTATGACTAACTGCCTGGGCCCTCAAGTATTCCCTCAAGGAATGATAAATAGCCCTACAAATGCCAGATGTATGCAGATCATGCCATCAAACCCCTCCAATCCTCTTATCATTGTATTCAATGTATGGATGACCTTTTTCTCCTCCATGCAGACCCTCACCAATTACAACTGGGTCTTCAACAATTATTAAACAACCTTAAGATATTGGAACTCCAAATTGCCCCAGAAAAGATCCAGACAAAAGCTCCCTATACCTTCCTAGGTCACCACATTACAGATAAAGTTACCCCCACAGCCCCCAAGTTACACAGGCAATCCTCTCATACCTTGGCAGAGCTACAACAGTTGTGTGGGGTTATCAACTGGATGTGGCCAGCCATGTCTCTCTCCTCTGACAAGCTGCACCCATTATATGATTTTCTACAAGGCGATCCAGATCCAGCCTCCCCAGGAGTCCTCTCCCAGGAGGCTCACCTAACATTCGATTGTAATGACAAGGCTATACAAAAAGTATGTGTTAATAGGTTTGACCCCAGGGAGCCTCTTTTAGCCATCATACTGTCAGCACCAGCGATGCCTCTGGGGGTCTTATGGCAACAGGGCCCTCTTCTTTGGTCCCACACTGCTTATTCTTCCCTCTCTAAGATAACACCATTGTTGTCAGCCATCTGTCACATAGGTATACAACTAAGAAAGTTATCTACCCTTTATTACAGTTGTGAGCCAGATACCCTGATACTTCCACAACTCAAAATCAAATAAAAGCACCACTCTCTCATAACCTAGATTTACAAATGCTACTCCTAAATTTCCCAGCTCTCAAACCACTATCCCCCAGTCCAACCCTTCAAGGCCTCAGTCAGTTTCCTCTTATGAGACCGTCCCATTTCCTTTCGTCAACCCCTATTCCTCATAGTAGGGTTGCTTTTACAGATGCCTCAAAAACAGCATATGCCATTATCATACATCACCCTAATGATTATGACCGCCCAAAAATACAAGTTACTAAACATACATTGTCTGTTCAAGTGGCCGAACTTCTTGTGGTTTTACAAGTGTTACACACTGCCCTGACTGCCCTATCAACATCTTTTCAGACAGTCAATTTGTAGTCCAAATTTGTTGTGTTCTCCCCCATGCTATCATAAAAATAAAAGATACCACATTTGACAAAGCCTTAAAGGCCCTACAAAACACCCTCCAACATCGTAGACACCCCTGGTACATCCAACACATATGCTCCCATGGTGGGCTTCCCGGCCCTCTGGCCCAAGGAAATCAACATGCAGATCATTTGGTTTCAATTCAGGCTATACAAATATCCTTGTCCAATCCTTTGACACAAGCAAAAACACTCCATTCCAGGTTTCACCTGTGGCAAAGGCCATACACCAACTACTCCTGGAAGTTCCAAAAGCCACACGCAAACACTTAGTTCGAAGCTGCGCAACGTGCACCCCCTTCCTTCCACTGGGACCGCTCCAACCTCAAGGAGTCAATCCATGAGGACTCTGCCCCAATGCCAGATGGCAAATGGGTGTTACTAATTACTCCCCATTTGGAAAACTAACATATGTTCATATGGTCAAGGACATCTTCTCTGGTGCTACAATGGCCATTGCCATGACCAGAGAAATGGCCAATCATGCTCCCGAGCCCTCGAAAAGGCCATCCTCATGCTGGGGATACCTTGAGACTTAAATACAGACAATGGTCCATGTTAACACCAGTCAAACCTTAAAAAAAACATGCGCAAAATACAACATTATGTTACACCACGGTATCCCCTATAACCCTCAAGGACAAGCCATCATAGAAAGAGCCCACCAGACTCTTAAAACATTATTTAAAAAGGAGGGGTAATTACACCCCCATAGTACACCAGATGAACTACTCATGAAGGCTCTCATAACCACAAATCTTTTAACTTCTGATGATAAAGGTCTCTCCCCTGTCCACAAACACTGGGGCTCCCTGTTAGCCCCACCTACGCCTCTCCCTCTTGTTCGCTGGAGGGACCCAATGACCCAGCTGTGGCAACCCCAGTCCCACTACTAACACAAGGCTGAGGCTTCGCTTGTGTATTTCCAGAAACTTCACCTCACCCCGTGTGGATCCCAGCTTGTGATGCCCGGCCTGCCACCACAACCGACCTTGGAGATGAGCCACCTGACCCTTGACCACAGATGTCCAGGGGACGGACCATCGCCAGCAGGAGACACCTTCCTAACACTAAATGAGCCCCTCTCGATTACCTGGGGAGCCGTCAAGGCCCTCTGCAGTCAAGCCCACGGCTTCCTCCACCCGGAGGACCACTCACCTGCTAAACTATTTCTGATGATGTGTGCCATCGTCGCCATGAATTCTTCCTCAGCCACCCCTGAGGTTTCTGTCCTGGTCTGGGCTGCCCTCCGAAATCTACCTGGCCTTTTGATAGTCACAGCTGACTCTCCTGCCTTACATTGTTTTTTCCTTTCTGACTGTACCTTTGGCTTGCCATGTGACCCCCATTTTTCTCCCACCTAGATTTCCTTTGCTAATTAGATACTTCCTCCAGATCTCAATAACCCTTTGACTTTTCAGGTTATCCCGGACAACCTGACCTACCCGGCTGTCTGGAACGAGACCACACCCATGCGCTTAACCTTTTTTCATCACCAGACAGGACCTTCTCCCTCAAATCAAAGACGTTTCTAATGATGGATATTCTCCTCCCTGTTAGCTCCTGCGAGCCCCAAACACAGACAAATACCACTTGCTCCCAAATCTCTCTCCAATTCACCACTAGGCCCTCTTACAACCCATGCAGCCCCCTCCGAACCTCTCTACATGGCTTGATGACCTTCCTTAGCGCAAGTGCCTTGCTACTTCTGCCCCTTATAAAAGTGACAACTACACCAAGCTTTGGAGCACCCCCCACTTTCATGCAGGAGACATTAATCCATCTAATCCTTAATTCCTTAAGTCATTTGCCAAACGCAATCCACATCAACACCTTTTGTCTGTTTTGGGGGTACACATGCTCTGAGGGACCTTTAGATGCACCAACCTGCTGCCCTTGATGCTGATGGGCAGCCAGTCACTCTCCAGTGGAACTTTCACCCACAATTCATCATCTTGGGAATCCACCGTGCAGAAGAACCGCACCTGCTTTCTAAATCACTCTGCTGCTGCCTGTGTTCCCTCCCCGTTTCTTCTGCTCCTGTCCACAGGGCTGTCACTAGACTGTACCATCTATCCAACTGCTGGAATGGCACCCCTTCCTTTATGCTAACTTTCCACATCCCCTCCATGCTCTGGGTCCCCATAAGTGTGACAGGCTGGGCAGCCCCTAGCCCGCCTCTTCAGCTCCCCCCCAATGCTCTCCGGGTGTGCTCCAAGAGGGACTTTGGTGCCTCTGCCTTAGCAGCACTTACCATATCTTTTCTTACAGCTGCTGCTGCAGGAGCCACTGCTGTCTCACTCACCCAATCAACAGTGACAGCTCAAGGACTCAACAATCTATCCCAGACTGTCACTGAAACCTTTCAGGTACAACAATAACTGAATGCCTATACTCATATGGACCTCCTGAACAACAACAAATAGATCTTCTAGATGCCGAGCTTCAAAACCTCTAGCATGTTGCCACAACTGCCTGCAACCACCAATACTCTACGACGCTGCTTTGTATCACCCCAAAACCTGCCAGTCTCTCCATCGTGCATGTCACACTCCGTGACTGGATACTTGGCCCCTATAACAGCACCTATGGGAACTTATCACTTCAACTCACAAATCAAATACAAACTATTGACTCTATTCAAGTTCCTGTGCTGACTGACACTATTCTCACAGATCTTCTTCATAACCTTCAACGTTTGTTCTCACCAGCCAATCTCCTTAGTCTGGGACTTCTAGGTATCCTAGGACTTTGTGGGTTGCTCATGTTATGCATGCTATGCTCTCATATCCAATCAATATGCTCCCAACAAGCCATGATGGCATCCATACAATTGGCTTTAATAAAAAAGGAGAAGGAATCTGTGGGGATTAGAGGTCCAGAGGTCTGGTTAACAGCCATGGCAGAGGAGGTCTGAGCAGACTCAGACCTCCCATGTCCTTGGCAGACCAAATGATTCGCCCTGCCTATGCCGTCCTGTGTCCTACCTCCACCCCTCCCTGGCCACTCCCCTGTCACGCCCCTCGCCCATGATGTATATCTCCCTGCTTTTCCGCAATAAAGTTGGATCTGTGCCATCAGCTCGGTCTCCAGAGTGACTCCCTCTGTCGCCACTTGCCATGGGCCCAGGTCCTTTGAGGCCCCCCAAGCCCTAAGTTTCCATGAGACCTGTAGTAATTTCTCTCTTTTCAGTCCTTATTGCATGAATTTGAGCTTTTTCTTTCTTTTTCTCCATAAGGCTGGCTAGAGGTTTACCAATGTGTTTATTCTCTCAAAAAAAGCTCTCTGATTCATAATTCTTTGTATTATTTTCTTAGTCTCAATTGCTTTAATTACTGCTCTTATCTTAATAATTTCCTCTCTTCTATGAGCTTTAGGTTTTACTTGCTCTCCTTTATCTAGACGTTTGAGATGTAGCATTAGGTTGTTTATTTGTGCTTGTTCTTTTTTTTTTTTAATGTGACAATTTATTTTTATATATTTCCTTCTTAGGACCATTTTCATTGAATCCATAGGTTTCAGTATGTTGTATCTGCATTTTTATTGAATTGTAGGTATTGCTTAATTTCTTCTTTAATTTTGCCTGCAAGCCATTGATTGTTCAAGAGGTTACTATTTAATTTCCATGTATTTATGCTGGTTTTGCAATTTGTTTTGCCATTAATTTCCAGTTTCAATGAACTATAGTCAGATAATATGCATGGGATAATTTCAATTCTTTTACATTTACCTATGAACATTCTATATATATGGTCTATATATGGTCTATTTTGGAGAATTTCCAATATGCAGTTGAGAAGACTGTGTATTCTGATGTCATTGGGTGGAACACTCCGTAAACATCTACTAAGCTTATTTGTTCACAGAGTTGATTAAGTTTGGTTATTTCTTTGATGAATTTTTTCTAGTTCATCTATCTCTTTGTGACAATGGGATTATTAAAGTTCCCTATTACAATTGTGTTGTTGCTTATTTGGTTTTTCATGCCTATTAGTATTTGTCTTATATGGTTGTATGCTCCTGTATTTGGTGCTTATATATATTTATGATTGTTAGTTTTTCCTTTTGGGTTATTCTGACAAGTGTGTAATGACCTTCTTTATCTCTTTTGTTCATTTTTGGTATGAAGGTCACATTGTCTGCAAAAACAATAGCTACCCATGCTTTTTGCTGAATTCCTGTCTCACAGAATATTGTTTTCCATCCTTTGACTTTTAGTATATGAGCTCCCTTTTGAGTTAAATGTGTTTCTTGTATATAGCATATTGTTGGATCCTGTTGCTTGATCCATTCTATCAACATATTTCATTTAATAGGTTATTGAGGCCATTTACATTGATGGAAATAACTGATATGTACTGGTTCAACTTTGTCATGTTATTTTCCTGCTGTTGGTTTTCTGCTTCTCCCCCTTGTTTGTTTGCTCTCCCTGGTGATTTCTTTCTGTTGTTGTTCTGGGAATTATAGTAATTTCTCTCTCTCTCTAGTATGTCTTTTGGTACTCTTTCAATGTTTGGGTTGGTGGACATGAATTTCTTCAATTCTTCTTTGTCATGGAAGTATCTTAATTTTCCATTAAATTTCAAAAGAAGTTTTGCAGAATACATCAATCTGAGTAGAAAGTTGTTTTCTTTCAGGGCTTGAAATACTTCATGCCATGCTCATCTTAACTTGAGGGTTTGTGCTGAAAAGTCTTGTGATTCTAATGGGCTTTCCTTGATGAGAAAGTTGTGTCTTCTCTCTAACAGCTTTTGATATTCTGTTTTCATGCTGTATGCCTGGGATTTTAATTATTAGATATCTGTGTGTAGATTTATTTTGGTTATGTCTGTTTGGCATTCTATATGCCTCACTTATTTGTATATCATATTCTTTCCCTATGTTTGGGAAATTTGCTTCTATTTTTTTTCTGTGAATAGTGTTCTTATGTCATTTGCATTGATCCCTGCATCTTCATTGATGCCTATCAGTCTTATATTGTTTCTCTTTGCATCTTCTTGAAGCTGTTGAATTGTCATTTCATGCTGCCTTGTTATTTTTAAAAAATCTTTCCTTTCATGATCACTAGCTCTGATCCTGTCCTCAAGGTCTGAAATTCTATCCTCTGCTTCATTCAAAAGGTTTTTGAAAGCTTTCAATAGAATTTTTTATTTATTGGATATCTCTTTGAATTTTTTTCATGCATTCTATGTCTTTTCTATATTGTTCATTCAAGATTTCCATCATTTTCCCATGATCTTGTACTTTTTTATCTATGTCTTCTCTAGCTGTGTTAAGCAACCCCTTTATTAAAGTTGTCATTTCTGTCTTTACATGACAGATTATTTCTAAACCAATTTCCTCTATAGTCTCATGGATTTGTTTCTTTCACTTGCTATCTTTTCAGAAATTTCAAGTGTATGACTTTTAATGTCCTCTATTTTAATGCACCAAAGTTATAAGAAAATTTATACTGTATGGAAGTTCATAGGAGATATAGGAACTGTACCTTAGAACTAATGTGCACTCCTTATTTACTGAATATTTAAACCTTCTCTAAATGTTCAAGTAATAACTTAAATGAATGATGTTATATAGTAACTCAGGATTTCCTTTATGATTATTTAATACACTACAAGCTTCCCTAGAATTTCTTGCCTGTATTATTCTGAGTATTTTTCAGTAACATTGAAAACTCAGCCATGAGACAAAAAACATAAAATTTTGGATATTTTATATCATAACATCATTCTTATAACTTTGGTGCATACATTTATCATTTAAAGTCTCATGACTGTCTTTGGTTCTATATCTAACATTGCAATGTTGTCACAATATGTGACAAATGCAAATAAGTGAAGATAAGAGTAATATAGATTTCAAAAATCCTAAGGACTGATAATTTTAGGAAACTGATTAACCTTTACCTAATCCCTTGATGCCTTCTTTTTACTCACTCTGCCCTTTCTGTCTTTCCATGTTGGCTAATTATGGAAGCATCTCTTACACTGGCATGTGTTTTTGTGTCACACATACACATACATCTCTCTGACATCTTCTGGTTCTAATTTGGGGAAAAAATAAAACTGTTCCCCAGCAGCAAAATAGATGTACACTGAGCCAGCTGCACTGTTTCAAAGATAGAAAATATGTCTTGCAGTCTTTTTAACTTCTGAAAAATATAATTTGGAGATTAAACATGGTTCTAAAACTAAATGACCTTGAAAGTAGCACTGAGATCAGAATGATTTGGAAAGCCTATCCAAGGATGAAGGTATCCTCATTTTATATAAGAATTTAATCACACCTCTGAGTGGTTTATTCTCACAAGTGATAAAATCTTAACAATAAATAAATAAATAAAAATTAAATATGTGAAAACAATTATGAACTTATTTGCTAAGATTAAGT
The DNA here is from genome assembly GCA_004027455.1 of Hydrochoerus hydrochaeris. NCBI lineage: Eukaryota > Metazoa > Chordata > Mammalia > Rodentia > Hydrochaeridae > Hydrochoerus > Hydrochoerus hydrochaeris. Next base: position 186,662 of record PVLA01000933.1, read on the forward strand.
GAAAAAATATACAAAACACTGAAATTATAAGTTTAATAAACTTTTTGACATTCCATTTTACCAATAGGTTTGGAGACCACAAACAGATATTAGAAAGAATAAAAAGATACTGACATTTGGCTTAGTTTTGAAGCAAGAAGTTGTACTTCACAAAGATGATAAGTTCTATAAACTATACTCCTGTAAGACTTTCTTAACACTATTCTATTCTTAAGTTCTATTCAGTCTAGAAAAGAACAAACTAGTGGCTTGTTCCTAATACACTGGCCTGCTCTCTAATACATTTTCTTCATGGTCAGTGTTTACTTGCTTCCTAGAAATTGTTTCATTAAATTCTTTGCCATTTATGGGATATAAAGTCAAAGGCTGTGAAAATATTTGCTATAATTTAGATGATTGTCCACCGAATATTCATGATCTATTGTTCTTAGTAGCATGGCAGTGTCAAAGCAGTGGAGATTTGAGGTGATGCTGTCCAAAGTGAGGTAATTAATTCACTGGGGAATGAATACTGGTCTCAACAAGTGAGTTACTTCTTGTGGGAATAGATTGCTACAAAACATGATCATCCAAAGCACATGACCTTTTCTGCACGTGGTCATTTTGCCAACTGTTCTTCAGTGTTGAACCACAGGCCTGGGGCCTTCATCACAGGCTGAGCAGAAGTACCATTCTCTCATGGATTTTCAGTCTCCACAACTCTGATCTAAAAAAACAACTTTTGTTTGTACAGTACCCAACCACATTTGTTATGTTATTGCAACATTCTAAAGGCAAGTATTTGTTCTCAGTTTTGATGAATACTTGCTTTTTGTAATTTTATCCCTACCAAAAAATCCATAGACTGCAACTTTCACTTAAACTCAGAATAGAACTAATTTCCTAACTTAATTTAACTACATGTCAAACTTTGTTAGACTATTATAAAAATATATCATCATGCAAAATATAATGTCATTGTCTTGCCTGATTTAGCTCTAAATATCTTCAGGTACCTATTTATGTTTGGTGTTTTGTTTTCTGTCTCACACTATAAAGCTTTTTAAAATTTTCTTCACTAGACTCAATCTAACTGTGAAATCTGTGCTTTACAATTCTCGTGTTTAATTTATATTTTTGTTGTTTTTCAGTGGCAACAGAGCAGCTTCTAATGAAAATCAGATTTTACAATACTGCTGAGGAGACATGGCCTTGCTGTGATATCAGTACATGGTAGATTCAGTTCTAGAACTGGAAACCTATTTGACTCAGCCCTGTAAATTAGTCTGCACCTGTTTCTTTTCCCCTCTCTAGGTCAGTAAGCCAACAAAAACACCAGGCATATTTGGCAACAGTATTTGTTTGTTTGCTTTCATTTATTTTCATTTCAGAATGAAATGGGATGGGTCACTTCTTTTGGAGGAAGTCAACTGTCACGCAGTGAGGACATTCAACCAGATACATGTGGAATTCAATGTGGCAAGGAAATCAGGGAACTCACCAATACCTAGGAAAAACTCTTCCAATCAGGAAGCAGTGCCATATTGGAAATGGAAATGTCATCCTCTGCTAAAGCTTTCGGATGACTGCAGGCCTGGCCAACACATTGAATATAATGCCATAACTTCTTCAAAAGTCCTAATCCATGGGAACAGTCTGATATATTTACTGATTTAAACTACTAAGTTTTGGAGTCATTTGCTATGCATTCTTGGACAACTAATTAATACATCTGTAGTCACGTCTTTGTCCATGTCACTGTCTTCATCTCTGCCTAAGCCTCTTTGTATTTCTGTATCTCTAGAAAGTTAACAACAAAAATTATTAATTGACTGAATATGTTCAATTTCCACTTAAATCCTATCAAATGCCTTATTCTTTAATTAAGATTATTTGAATTTAGCTTGGATAAAATTAACCGAAAATTAGCAATTGTAGAATACTCATCTCCCAGCAACAGTACCACATTTTGATTTTAATTTTCATAAGGTGTTAATGAAGTATAAATTACAAAAATTAGCCTAATTATTGAGGTAGGATATCATGCTGTCACTAGAATTTTGGTTTGCATGTCTAGTTTTACAAAGATTTTATTGGAAAGATGTATGTATTTGATAACCAAATATAATTTGAAGCTCTGCTATCACTAACAGATTCTGATAAACACTGTTCACAGTCTAAATGGCCTTAGAACATCCTAAAACATTAAGAGATGCTTTACACAATAGACTAAAAAAGTCCTAAGATTTAGGACTACAGATGCAGCTCTGGAGTTACCAAAATGTTTCAACAAAGTTGAATCATCTTCTTACTTTAAAATCCCCACTGTCCATACTTGCCGTAATTGAAGGGTGGAATCAGCACATTACACAGTTTAAAGGGTTTTAAACCTACAGTGGCAGATGCAACCTCAACAACTGTTAGCTTGTTCACATTTCTGGTGTATTAGCACTTTCGAATTCAGATAACAGAAATCCAACTCAAAGTTGCTTAAGAAAAAAAATGAAATGCATTCTCAGATCTGATTTCAGGAACGGATTCAGAGATTCAAAAGACATTCAACAGGGATAAGTCTTTTTTGTGCCTTGGGGCTGCACTTCCTGCTCTTTGACCTAATTCCCAAAGAGCTGTCTCCATCTGGTGACAAGAAAGGCACACAGCTGGGGATAAAGCTCAGCAGCACAGCATGTGCCTGGCAAGCATGACGTGGTGAGCTCTATTCCTGGTACAGAAAGAGAAAGAAAGAGAGAAAGAGAGGAAAAAGAGAGACAGAAAGAGAAAGAGAAAGAAGAGAGACAAAGTCCTAATAGTGCTCAATGTTGGTTTATATCACAGCCTTATCAGTAAAGTAATCAGGAGGAACAAGAGTGCGGTGGCTTCCTTGGGATCAGAGTTACTGCTTATTACTGCTGGGTGTATGAGAAGAAGGCAAGAGGAGGGCCAGTTGCAAAGGGTACAGCAAGTGAACAAGATAACAGTAGAATGGGAAATAGAAGTGAAGGAGCCTGAGTAGGCAAAAATCAAAAATATCATGTGTTATCCTGAGTTACTATATATTTCAAAGAGCCAAGCCTTGTATTTTAATGATTTTGCCTCACATAAGAGTAGTTTTAAAGTATGTTTATCTTTTGACTGTACTATAGTCTAATATATTTGTTTGTCCATTTCTTTGATACATAGTTGTTTAATACATACTGTACTCTAGAAACTATCCTGAGTTTTAAGGATGTATCATTGAATAAAAACAAAACAAACAGTTACAACTTATTTGCCTTGCTATCATAGTGATTACATTTTAGCAGATCTAACATGCTAATGCTAAAACACTATGGTGGGTGAACCAGTTTAAAATTCCAATGGATTTTAAAGAGCAACCCATGTAATACTTAGGCATACTGAACTTTCAGATATAGCACATAAAAACCACTAAAATAGTTAGATGGTTACAACCAGCAGGGTTTTTTTTCCATGATGAGGATCATGCCCAGTGCCTTATGATTGCTAGGCAAACACTCTACCTTTCTGCCCCATTCCCTGCTCACTAATATCACTGTTATACTTATATGTCCTTTGGATACAGGATTAATTATATGCAATTAATTAAATAATAGAGGTCTGGAGGTCTAGAAATATTCATTACTTTTATGTTCACATGAGCAAAACTTGTCAAAGTAGCAAATCAGAGTATAAAAATATTCTGTAGCTTATGCATTTCTTATGATAAGAATATTAGGTGCTATAGAAAAAAACACAGCAAACAGAAAAGAGAAAGATTCATGCATTTTTTTCTTGAATATTAAATATGTAAATCTTTGATCATATTCTACCAAATATAATTACAGGGACATATATGAAAATAAAAGCAAGCCTGAATGCTAATTAAACTTAGTAAATGAAGCATTCTAGCAAACTTGAGAACAGTCGCGATCTTTCCACTTGGCTTCTGATCTTTCTTGAGTACTCTTTACGATAATAGGAAATCTCACTTCATAACTTTACCAAATTCTTCACTATGAATCACAGCTAAAATTTCACACAAACTCAGAGGTTATAATGACAGCGTATGCCTTATTTTATTTTATTTTATTTTCAATTCATTCAATAGATTCTCTCTCAGGTGAAGGGAATTTAATGGTTTTTCTGGAGAAACTCATCCTGTTCTTTTCCCCTTGAACAACAATATAGTCCATGGGGTATTGAATTTTGATTGTCTATATACTTTCCCACAAACCCATGTTCTTTCGCTTCTACTAATTTTATCTCTTTATGAATTCATCGTTGTGACTCAAGTTGTTATTAATTCCATTGAAGTAAACTGATTAGAAAAACTGAATTGAATATTTGAGATTCAATAACATCCTATTTTATTATTATCTTGGAAAATAAGACTTAAAATATATTACTTAGGAACAGCTGTGCAAAATGAGGGTTGACTTGTAGAAGAGTGTGTTTATAATTACATCACAACCCCTTTTCAGTTTTCATTCTTCTCTAAAAATGTCACTAGAAATGGTTGTTAGAATATTATAGATACTGATATTCCAGACTTCACTGTATATCAAAATGCTGGTTAAAGTACACATGTATACAGCTCAAGTTATCATGTAGACCTGATTTAAATGTTCAATTATGATTGATTCATAAAGTAAGATTAAAAGACTGGTATTCCTATATGTACACATTTTCTCAAGCTATATTTCCTGTTCAGTTGTTTTTGTTCATCGGTTTTCTGTTACTTTCCTTCAAAGTGAGTTTCTAAGAAAAGATGGGTAAAAATGATATAGTTAATATATAATCCTATTTTAAATTACTAGCTACAAATCCTTCAAGAATGGTACCTCGCCCATTTGTAAAATTAATGTTATTAGTGCATCATTGAATAAATTGAGAACTTTAAACAGTATTTCCCAGATGGTACCATAGAAAGCAACTCACTCTTGGCAACTTGACTTTAATATAAACTGAACTGAGTCTCTGTTAGTTACTGAGAATTGAAAGGGTTCTATTGCTCATGGGTCAACATGAAAAGTAATGATTTAAGAAGCTGTAATATCTTCCTGGAGAAGAAAACACATTTTTTGAAAAGGTTTGAATTCAAAATAAAATATACTTGTTATATGAGTCTTTTGAGAATTTTAGTTTTCTGCCTCCCACACTCTTTCCTTATAATGTTGAAATTGGGGGACATTTGGGATTTAACAAGGGTTTATTTGTAAATGTTTCCATCAAGTTTGAAAGATGAAAAGTGTCTGTTATTATCATCAGACTGACTTCACAAATTTTACTTGCCGAGTTGATGTAAATGACAATTCTCAAAGCAAGCAGGTGTGGGCCTGGCAGTTCAACTGCTGAGGAGCAAGCTGACATTTGAACATTAAAGTTCAGTGCATTGGAATGGTGTTCCAGTCATAACAAACTCTAAATTACAAAATCCTGGCAACTCTTTCTAGCTATTAAGCTATATATCCCCCTTTTTCAGTCTGGAAAGCTTTTATTAATTCATAAAAGGATTTTCTCAGCTGAGAGGAATTGGAATCTGGCAGATCAAACAATAAAAATAAGTCCACCCATTTCTCTGCTGAAAGATTTGACCAAAATCATTATCATTTGAATTACTTTTGAGAAATTCCACCCATCGCTGATATATATATATATATATATATATATATATATATACTTCAGATTTATATTTCCTTGGCATTTCATCCAATTGTACTTTGTAGAATATTTTTCACTTATAATGTTTCAAGCATACTTTATTATACATTACTCCAACATTGCTATTTTTCTCTTTTGGAAAGACTACAAATAGAGCCATTGTAATATTATCAGTCAGAACAACAAGCTGTTCAAAATTTTTCCAATAAATGTTTGTTTATTAATATGACAATGAGAGAGACATTGTGAGTTTTTCAGTTAACACTACACATAAGTACAAAAGGATGATAAAATAATCTTTCTATGACCATTGGCTCTTTCACCAAAATAAAATACTTCATACAATTCCCTATGAAATTTCACAATGTGATATATTATGCTTTTTGGGATACATATTAATACTTTTAGATAATTTTGTTTTGTGGTGAATTACAACAATAATTTATTCTCTTTAATTGCTATGTAATGGTACATTTTATGATTTATAATATTTTCTCAGTTTTTATTTTTATTACCTGTCTCCAATACATAATTATTACATTCCTTATGGGGAGTTGGTACATGTAAAACACATCTTAATTCTTTTTTTAACACCTTCTCCTTCCCCCTTCATCTCTTAATCTCCCTCCCATATGAGGAAGATCTATTCTTCTACTTCTTATTATCTCTCCTTTATTTTGCTCTTTACTTATTTTTGTGGATGAGTTCTTATACAAGAGACACCATGTGATATTTAAACTTGAACATCTGGTTTATCTGGCTTAACATTATGATCTTAAAATGCATCCATTTTTCTATAAATGACTAGGTTGTCCCTCTTAATGCAGACAGAGTAGTACTGCCCTGTTTATAAATACTACATTTCCTTTATCCATTCATCTTTTGGTGGATGAACACATAGGCCACTTCTAAACTTTAGCTACTATGAATCATGTTGTTATAAACAAGGTCATGCATATATACCTGTAATATCATGACCTCAGCTCTTTTGGGAAGACTAAGACTCTCCTGGTCAATATGACTTTCCAGTACTAGGTTTCGGAGCAGTCACCATACTCATTTCCATATTCATTGTACTAGTTTTCATTCCCACCAACAATCCACAAGGATCCCTTTTTTCCACAGCCTCTCCAGCATTTTTTATTTTTTGATTTCTTAATGATGGTCATTCTGTCTGGAGAGAGATGGAATCTCAGTGTGGTTTAATTTGCATTTCTCTAATGGTCAGAGATGAAAAATATTTTTCATGAATTTACTGGCCATTTGTACTTCTCAGATTTTTCTACACATTTCACGTGCTCATTTTTTATTAGATATTTTATTTTGGCAATTCTTACTTCTTTATGTATTCTAGATATTAGTCCTCTGGCTTAAGAATAGCTGGCAAAAAATTTTTCTCATTCCGTAAGTTGTCTTGTTCACTGACTTCTTTGTTTCCCTTACTCTGTAGTGTTTTTTGTTCAATAAGATATTAGCTGTTGATTCTCTTGTGGAATTGGGGTCTGTGCAGAAAGTCACTCCACATTGTGCTAGTTATTTTTCTCTCATCACTGAGACGAAATACCTGACACCCAAAATTAATGGAGGAAAGGTTTATACAGTTTGTGGAGGTTTCAGTCCATAATCAGCTGGCTCCAAGGCAGGGTGGTGTGGCAGACGGGCAACAGTTCATGGCAGGCAGCAGATACCATAAGTGACAATAGCAAAAAGAGCAAAAATGGAGGAGCAAGGCGCTTTTTCTCTCTTATCCTTGTATGCAGGCTACCTGCCTCAGGGCAAGTGCAGCACTCACTCTGCGGATCTCAGCGCTAGACAATGAGCGAACACAAACTCCAGATTGAGCTGCCTTCAAAAGACCCACCCCATTGACCACCTGAGGCTTTGGGGGAACATCTAGACACAAACCATAGCACCTATGCCTATGACTTCAAGAACTTTACCTATTTTATCTTCCAGCAGATTAAATCTTTCTATTTTTAATACTTAGACTTTGATTCATTTTTATTTTATTTCATGCATGATGAGAGATTTGGGTATGAAATCATTATTCTGCATAAGAATAGTTAATTTTACCAGCACCATTTATTAAAGAGGCTATCTTTCTTCCAATGTGATTTATAGCATTTTTCAACAGTTTTTTAAGGATAAAGTTCATATTTTACAAAATTCTATTGCTAATTTATAGAGTTTCTGTGTATTTTCAGAGTTTTACAACTATCAATGCTGTTTAAGACATTTTCATCTACTTCAAGAAGAAATCCTGTTCCTTTCTGAATACCCTTTTCCCCCAGTATCTGGAAATGACTCTTCTACTTTCAGTTCCTATGAATTTGTCTACTCTGGACATTTCAACTAAATAGAATTACATAATATTTACCAATTTCTTCATTCACATGTTGCAAGTATTCAGTTGTTTCCAGCTCAAGGCCATTAGGAATAATGCTTTGAAAATTTTTACCCCTTTACTTATTTAATTAGCTTCTGGCATACATAAATTTTAAACTTAGATGACTGTAAACTGCTGAACATTTTTCCAAAGTTGTTGTACAATTTTTCATTACCGTCAGAAATTCCTGAGCATTTCAATTGTAACATAAACTTTACAATATTAGTATTGTAAGTGGTATTAATTTAACCATTATAGATGTTCTGCATAGAATTCTATCATGGCTTTATTTACATATCCTTGAAAGTTACTGGCATATTAAGCACCAGTAATTTGCATATTCCCTAATTTTTAATCTTCATTTGTGAAATGTTGATTCAAATATCTGATTATACCAACTGGATTGTCTTCTCCATATTGAGATATAAGAAGGTTTTTATATACACTTCTGGTTTAAAATGTTAAAACTCATATGTTATTGACATTTTATCCCAATATATGTAAATTACATTTTCCGCTTTTATAATGATATTTTTAAGAGTACAATTTTAATTTCAATCAAGTTAACTATGTATTTTTTTGTGTGTCCTCTCTAATAAATCTTTGCCTATACCTACTGTGTACATTTTCCCCCAAGTTATTATCTTTTACTTCTACATTTAAGTCTATGTTTTTTGAGTGTAATGTTTTGTGTCTGTTGTGAGAGAAAAAATGAGGTTCATTTTAATGTAAAATACAATTGTTTCAGCACCATATTGTAAATACTGTATATTTCTATAAATATATATTTGTTAAGCTTGATACCATTATGTAATATATTTGCCCTATATGTATGAGTGGACTTGTAGAAATTCACTGAACTACACATGTTTGCTATGCTGTTTTGAGCACAAAATTCAGAGGCATTAGGGAATGCAGCCTCATTTACTCTTGCAAGTGAGAGAGTGACATTGCTCATTATTGTTTTTCTCTTCTAAAATCAGCTTTTTATTTTCTTTTGTATTTCCAAATGTTAATCTTTAAATTAGCATGTTAACTCATAAGAAAAGGGATGCTGAGAAATTGACTAGGGTTGTTTGGAAGCCACAAATAAACTTTGAAAAACCAGTATCTTAGGAATGTTGTATCATTTAGTCCATGATCCATTAAATATACCCAGTTATCTTTTAAATTTCTATAGAGATGGCCTATTAGAGTTTTGCAAAGAAATAAGGCCAGTTTGATGTGAGACTGTGTGTGTGTGTGTGTGTGTGTGTGTGTTCATACACATTTATCTCACATAATCATAAGGGCATAGGAAGTATGATCTGTTCTCTGCAAGCTGGAATTCCCAAGAAGCCAGTAGCATATTCCACAGAGACAATAGTGTAAGTATCAGTACTAGACCAGGAGAATAATCTCTCAGATCCAATAGCCAAATCTTGATTCCCCCTTCCTTTGTCTTTTGGTTTTGTTCAGGTCCTCAGTGGATTAGCTGATGTCCATTCACATTAGGGAGGGTAATCTACTTTGTGCTTCCAAATGCCAATCTCATTCAAATCAGCCTCACAGACACACTCAGAAATACTCCTTAATTTACTTTCTGGGCTCCCTATGAACCAGTCAGGTTGATACAGAAAATAAACCATTACATAAGATGTACGCATTTCGTTATACAGGTTTTGTGCATAATCTGTGAAGTGTATGGCATATGTCTGATGAGAAGCTACTGGATGGAAGAAAATATTTGTAAATTACACACAGCAAAGGGCTGAATCCTGAATAAAGAATGCCAAAATATGTAAGACATTTAGGAAGGAAATTGTTCTGTAGCTTTTTTGTAGTCATTGTTACATATATTTTTGTAGAAAAACTCAGAACTATACACTGAAGTGGTCTATAACTGTTATCTTGGTTGTCTATATCTTAAATGAAAAAATACCTATATTAGTGTTACTATTGCTTTAATAATAATTAGCATTATTTATAGAAAGCTCCATAATTTTCAATTTCAAAAGTTGTTTATTTCTTCCTAGTTTTTTTTTTTTTTTTTTTTGCTTCCATATAATCATTAATCTTGTACTGAAAGGTCCTTTCACGTATACAATAGTGTGGCTCTGTTGATAAATTTTCTCAGTTTCTGGTTTTTTTTTTTTTTTGAAACATCTAAATTAAATTCCGGTTATATAACTACATTTTGGGTTGTAGAATATTAGCAAAACTTCTTTTATTATATTATTGGTGTAATTTCATTGTCTTCTAGTTTCCATAATTCTATTGGAAAATCTGCCATGAAACAGCGTGGCCCATTTTAATTGAATCCACCACCACCCCACTCTTTTTAAATGTACTATGTTTACCATTTTCCTGGGGTTTTAACATGTTTATAACATTAATACCAAGTCCTTTTCTGCTAATTTTATCATAACAGTTTAGTGGTTCTATTAAATTTTTCCCCCTTAAGACATATTTTCTAACTTGGAGTTGCATATTCTTGCTTCTTAAACTCTGTTTTTTTCCATATTCCAGATGTCATTTCCAAAATGACTCACAGCTTAATGTGCATTTTTCCCTAAGGCAGCACACCTTTTTCTTACAGGTAGCTGGAGTGATAGATCACTTTAGTCTGATGAAGAACTAAGCACAGTTGGGGATGGGCTGCAGCCTCCATTTGCCTCCTTTCCTCTGTGGTTTTAAAATTTTTAGAACATCTTTCAAGCACCTTCGCCTCTACCAAGCCCTTTAATTTCAAGCATTATTGAAGAGTAAGGAATTTCTTTCCGTGTTTCCAGCCAAAGCCCTAATTACCTCAACACTCAGCTGACGTTCAGTGGGTGAACACTGGCAGCCACATGTTCTGGCTTCTCCAGATTTCAAAGCATCACACTGGCCAGCACAGTGGTCAAAAGCATCCCAGGCTTATCTGCACCTCTGCAGAGTCCTCCTGCTCATGGCCAGCCTGACTCTTAGCCCATGCTCAGATCTACAAATGCCCTTGTGTAGAAATTCTACTCAACTGCAAAGCGATCATTTCTGTTTAATGTTTTCTGAAGTAATAATTTTGTAATAACCATTTTTGCCTCATCTTAATAGTGGAAATTAAAACTGAGCCCTTCTGTAGACAGGCTGCAACCTTTTGCTTGGCATTTGCTAAACAGGGCTTAAAATTATCAATATGTATCTCTTGCAACTCTCGTGATCGTATTCTTAAGAATACGGTCATGAAATTAGTAAGATCTATCTCAGTTCATAGGAGGATTGACAGTTCCCAGCTAATCAGCTGGAATGTTCTCATTTTTTTAAATCTCGTTTAAATTAAGCAGGCTTTTGTATTCTCTGCTTCTCTTACTCTGCTGATCCCCTGTACTGAACTTTCCCTCCCAACTACCCAAATCAGAATGGAACTAAGCTTTTACTTACTCTCCTAAGCATTTTATAATAATATCCTCATTTCTCTGTTGTGTATGGTATTTTACAGAACACACTATCCTGTGAGATGCTTTTAAGTCTGAGCTAGGGGTGATCCTGAACTTGACCAAAAGTAACAAAGAGAAACTTAGATTTAGGACTGAGGGCTATAAACACTAAAATCCAGAGCAAAAGATGAATGAGAGTCTGGGGGTGTACATAGCAAAGAGGAGGGTAAGTAAAAGCATCAAGATATGTATATGTGCATGTGTATGTGCTGCATGCTGTATGTATATGCACACTAAGTGTTATGGTTGATGTACTGTGTCAACTTGAGAAATTTAGAAGTTTAACTAAGAGACTCAGCAGGGAGCCAGGATTCTTGCTTTATAAATATCCTCACCCTGCACAAAGGAGGGCAAGGAGATTTTGTAAGTGTCATATCCACGGGGAAAGAGACGGGTGGTCTCAGCACAGGATAAGGGATGAGAAGAGGCTTTTTTTCCCTTTGCTTCGGCTGCTGCTTTGAAGCCAGCTGATTATGGACTAAAACCTCCACAAACAGTGTGCTAACTAAACCTTTCATTCCTTCATTTTGGGTGTTCAGTGTTTTGTTCCAGCAATGAAAGAAAAGTAACCAAATACCGAGATATTTATATATTACCCAAGACAAATGTTTTGTTATGAATCACAAACAAAAACTAATTGCGGGGAGCAGCTGAGTGGGAGGTTGACTAACTTTTTGGCATTATAGCAAAGCCAGCCCAGAGAATACAGAGCTCCAGAGTTGAGCCATGTAAACAAGTTGTTGGGACTACAGCACCATGGCTCCAGCAAGTTTCTGGCCTTGGTGTTTTTTCCAGTTAACTGTAGCACAGATAGCATTGAGAATGTTTTGCATTCAATATTCTCAGCAGAACACTGAGACCTTGCACTTTGCACTTCATCGGGCACTTGCCCCTTTTTATGGTGTATATATATAAAGACACTAGGGTTTGGATGTTGGCACTGCCTCTCCATCAAAAAGGTCAGGTCTCACCTGGTCCCATCTTTTCTCTTACTCTGTGTCTATAGTTTTTATTAATCTCCCATCGCCCACTCTCAGAACCCTGCTCCCTATGCAAGTCGTCACAAACTAATAGAATTTAAGAAGATGAAATTATGACATGGGACTAAAATAGTAAAAACTAGCCTAGCTCCTCCAAAACATTTTATTTAGTGTGCTCTATCTACGTAAAGTAACACAGAGAATAAGCAGCGCCAATGAGATCACCAAATTAAGAAAACGTCTACCTTTGAAATGGATTTGGTAAACAATAATCCTAATAATAGCCATCATGTTAGCTTTCTGTCTTGGTAATAAAATAACCAAATAACCTGAGAGAAAATAACTGCTCAAAGAGAAAAGCTTCATTTTGGCTCATGGTTGTGGAGGTTTAAGTCCATGATAAGCTGATTCCATTTCATTTAGGCTTATGGCAAGTCAAAAACATCATGACATGAAATGGTGGCAGAGAACAGCTGTTCACCCCAAGGCAGCCAGGAAGCAGAGAGGAAGAGGAGAGGGCTAGAAGCAAAGCCCATCTTTCCGGGGTGTAGCCCCAGTGTCCTTCTTCCTACAGTTTCCACATCCTGCCAACAGTTCATTCAGCTATGAACCCATCAATGAATTAATCCATTGATGAGACAGAGACGTCACGATCCTGTCATTTCCACAACGTCTCACCTCTGGACATCGCTGCCTTCCACATGCGAGCCTCTGGAGACCTTCCATATTCCAACCACACAGCTACTATGTAGTTCAAGTTGCCCCAGTGAATAGATTAGAAACTATAGTTCTTAAATGTTTCCCTCATTGGTTCATAAACAATGAAATACCATGTTTCTCCCTCTCCTGCCCCTCCTCTTTCTACTTCTCTGTTTCTGCCTCTTCTTCTTTTCCTTCTTTTAACTTTGCCATTTGAATGTCACTCTTTAAAACTGAAGGAAGAAGCAAAATATCCTTCCTTCCTCAAAAAAAAAAATCTTAGTTCACAAAAGTTATCAATTAATATGTCTTCAATGAATGAATTACATGCAGGGAATATGGAAACAAATTATTGAATTAGTTAAAATCACATTAGGAGTGGGAAACTCTGAGAAGATTATTTTTCATTTCAGATTATATAATATCAAGTCCTTTCATTTCTTCACATTTTCATAGAAATAAAATGCAGTATTTCCCACTCATGCTACTTAACATTACTATAGAAACTAAGTAAATTTTACTTTAATCTTAATATCAATATCCTTTAATATTTTATCTTTGGTGTTTATCTAAGTTATATTACATGGTGTGTAACAATATTTGGGATGCTTTTTGTTGTAGGTTATTTCAATTTACCCTCTAAATGTTTTCTATAGTACTGTGATTTTTCTACTTGTCTTATTGAATTTCTCATCAAAATACACATTTTGTTTAAGCAGATTATTTATTTACTATCATATATTATTTTGCCCCAGATATGAGTTAATAGAAGAGGCACAGCATATAGAAATTTAAAATTTTACATTAAACTTCAGTAAAATTAAATTTTTGTTCATTGAAAGTCACCACTAAGAAAATAAATTGGCAAATAATAGACTGGAGAAAACTGCTTTTAATAAACATTTTAAAAAGTGCTAGATAAATGACATATCAATAATAAAAATCAATTAAAATGGACAAAATCCTTGAACAGATGTTTCATGAAGAGAACATAGTCCCTAGGCATATAAAATGGGAAACAAGAGAAAATCAAAGTAAAGTTCTAGAGTGAGTGAAGCTAAAGCTGTACTAACAGACATCTAAACAATAGAACCTATCAAACTTCAGAGGTTTGATTGTGATTGATTGTGAAGGGGTAGCGGAGGTGGGGTAATGCAAATGCCTTACATCATAATACTATGCATTACACATGTGTAAGCATGTTAAAATTGATCAAGCTATAAGCATAAAACATGAACATTGCAGTATATAATTGCACTGTATTTAACTGCATCAAAATTTACAAAACACATAAGTAAAAGAAAGTATAGAACAAAAGAATAAATTCTTTTTTTAAATGTAGACTACCAAGACATTTTTATTAGAATTTCATTTGATAACAGCTATTTTTATGTGCACTATTTTGAAGCAATATTAAGAATAATCTGACAGTATCAATTATCTCTATTAACACACAAAAGTTTAAGAGTTAGGGACAATGTGTAATTTATTCAAAGTCACACAACTCAAAGTGAAAGACTCAGGTTTTAAAGTAAGGTCTCAGTATCATCACAACCTGAGAACTTTCCCTTATGCTATGCTGTTTTGCATATCAAATTTCCAACATTGATTTCTTCTGCACAAAAAATTCATGTTAATGAAAACCAAGATTGAGTGACTAACAAATATAGGGTGGCTAATAGAATATTCTAATAATATAGGATTACATGACTGGATTGATTCACCGTTTGAAAATTTAATTTATCATTGAACTTCAACTTGATGTGGAAAAGTCAGGTAAATCACTGTCTGCATATTTCTTAGCTTGAGAAAATAAGAAACAAAAGATCACTACATAGTATAATGATAAGATATAAATTTTATAATGGTAGAAAAAATTATGCACACCAGACAATGTGTGAAATAATAGTAGTAAGAATTATACAACATTGTCATTTTTGTTCCACTACAAAATTTTACAAGAAATTTGCATAATTAAAGAGGTGTACCTAATAACCTCAGTGAATGTAAACATATGATGAACATGAGTTGGACTAATAAGGATTAAAACAGGGAAGGGAGGTCTAAAGGTGGAGGGAGGAAGGTGGATGGGAACGCAGAGGGGATTTATGCCTATGACGATTGTAAACTTTGTGCACTTTAAACATGTTCTAATAAATAACAAGCAAGAAAAAAATAAAAATATTTCTGTTGTTTTTAAAAGAGAAGTATAATGTATGATAAATTCAGTAAAACTAAAAGTTTCTAGGTGTACTCTCAGTTCTGTGAATTTGTGAGAACTCAGTTCTGTGATTGGCACCATGACTAAAAACACAATGTTACAATGTGAAAAACTCTCATTGCTATTCAGTCTCATCTGCAATAACTGCTGATTAAATTTCTGGCTTGTAGTTTATAATTTCCCAGAAATAAATTAAGTGGAATAATTCAGATGCAGTGTTTTGTCATCTGGTTCTGTTATTTGTGCCTCACTCATGCTGTTGCTTGTATCTCCATCTATTCCTTCTTATTCCTAAGTGGCATGATAGTGTATGGGTATTTCACTCGGTTTATCAACTCACCAGTTCATGGATGCCTGTATTGCTTTGAGTTTGATGATTAACAATAAAGCAACTCTTAATATTGACATGCAAATTTTACACAAACATAGATTTCATTTGCTCTTGGATATGTACCTAGGAGTAAGATTCCTGGTTTTGAAGTGTATATTTAACTATATTAGAACCTGTCACATTGTTTTTCAAGGTCATTGCAACACTTTGCACCCCATTTGCAATGTATGACAGTCCAGTTGTTTGTCACCTTTTCCAGAGTATGTTAAAGTCAGTTTTTATTTATTTGATCCATTATAATAGGTATGTGTAGTGATATGTATATATAGTCTTAATTTACATTTTCTTAATGACTTATTACATACATGTTTTTATTTGCCAGTCTTACAACTTCTATTCATATCTTCTTTTCAAAGGAATTGGGTTTTTGCTTTGAAATAAAATTTGAAAGTTCTTTATATATCTTGATTATCAGTCCTTTATTACATATGTGTTCTGCAAATATTTTGTTCCTGTTTATGACTTATTTATTTTTTGGAACAATTTGTGCTTTTGTTCTAGAGCAAAGGTTTAAATTTAGATTACCTCTAATTAATGTTTTTTTTCTTTTCTTTTTGAGACAGGGTCTTGCTATGTCACACAGACTGGCCTTGAACTCCCAGCGACCTCCTGCCTAAACCTCACAAGTACTGGGATTACAGGTATGCACCACCACGTTTGGCTTAATTAATCTTTTATAATGGACTTTTAGTTTGAGAAATATTTTCCTAAATAAATTTATAAATAACTATTCTTAGAAGTTGAATATTTTAAATTTTGGTGCATGGTACATTTCAAATTAATTTTGCATATTATTTAAGTATGTGACAGTTTTATTTTGAGTGTGGCTATCCAATTGTTGGAACACTGTGGTTGAAAATAGTATTTTTCTCTACATATTTTCCTGGTAAACATGTGCTATGATTTAGATCTAAAGTCTTTCCAAATACTCACATATTCAGAGGTGGAGCTTTCAGAAGGTGATTGGATTATTAGGTTACTATGATTATCTGTGGGCTATTATATTGATAAATTTATAGCTCATTGTGTTAGGAAGTGTAGCTTGATGGAAAGATGTGGGTCAATGAAGGTATGACCTGGAAGGGAGTATTCTCGCCATGGTCCTTCTTTACTCTTTCTGTTTCCTCAATTACAATAGATTGAACAGTGTTCCCCCAGCATACACTTTCACCATGGCATTTATTACCCTTAGAGCCAACTGACCGTGTACTGAAACCTCTCAAATAATGAGATAAATATCCCTTTAAATTATTTATGCCATGTATTTTTTCTCAGCAACAGGAAAGCTAACAAGTACAGTGTATCAGAATTAACCTTATGCTACTGTTCATATTTATCTTCTCTTTTGTAATCCACCTATCAGTTTGTCTTTCCTCTCATTAGCACTACATTGCCATGGTTATAGCATATTTATGTTAATTCTGAGTCAAATAACTTTAAAAATATACACACTTTACATAGTTATTCACTTTTATCAGAGACTTTCTCAAACTTCTAAATATATCTGAATTTTTTCAGAATTCTCTTCTTAAATATTTTACCTGCTTTATATTTAGCCTAAAATTGAAAGATTAGCATGTTGTTAAGTATCAGGTAATTCTGTTTTGCAATCTTTGCTTAGCATTTTATAATCCAATATCATATGTCATTACCATTATCAAATAAGACTTCTTCCTCTGATTTTGAAACATCTAATCATGTGATTTAATTTACCTAATCTGAATATTAAGTTATTTAAAAGTCTATTTTCCAAAGGGATTTAAGTAGATTATGAGAAGGAAAGTACACATACAGTAGAGTTAATAAGCTAAATGTAACTAATTTTTCCCATTCTTTTTGTTGTAGGTAGAAATTAGTTAGTAGTAGTAGTTATAATCTGGTCAAAGAACAAAAATTTTAAAATATACATAACTCCTAGCCCTACTTACTCATATGAGAACCTTCACTCATATCACATTCAAATCATCCTATTGTTTCCGAAGTCTCTACGCAGTTGTTCTCATGTAGTGAGCTAGAATGTCGGCCACCATTCTCCTGCTATGCCTGTGTTATTTTCTATTTCCATGTTGAATTTTAGTCTATGCCAATCTCAATTGCTCTCAAAACCATCTATCTTTTTGTAGAAAATTAAGCCCTGTACGACATTAAAACATTCCTTATTAAAATCTCTTTTGTATAGAATTGTCTAACATGGTTCAATGATTAAGTGTTCTGATAATCTAATAGAATCTAATAGGAAAATGCTGAGAACCAAGAAAGTAGAATAAGTATCTATCGCTGAAGTTACACATGGAGCGACATATTTTTTCATCGTTTTTCAAAATATCTGGTGCATAGTTCTTTGTGTTTTTGACAGGATCTCACTATATAGTTATGGAATTGGATTACTCTTCCTGACAATATGATGAGAATTACCTTTCTAAAAATAAAAAGTAACTGTGACTCCTTGAGTACCACATATACTAGTATATTCTTAATCTTCAATTTATTTATCTCTATAAAGCATTTTATAAACTGATAAATTGGTATCTCTAGAATTTCTAAATTTAGCATGGTAGACACTTCACGACCTAATTTATTCACACTCCAATACAAGTTTTTCATGACCTATAATCTAAGTAACTGACAAATCTCCTTAACTGCCAAATAATTTTCCTTCCACTTTTAGTTTCTTTCTTTGTTACAAATTATATATTCTAAAACAGTAATCTTATATCCATTCACTTATAATTCTTATTTCTGAATCTAATGGAAGATTTAACAAGTATTGATAGTGCTCTCATGAATTATAGAAAAGTATAGTAAACAAAAATTGACCATTATAGATTCAAGTCTACTGAACATTTTAAGAAAGTATTTTTACAAATTCTCTACTATCTCTTCCAGAAAATAAAAACAAATGGAGAGAACAAATCTTAATCTATTCCACAAGGTTCACATTATCCTAACACAAAAAACAGACAAAAATACTGTAAGACAAATTCTTGTAGATCAACATCTCTCATGAGCATAAATGCAAGCATCCTTACAGAAAATCCATTGTAATGATGTGTAGAGAGAATTATATACCATAGTGAACTGGGCTTTATTCCAGGTATGTAAGCCTAGTTCCACAATCAAAAACCAAGTAATATAATACATCATATCAAAAGTCTAAAGGAGGAGCTGGGGATATAGCTCAGTGGCACAGCACCTGCCTGGCAAGCGTGAGGTTGTGAGTTAAATTCCTGTTACCAGAAAAAAAAGTCTAAAGAAAAAAATATACAATAATATGAATGCACACAAAAAAACTTGATAAAATGTTAAAATATAATCTCTCATAAAACTGATACTAGAAGCCCATATTCTCAATTTGATAAAGAATATTTAAGAGGAAAACAACCTAGTGCAGATATTATATTTAATCCAGAATACATCAAAAACTTTCCTGCCAAAATCCAGAAAAGACAAGGAGGTCTACTCTTACTTCTTTTAAGTATTGCTCTGGAGTTCATAGCTAATACAATAAGACAAGAAAATATAATTCAGTCAATCATCCAGTGTGGATTCAGTGCAATTCCAATCAAAATCCTGATAGTTATTATGTAGATATTGACAAATTGTTTTAAAATTTACAAAGAAAAATAGTCAAAATAATAGTTTAAAAAAGCAAAGTTAGAGGGCTTATACTACCCAGCTTCAATACTTACTATGAAAATATTGAATCATCAATGTGATATCATTGAAATACACAAATGAGGTGATTGTTGAGAGTAAAGTAGGCCCATATATTCAATTAGCCTTTGACAAAGTGCAAATGCAATAAAACTGAGCAAAGATAGCATTTTCAACAAATGAAAGATGATATAGCAACTGGATAGCCATGCTAATAAAAAAAGGAAGATAAGAATAGACCTTACACCTTTTATTTAAAAAAAACTCAAATAGAGGCTAAACTTAAATGCAAAGAGCAAAACTGTAAAAGTCCCAGAATAACATCGAAGAAAACATAGAAGAAAGTCTAGTTGACTTTGAATATAGTGATGGCTTTTTAAGATGCAACACCAAAAGCACAATGCATGAAAAAATAATTGATTGATGAACTTTGTTAAGATTTTAAACATCTGCTCTGAGAAGACATTGTCAAGACAATGAGAAGAAAAGCTACAGAATGGGAGAAAATATTTTAAGATGCTATATGTCATATCAAGAACTGCTAAGTTACAGTAATATGTTGTTTCACCAGTATTTCTACTTGCAAAATAATTAGGTTCTCAAAAACATTCAGCAAAATTTTGCCTATGTTTGCAAATTCCACCTCAGGTAATAAACATGATCACAACCATCTTCACAAGCACAAATGCAGCGATCTTTCCTAAAATCATAAACCAAATGAAGTTAATAAACCAAAGTACAACTGTATACTAGAAAGGCTGGAGATTTAAGAATAAGGAAATGAAAATATTTGATGTAAAATAGGTTAAAGAAGTGAACAGAAACTTCACGAAATGGAAAACGAACACATGAAAATATATACTCCAATCATACGTCATCAAGAAATTTTAAATTCTAAGAATGATGTAGCACCTCTTAGAAATTATTAAAAATGTGTCTTATGACTTTTATTTTAAATATTAAGGAAATTTTTTCATTGACTCCTGGTAACTTGCAATAAATTTGTGAACAAAGTATTGATTCAGATCTCTAATGCATAAACAGATCTCTTGCACTTTTCTATAGTTATGTGAGTAGATAGTTGGCTCATCTTGTAAATTTTTGTGTCCTATATTAAATCTGTTTCTCCTGCAAATACTGACTACAAAAGTATACAGCTAAACATCCAGCAAAGCACAATGACAATAGTCCAAAACAAAGTATTATTCAGCCTCAGATGGCACAGCACTAAGGTCGAGAAATTCTGCTTTACATCATGGAGATATACAGAAAGGAGATCAATATTCTAACAAGTTCTGAATTTACACTTTACTATCATCACTCAAGAGCTTATTTTGGGATCATTGTATGATTCTTCTCCTGGTCCATATACTAAAAAAAAGTCTATTGAAGTAAAGTTATAAAAGAAATTACTGAAAAGTATAATGAATCTCTAAGTTAAAAAAATATTACTGCAAAAAAAACCACACTGCCAAAAACAATGAAAAAATATGTTTGAAATGAAGGGGAGTATTTTGAGTGAGGTTAATACCAATGTGTCTTTTACTTAATATTTTTTAATTTAAATGTTCATACTTTTGTTGATCAAACCTAGTCGATCAACTGTTTATAACAATTTACAACAAGTAAAGGCATTACATTATGTGCATATCCACTTGATTCACCATGCAACTTGAAGCTCTTCCCCAAAGACAAAATGACCTTGAGAGGTAAAACTTCACATCTGTTTAGGATATCAAAGACAGCCATAAAAGAGAACTTCCTGAATTGCTTCCAAAGTTGTAAATAAGCTCATATAAGTGTACTCTTAATTTTTTGAAAGGGAACAATAATATCTTTTAATGTAAGTTTTTAAAATTTAAACATTCATGATATGTATGAAAAGTAACAATGTAAAATAAAACAGAATAAATGTTGAAATATACAGGTACTCTAGGCATTCCAGCAAAAGGAGAGATTGTGTACATGAGGATACTCTTATAAATTGTGATCTTGTTTAAGAGTTTCAAATTATGTGACTCAAGGCAAAATAGTTTGCTTCCAGAAGAGTCCACACCATCAACTGTAAAATGGGAAGGAGATATTTGGAATGAATCCATAATAAAGGCGCATGGCATATAATGTCAGCTACTATTTATGCTATGATGATACCAACGCATTTAAACACATTGCAAGAGATTTGTTCTGGAATTACAGAATGGATGGTCTTCAGATAGATGAAAGATATGTTTACAAAAATTCATTTTGTGAGAGGGGAGTGTAAGGCTACACTGGATGAATTTATACAATGCTCTCCTCCCCATTTCCCCCTTGGGGCATATTTTGTCTCAGCAAGGAGAAAAATAACTAAGACACGTAGTCATTTTTCAACTGAGCCAAGATGATTGGTAGTGTGGTTTAAGTGAGATAAGAATAAGACAAAAATTATCTCCTTTTGTACTGTGCAATATTTTTTCTGCATTTCACATTTCAACTTCAAATGCTGAAAATAAGCATTTTATTCCTTTGATCTATTTATAAGTTATTTAAATGTCAGTGATACAAGCTTCTTAAACATTAAAAGTATTCATTTTTCAAATAATTATAATCATATTTCATTTCAAGAAGACAAATACTCATATGATTCTTAACACCATAATCATTTGCTTAATCCCCTAGTATATTTTGGAAGAGGTATGCATGATATCTTAAAATAAATCCACAATACAGCTGTCTGTGTCTCATCAATACTTATAAAGATAGCTATAAGTTAACTTCTCTATGTTTCTTGAAAAGAATGTTTTGTGTTAATATTGTTTAGACAAAATATCATGCCTGTATTCTGTACTCTGAATTACTACTATAAAGACAACAATATGCATTGTATCAACTATTGTAACTGTCCTACTAACCTGTTTTGTCACTTGGTTTCATTATTTGTTTATGTGTTTTTCTCTCCTTAAAATAAAAACTTGCATAAACATCATCTTAATAAATCTTCCTCAGGAAAACAGAAATAATTCCACATATGTGCTAGGTTAAACCAATACCATAAACAACAAAATTTTGAAATGCCAAGTGCATTTGTCTATGTACAGGCAATTTTTAACCTAATCTAATTTCAATAACATATAGTGTTCCTAGAAAACAAATAAGAATGGAGAACGTAAGCAATTTTCTCCAAGATCATTCAGTACATATTTTAAAAGCAGAATCAGAAAAGAAATACCAGTTCACAACATTTTTAAACTGGTAAATTCCAGAAATTATACAGATTGTCTTTGGGATAAAGAATTGTAGCCTCTGGTATGAAGTGATGACTTGGATAAATCAATTAATGTCTCAAGTTTTACTTTATGTTTTGGAATTCTTACTTTCAAAAACTCAAAATCCCAGAGCATGTTGATTTTTGGCTTCTATACAATTTCCAAGTACCTATCATCCGTGTGAGTGACAATTGAAAAATCACTGAAGTGATAGTAATATCTAACTTTAAACAATTTCAAAATTATTTTTAAAAAGAAAATATAAAATCTAAACAATAAAATCACTTGAACAAACATAAAATGAATAGATATAGTACTAACAGAAGATATTATGAACCAAATAACTTTGAATGATGAACTAAAAAAAAAAGAAAAATCACTGTGCTATGTGTGTACATATGCATCTTTTATGTATTAATTTTGTGGGAAACTGCCAATATTTCCTCTTTTATGTCTATAAAATAGTTGAGTCATTAGTGTTTTTCTACTTTAAATGGTCTCAAGGATATTTTCAGAGAGCACTTTAAACTGATTTTACTGTTCAACCAACATAACTGTAGTTGAGAAATAGACTAGAAAATGCATATAAATTAGATTATTTTTCAAATTGTTAATATCTTCAATACTATCTTCTTCTTAATAATTTTAAATTAGAAGCACTAATGACTATGTTAGTATATTTTATGCTCAGTAGGAGATGGCAATACAAGGCTTTCTGGGGTACACTTGGAGAGAGATAAACAGTTGAATATCATTACCAACAAAATCAAAATAATGTTTCACTGAAAATACTGAATCTTAAGGAATTTTCAATTACATCTCAGAGAACTTTAAAGAAATTTATGAGATAGTTTTTAAACCATACTGGAAGAAAGAATTTATTGAAATGAACAACTTTCCTTCTAAACAGTTTGAATATTCTCTATTCCTATATGAACCAAGCCAGATGAGATCTGCCTTGTCTTACCTTACAAAAATATTATCATAGACAGTCATTTATCATGCCTATGACTTAAGGCTTTCAATATTATTTTAGTAGAAATCAGTTGCTTACATTTATTCACTTACTTTGTTTCACATGTTTATTTTTAAACCTAAAAGTGGAACATGAAGGCTTAGAATCAAAGCATGTTTAACTGCTCAAATTGAGTTTCATTTGGGAGAATTAGGGGACAAATACTGTAAACTTTTGGAAAATAAAGGCAGCAAATGTAGCAAATAGGACAGAAAGTTGGACAGAAAATCCAGGAACTGAAAGTTCCCTCTCTTGAAGCCCACATCACCTTCGTCGCTGCTGCTCTTGGCAGGCCTTTGCAGGCTCAGCATTCCCTCCCTACACACTCATTCCCTGTGTCTGGGTCTTACAGATCTGAGGCACTTGGGCATAACAACAGCAGGCGTTGACAAGTTTAGCTCAAAGCTAACTGCACCCTAACTTTGATGTCTCACACACTCTTAATATTTGTGTCCAAAGTACTGAACTGGATCATGCTCTTCATTTCCCTCCAACTGGTGAACCAAAGCTTGGCTCACACTCTGCCGTGATCACAAATACTTTGTGGCACAAAGTAAAACTCTTTATTTATCTAACACGTTTATATTTCCCATTAGATGAACACAGAATGTAAGGCAGAAAATAAAGGCTTAGCCTTTGACCTTGCCAAGTGCACAGTTTAGTGGAACATAAAATGTTTTAACCCCCCCATACATACTCACTAATTAAGGTAAATTATACAACTGAAAAAAACTCAGGAAAAAAGGAAAATATTTCGATGAATGGTCGAGAACTTTTCCTGAGAAAGTAATGTAAGAGATGTAATTAGGAGAATTAATAAGATCCTATCAAGTTAAAGAAGAAAGAAGTTGAGAGCAGCATTTTAAGAAGGAAATTATATACAAAAAAGTCACTGTAAGCTATTTAATTGTATGCCCATGCATTATGGGAAAACCAAAGAACCCAGAAAGAAAGACAAACAATATAACTGGACTCAGTAGAAGATGGAAGGAGAAGCCAAACCACTTCACATGTCACCAGCAAAGACTGTCCTCTACTTTAGCATCTACCTTACCTTGAGCATCAGTTCCTGGATCTGGTTCAGATCCTTCAGCCTGTTGGTACAGATCCTTCAACCTGTTGGCACAGACTTGCTAACTTTCACCACTTACTTTTGGGCCTTTCCAGTGCAGAGCCTTGATATGGACTTGCATGAGATATTGTCGTGGACTCTAGGTCATCAGCTGGACTCATGGAGGACACTGCCTTGGGATTTAGGACCTCTGCTAGACTCCTTGAGTCTCTAGCACCTGGACAGGCCTCTTGCATGTCTCTGCATTTGACTTTTTGGGTAAATATTATAAATTGTACTATAAAGTATGTGTCTGGTATTAAACCTATTCCCTTGAAAACCTTGACTACAACAACTTCTTTATGTCCATCTTAATTTTTCATGAATATGCTAATTTGAAACAGCTCAAACATCAATAATTTGTTGGACCTTGAAAGCATGCACATTCCATATTGACTAGCTTAGGAAACTGCTTCAGCATTTTAATATTCCACTATCTTGGAAATTGTAATTTAAGAAACAGAAGGATGGAGCTAGACATATTATATACAGAAAGTGTGTTTCTCCCAAACTTTTTGTCACTTAATAGATCTTCCATAAGTTTGTTCATAAATCAATTCTAGATTATCATTCTACCAAGATTTTTGGAAGTTACCACCATTTGCACACAATTCACCTTTTTCTGTGTATCACCAAATGACACCTGACATTTTAACTTCCTCCTTACCAATGGCCCCACAAGATTTTGGTGGTAAAGTATGCAGATTTTCAAGTGAGATCATAGCCCATTTACACTTTCCTCTTACGTACCACTTTATTTTTTTATGTATTTTGTTATTTGTGATTTGAGCTTGCACTACACAAACTGGCTTACACAAATTATTAGGACTTGAGTTTCCTGTCCTGAAAAAATGTACAGCATATAAAATATGTTCAGCAGTGTATGGCATTAGGGTATTATCAATTTAAAGAAACAAAAACAATGAGACATGACCAAATGCAATGTAGAATGGCCAGAATCCAAAACACTGACAGCATCAAATTCTGGCAAAGATGTGAAGTAAAAGAAATGCTCCTTCATTGCTCATGGAAATACAAAACAACACAGCCACCTTCGAAGGTAGCTTCTTACAAAACTAAACATGTTCTTCCACACCATTCAGCAAATTGCCTCTTGGTATTTATCTAAAGAAGTTGACATCCTGCATTCACACAAAAACCCACACACAGATGTTTATAACATCTTTATTTGTAATTGCAAACAGTTGATTTGTGGTACATTCAGACAATAGTATATTATTCAGTACTAAAAGTAAATGATCTATCAACCCATTAGGAAACATAGGGAAACCCTAAATGCATATTACTAAGTGTGCCAGTTAAGCTTAATGGTCAAATCGACTAGACTTTTGCATAGGCAACTATGTCACAGGGCACTGTACTCAGTGAATCAATTCACCATCATTCGTAGCTGAATGTGCTATTAGGAGATGAGGACCAGCTGGAAGAGTTGAGTCGCCGGGGCTTAGCTTTGAGGATACTGCTCTCACTCATGCTCTCTCCCTGTGCTCTGCTTCCTAGCTAGTAGGAAGAAAGAAGCTTTCCTCCACCGCGCCTTGCTTCCATGATGTTTCTGCTTTGGAACTAGCCACCTATGGACCGAAACCTCTAAAATGATGGCACGAATACACCATTTTCTTTATTAAGTACTGGGACAGGCATTCTGTTCACTAGATCACTAAGCAAGCAAAGCCAAGATGAAAAGGCACCATATTGCGTGGCTCCATTTCTATGATTTGATGGAAAAGGCAAGGTAGAGGGAGAATGACTTTGGGGAGGAACTGTGAAGATGACAGTGACTGTCATGATTTAGGGGCAGAGAAGCACTTTTAATAAGCAGCACAAAAGGGAATATTAGGGTAGTGGAATTATTCTGTACTGGTAAATACATACCATCATATGTTTGTGAAAATTCATTGTGAACTCAAATGCACCCAACATGTCAGTATTGGTTCACTAATGGGTAGCAAATGAGCCACTTAGGTAGAGGGTGTTGGTTATGGGAGAGGCTCTGAACATGTGTGTGCAGGGGCTGTATTGGTGCTCAATTTCCTGTGAAACTAAAACTGTTCTAAAGAATAAAACCTAGATGAAACTTCTGTAGTCTGACTGTTTGAATATTTATTATGCACTCTTTAACTTTCTAACTTGAACAACTATATCCAGGATGACAGTATGTAATTTATAAATTACTGATTTCTTAGTGGGGCTTTTTCTCATTCTCCTTTTTCTTTCTTTCTTTTAGAATTCTGTATTGTTGCTACCCTTTTATTGTTTTGTTTTGTTTTCTTCTCTTTAAATAAAATTTTAAAAATGTATAATTGCTATTGTAAAAAAAGAGGAAATAGGAAGCGCTATAAAAGATATAGCTGCATGTATGTTTAGATGTGTGGGATTGATGACCATATTTCTAGGTTCTTGGATTGTGCAACAGATCTGTTTGCACTCTCACTGCTTTAGTGGTCACTTTGTGTGCTTTAATTCTGTAAGTTGAATAACTATTTCTAAAAGAACAATATGTAATGTATCAACTAATGATTTCTTACTGTTTATCTTCTTTTCTTGAAATTCCATAATATTTATACCTTTTTCCTGTTTTTTTTCTCTTTAAATAAAAAAAAATTTAAAAAAAAAAACCTAGTTGAAACATGTATAGAGTTTGTGATGTTATCATATGTCCGTATATGCTAGTATCAAGGAATGGATGAAGGTTCTCAGTCAAATCTTCACAATTCTTTTAAAAATCATCATTTTTTAATGTTATATCATCACCAAAGAAATAGTCAATTCCTATATGTTGAGAAAATAGAGATAGACTTAAAAAGAATGGTTTGGCTTTTAGAAAAAGGAAATAAATGTCAAGCTTCATATCTTGAGAGATGTAGAAGAAGAATTAAATCAGACTGAAGAGATGTGTACAATGGGACAGCTTACCAGTTGTGCATATCTTGAAACATGTAACATTTTTCAGGACTTGCTTTGTGTTAACTCCAGTGCTCACAGTGAGATGACAAAACTTTTAGAGAAGTTATCATTCAGACATGCTTTTGGACTGAGGATAGAACTCAGTGCACTTACCTAGCATGTATGAGGTCATGTGTTTGATCTCAGTAATGAAACAAAGCAATACACAACATCAAAAATAAGTAAATAAATAAAAAGATATGCCAGGCAATAAGACATCAATAGGAAAATGACACATGAAAAGATGACATGAAAAGCCAGGGCAATCCTCAGAGTCAAAAATATTTTGATAATGGACAGAAGTATAGGTTAATTTAGGCTTGGGTGAAATTTTCCTTCATAGCATCATCAGAATTCAGCCTTGATGCTAGAGAAGCACACATGCCCTTACAAAGTTGTTAGTTTTGCTTTCAAAAAACACATTTGAAGGGTAACAAGAGAGTCCATGCTGGTTATGATTCTGAGGCAGCAAGGAATGGAATATCACAGATTGCCCACTTTTAAGGTTTTATGGAAAACACTTTTGAGGTTTTATGGAAAGAAGTGAATACTCTCAAATTCAACGATGACAGTTTTATTTAACTGATTTATTTAAATTACGGATTACTCTTTCCTCTCCTAACTTGTACATTCTCTTTTCCTCTTTCATTTTTTCTTTGCCTTTGTGGGCTAACTTGGCACTATAACTTGATCATGATTTTATAACAGAGGCTTTTTTTGTAATTTGGATGTTAATTTCAACTACAGTGATTAAACATCTAATAGTTTAGTATTCTCTAGTTTTAGAAATATAACAAAAACTATTATTTCTTGTGTAGTCTATATCTGAAGGACCTTACACATGAATTAGAGGTAGCCAATCCAACAAGATAGCTACTAGCTAAATGCAGCAATTAAAACTTAAATTAATATCTATACTGAGTATTATTAAATAAAAATTCAGTACTGTGACAGACTAGAAACCTTTCAATGTTCTATGTGCTTATACAAGTTGAGTGCCTATTGTGAGAGAAACTACATACATGGAACTTTTCCAACATCATAGAAAATTTTATGAGACAGCCTTAAAAAGTTCTGACAGTATTCTTCCTACTTGGAATGTGAAAGGGAATTTTGGAAAATAATCTATTTTTGAAGGTCACCCTGCTAATACAGGACAACTCAGGCTTTTGGAAGTTTGGTCTACTTCCAGTACACTTATCTTACTTACAGATCAAGAAAGACATTGTTACTTTGGCAAATGGTAAAACTGTATATTCTTACAGCAAATAGACAGGTAAAATACTGCTAAACAGGGCAAGTGTGAAGTCTTAGGAAGTGCAGAAGCCTGGAGGGTGTCTTGGCTAGTGGACTAAAGATGGTCTTTGATGTGACAAATCAAACCTCATCCACTGGCTAGAATTAAGTGTCTGGTTAACAATAATCACTCTGTATGTTTATATGTTATTTCAATTTCGTGATGTTTTTAAAATAAACTGGAAAAAAAGATGTTATCACTACAGAGTAGAGGGATTATAAAAGTTTAAAAAGTCACATCATTTATAGGGAGATTAACTTGAAATGATAGCAGTACCCCCATGAAATCAGAACTTTTTAACTTAAATTAAAATATATTAAGGAAATTATATAGATAAAATATATTTTAAATGAAACAAAAGGCAGTTCCTGAAAATTAGTTGGAATAAATGAGAAGGGGCAGAGGTGAATTGAAGTGATCCAAGAATTCAGTTGGTTAGCTAAAATATGCACAAAAATCAAAAACTTTTAGGTGACTTTCTGATATGCAAGTTGCTTTCATTCATAAAAAGAGGTAACTAGACCCATGGTGCTGAACCTGTATGCCGGAGCTCACTGTTTGAAATACTGAAATCTCTAAAAGTTTTGACACTGATTCTGACCAAGAATCATGTCACCCTCAATACTGTATTAAAAAATACAGAAATATTGGGGATGGAGGTGATGTGAATGGTACAGGAAGTGCTTAATATTGACAAGGGCATGGGTGCAAGCCAAGTTAGCCCCAAACGAATAAAAAGATACAGCTTGGCCAAAGATACAGCTTAGTTGCACAGCACCTGCCTGGCAAGCACAAAGACTTAAGTTTAATTGTTTGGTTCCCAGTACCAAAAGGAAAAGGAACGAAGGAAGGAAGGAAGGAAGGAAGGAAGGAAGGAAGGAAGGAAGGAAGAAAGAAAGAAAGAAAGAAAGAAAGAAAGAAAGAAAGAAAGAAAGAAAGAAAACTGAAATTTATACCTTAAAATGTAATTCAGTGGCAACCTTAGCACCTATTGCTTGATTATTCTTCTAGCCTTATAACCTGTGTCTCTTGATAAGAAAACTTGCCCTGGTTGTCCTCATCTAAGTCTGGAAAAATCCCTTTAAAGAATTTGGAGACAGATAAGAATGCTGAGCCTATTTTTTAAAAATTACTGCAAGCCCAAAAGTGAAAAATATAATATTAGTACTGATAGGAAATGAATGGTGAGATTAAAGGAGAAAAATTATCTTTTATGGCTCAAATTCTAATTACATACCAGCTGCATGAAGTAATGTATTATTTTATAATTTTCCAAGTCCTCTTTTGACCCATATTAACATTTTAAAATAAACCCCTTCCGTATTTCATAAGAATCACATCTTGGGAATTACAGACACTATTTTCCCAAAAAACATCAAAGAAACACAGTTATGGTTTCGGTCTGGATGTCCCTGCAAAGCCTCATGCAGTCAGGGAGGTAGGCTTTTAGAGTTTGTGAATGACTCAGGGTCCAGTGCTGGGATTATGAATATGAGTGCTTCACCCAAGTGGGTATGGCCTGCATACAATATAAGGGACAAAGTCTTCTATCCAGGCTTCTCCCCTTTTGGTCTTGTTGCTTGTACTACTTTCTGCTGCCATGAACTGTTACCCTCTTAAATGTGCCACTCTTCCTTGAAGCCAGCTAATTATGGACTGTAACCTCCACAAACTGTGAGTTAAATAAACCATTCCATCTTTCACTTTAGGTGTTCAGTATTTTGTCCCAGCAGTGAAAGAAAGGCAACCAAGACAGAACTTAGTATCAGAGGAGTGGGGTAATTGCTGTGACTGTACCTGACCATGTGGTTCAAGAAACTATGGGCATGTCTTGTGGGAAAAGTTTGGAAAAGTTCAGAGATGTTGCCTAAAAGCATAGAGCTGGAACACCTTAGATTGTTCTGCATGGGAGATTCTGGTCAGAGCTCATAAAGTTGATATAAATCCTGCCGGTAAGGAACAAGCTCCAGAGGTTTCTGCTGGGAAAAAGGACTACATTGATTGTTGGACTCCAGATGGTATGTCTTATGCCTTGGCAAAAAGTTTGTCTGCATTTTGTTCATGTCCAGAGACTTTGCCTGATACTGATATTAAGGGCAGTGGACTAATTAACCTAGCAGAAGAAATTTCAACTCAGTTAAAGTTGAAGCAGTTGCGTGGCTATTATTAGGGGCTTTAAGCCTGATTTTTGTTGTTAATCAAGAGCAAAAACCACAGGATGATTTGAAATGTTGTGAGTTTGGCCAAAAAGAAATCTTCAGTAATGCTGTGGAATGTAAAGATAGAATAGAGACCACCATTCCTGAGAAGGAAGGAATGAAAGAATACATAAGGTAGCCTGAAGGCATCATGGGAAGCCATGGATCTCCTCCCTTCACAGCATAGACGTTGCTTTGAGGAGAAAGCTGCAGAGCATCATGTTCCAGATGGCAGTGGTGGCCACAAGAGGTTCCAAAAGGACAGAGGCCACATAAGCTTCCAGAATGACAGTGGCGTAGTGTGTCTGTTCTTCAGAATCAGGTTCAGAGTGCCCAGTAATCCAGAAACTCAACCCCTGTGGCCAAGAGAGAGTAAACCCTGGCTACTGCTCCAACTGGCGGCAGACCTCAGCATCATCCACATGGCCCTGGTTTTAGGCGCAGGCAGAATGCAAGAGTTCTGAGGTTGAGAAGGCTTCCACCCTGATTTCAGAAGGACTGAGAGGCTAGGAAGTGTTCCCCTTAAAGGGCAGTAAGTTAAACAGTGAGTGTGAAACCAAAGGTGCAATGGAGAACCCAGAAGTTTGGAAAAGCCAACAGTGTGGGTCATCTGTGGAAGCCTGCAAGGAGGGAGCAAAGTCAGCCCAAGAGAGAAGCCATGGGAGCGACAAACACCAGAAGTGCCACAAGGGTGGAGTCACTCAAGCCTGTTGTAGCTCACAATTTGCCACAGACTGCTTCAGATATTTCAAATGGAACTATAGGACTTAATGTTTGTCCTGCTGGATTTTGGACTTGATTCGGTCCTAATCCTTTGTATCCCATTTGTATATTTTGGAATAGAAATTTTATCTTGTGCCATTGAATTCTGGAAGTGTTTAACTATCTTTTCATTTGTATTGAGGCTCAAAGCTTAGTTTGCCTTAAATCTCAGAAAAGACTTTAGACTTGGACCTTTCAGCAATGCTGAGACTGTTAGGACTTTGGCAAATCTTCCAGATGGACAAAACATCTTTTGCACAAAGGATGTGCATGAGTCTTTGGCAGGCCAGGGACAGAATATTATGGTTTAAGTCTGGATGTCCCCCCTAAGCATCATGCAGTCATGGAGGTGGGCTTCTGGAGTTTGTGAATGATACATGGTCCAATGCTGGTATTATAGGTGTGAGTGCTACACCCAATTGAGTGTGACCTACATACAATATAAGGGACAGAAAGAGTCTGCTACATGAGCTCCTTCCCTTTTGCTTCTGTTGCTTATGCTGTTTTTTACCTCTATGAACTGTTGCTCTCTGCCATGTGCCACTCTGCTTTGCAGCCAGCTGATTATGAACTGAAACTTCCACAAACTGTGATCTAAATAAATCCTTCCTTCCTTCATTTTGGGTGCCAGGTATTTTGTCCCAGCAGTGAGAAAAAACAGTAACCAAGACAAACACCAAGGAGAAATAACAGTGCTAAGTCACTTTTTCATCTCTAGCATGACCTTTTTTGGCTTCAAAACATATCCACTCTCAAAATTACTAATCTTTAATGGCCCCTTTCACTTTTGGTTCCTGATGTTCCAAGGAATTTCTCAGATCCACTCTTCTTTTTCACTGGTTCCTCTGAAATATATGTAAAGCAGAGAGTTAGAGAAATGACTGAAAGAATATTATCTCCTGAGGCTCTTCAGCACAGATGGATTAGGGAAATATTCTAGATCATTTTCCTAGTCCTCTCCTGTCCAGCACAAGCCTCGCCTTGCAGGTCAGGGATGCAACTGGATGGCAATCAAAGCAATGAGGATTATTTCTAACCCCTGTTAGCTCAGATCCATGTGACAAAGCCTAGATGACTAGCACCCCTGTGACACAGTACTCAGAATGCCAAACTCAACTACAGTGATTATAGCTGTTATGGGTTTAGTGGGAGAAAGTGTGAGAGCCACTGTGCCATGCAATCTCTTACTCTAGCTCCTTTGCCTCTGAGTTACAGCCTTGTGTCCAGCCCCTATTCACCTTCCTCTATAATTTTCTGACTCTGTATAGGAATAGATTCATAAATGCTGATCTGAGATGACAGGAGAGAATAAAGGTAAGCAGAGTACAAACATCTCTGATCTAGAATTGTGCTCATTTTGCTCGCAGTATGATTCTGTGCTTATATTCTTCAGTGTACACTTGTCATTATATCATTCATTGAATGGATACTTCACTGCATTCTCATCAGCTTAGAAATCTTTCATGAATACTATGCTCTTGCGGATCCAGGCCTTTCCCCTGGATTCTGAAAAATTTTAATTTGCTTTTAAACAATGAAACTGGCAAAACTGCTGATTGTTGTTCAAGCTCCACAGCTTTCTTCCCATAGGCTTTTCTATCCTTTGGTCATCTTTGATGTCAACTTGTTAAGAGGAAAGAAGATACTCTGGAGGTTGTAAAAGCTGTAAATTACAGGTAAAATTTTCAGTTAGTTGTATTCGTTGTTTTCTATAAAAGAAATAATAATTTCCTATACTTTGTTTCCTTATGTAGTGGGTTGGTAATGATGGTCAGCTTGAACACCAGCTGAGCTGAATCAGTGTGGTGCTGAGCGTGGATGGCCTACCTGAGGACTGCTGCCAGATTCATGAAATAAACTTGCATGAGTCATTGTTGTTGGGCTCTAGGTTTTCAGCTGAACTCATGCATGTTATTGCCGTGGGATCCAGGCCCATAGCTGGATTTTCTAGGTCTTTGGTGTTATAAACAGATCTCCTGTACTATCTTTGTATTTGACTCTTTGGGTGACCAATATAAATAATACTATAAATTATATGACCTATATGTAATTGTTCACCTTGTAACCCCTGACTCTGACATCCTATGAACAGAAAAAGAAAAATTCAGTTATAAATTATAGATGTCTCTAATTAATTAAATAATATATGCATTTGTTCACATGGAGACTAAACTACTTATTCATAATTAACAATAAAATGGAAATAATACCTGGCTGTAAATATCTTCCATCTAGAAGATATCTTCTCTCTTGTGTGCTCTCTCTCTCTCTCTTTCTTCCCACTCTTTCTTCCCTTCCCTTCCTTGCTCTTTTCTATCTCTCTTATTTTCTTTTTTCTCTTTATGAAAATATTCATTTAACTTCACTAGGTTTCTTTATAATACTTAAGTTTTAAGCAGGAGAATTTCAGAAACTCATTTTTAACTCCAATGCCTGTATACTTATCAAATGTCTAATTGCATCATCCAAAGTAAGGTTCCATTGGCCAAGACAGAGATAATGTGAGAGGGAACTATGTGAAAATATGAAGACCAATAGGCATAAGGAAGATTACCATAAAGAGAGTAGATTGCAGCCATTTAAAAAGAAAAAAATCTATGGGTCTTGGAAGATCTTTATTTGTATATATCACAGCATCAATAAAACTAGTAGTTTCAATATAAAGCAAAACTTTCAGGCAAAAATTCCATATTTTTTAATTCAGTTCATCATTATTTTCATCTAAGTATCAGCATCTTTGTGTATTTAAATATTTACCTCATCCCTGCTACATTTTTAACATTAACTGCACTGTATTTCTACCTTTACATAATGTGCATTTTAACAATGATGTAAATTATTTTTATATTTTAATTGGAAATTTTGATAAATAGTATTGTTGCATGAAGCTAACTTGCATTGAAAAAGATAAAAGACATAAGCACAGCTTTCTGTTTACTCTTAGAGAACATATAATCAATATATTTCTATATTAATTTTCCAAACTTTCTGTTCTCCCAACTTAATTGTTTTGGGCTTTTATTTCTTCCAAAGCTTCATGCACAACTTTTTGATGAAATTTACAAGTTCATTTTAGCAGAGAAATGATCTATGTGAATGTTAGCTGCTGTGTGCAAATGGCACATTATTTTAAATTAGTGCCACAACTAACAGCAAATGAAATTTTTTTAAAAAAATTAAAAATTTGAGTTACATTTTAAGTGAAGCATAATGAAGGCATTGAGATGCAAAGCAGTTTTCATGTCTGAATCAAGTGACATTTTCTATAGCATAAAAATAAAACGACATACCAGCATTTCCTGAGATCTGTGCCACGTTGAACTTGGGGTGCTGGGAAAACAGGCAGCCAGCTCACAGTTCTGGTGGGCAGCTGTGAGCCTACCAGTGCACGGGCTAAGAATCAAACATCCATCTCATCCCCCCTCCCTTAGCAAGTGAGAGCCAGAGATCTGAGCAACTCTTGTGAGTTTGACTATATGCAGTATAGCAAATAAGGGGGATTTTTTTCTGTCATCTCTTTGAAGGCAAAGATTTTTTATGTCTGTTTTGCTCTGTTCTGATCAATGGTATTGCTCTATTCAATATTCTGTTTTTATAATTTTGGTATTTCTTTCAATATTACTCTACCTGATTAAAGGAACAACTATTGTGAAGAAAACCAGATATACTATTGTACCTATTGCTGTTATCCCGGTAACCAACTGTGAGGTTCTGCACCAATTTCACTGCACTGCCTCAATTGGTTTTGTTCTGTCTTTTTCTGCTTTATTTTGCTACCTTCAAAATAAATAAATAAGAAGAAGAAATAAAAAATTTTAAAAAGTAAATAACAACAACAAAACAGATTAGTAAGGTACTGAGCAAGCTGAAACATGATATAACAAAACAGATAATGGACTTAAAAAGCAAAAGGAGGAAAAGAAAGTACTCTAAAGGATATAACTGCATGTATGTTTAAGCGTGTAGGATAACCATGTTGCTAAGTTTTTTGTTGGATCATTGAACAGAACTGTTTGCAGCCTCACTGTTTGAATATGCACTTTGTATGCTTTAATTTTGTAACTTGAACATCTATATCCAAGAAGACAATATGGAAAGTAAAATAAATAAATAAATAAATAAATAAATAAATAAATAAATAATAGAATGACAAACTCCATCAAGGAATTCAAGAAATCCAGATTAAAAATATAACCTAATTCAATTATGATTGTAACACCTACATGGCATAAATCAACTTTTTAGTTTAAAAGTTGTTTTGCTGATATGTTTTTAAAATTTGTGGTAGAGCCTAAAGCTGTTGGAATGAAGCCAACAGCGCACTGGAGACCCTAGGAAATTGGAGATGCAGGGAAAGTGGGACATGTGTATAGCTAGCCCAAGAGTGAGGTTGCATGGGCTGCAACCAGCAAGGCCATCAAGGCCATAGAGGTAGGGAAGTTCAAGCCCTTTGGAGCTAGATCTTCAGAAAAATTGCCTTTTTTTCCTCCCAGGAATCAAACTCGGAGTTTCACCCTTGCCAGACAGGGGCTGGGCAACTGAGCTACATCTACATCCCTGGCCCTACAACTTGCCTCTTGTGCTGAATGTGAAGATACAAAGTTTAATGTTTGACCTGTTGGGTTTTGGTCCTACCTATTAGGATTCCTTTCAATATCCTGTTTCTCTCTTTTGAAATGGAAATGTTTACCTTGTGCTCCTGTATGCAGAAAGCATCAAACTTCCTTTTTTGATTTTTACAATGCTTCACAGCTAAGCACATCAGAGGAGACTTTGCACCTAGACTTTCAGCAATACTGAAATAGTTATGACATTGGTAATTCTTAAAGATGGACTAAATATATTTTAGTTAATGAGATGGACACAAGCTTCTTGGGGACTATGGGAGGAACGTTTAGGACTATGACATTTCCCCAAATCTGATGTATTCGGAGGAGGGGCTCTTGGATGGTGATTGAACCATGGGGCTCTATTTATGTTGGTGGATTAATCCATTGATGACTTCATAGCTGAATGTGCTGCTAGCAGTAGGGACTGGTTGGAGGGGACACAGTGGGGCTGTCACCAGGATGGGTGTATTCTTGTCTTTGGTTCCTACCCTCTCTCTCTCAGCTTCCTTTTATAGTGGAGTAAGCAACTTTCCTCTGCCATCTACTTCTCCCACATGATTTCTACCATGAACTGAACCCTCTAAAATTACAAGCCAAGATAAACCTTTCCTTTTTTAGCTACAAGTGACAAGCATTTTGTTCCAGATATAGGAAAGTGACTAAGACACCATGAAAAACTTAGTTTGGATGTTTTAACTGCTTTATCTTTAGTTTACTAAGCACCTCTGCTGCTGAGTATATCCTACTTTTTAAAACAGATTAATTTAGGTATTGGTAAAGTGTATAATTTATAATAGATTTATAAAATTATTCAATCAATACAACAATCCACTTTTAGAATGCGCTCATCACTCTAAAGGTACTTTGAGACCTCTTTACAGTGTACACATTTTTCCAACTCCTTTCATTTTAACTACATCCTCAAAAAACTATATTTAATGTTCACTATTTTCATGTTTCCATAATATATCATACATGCATAATTCTATAAATACTATACAAATAGTAGATTTAAATTTGATTTCTTTGGAATTGTTTCTCTGACTTTAGTTGCAGAGCAAATGTTAAAAGAAAAAAAAGACAGTCCCTATAACTGTTTGTTGATAAAATCCACATTAATTTTATAGCCAATGCACAAGTCAATTACTTTGCTCACGAGTGCCCTTGAGTGCCTGTGAAGTCTACTGAAGGGTCATTGACATTTCAGTTTTACCTGCGCATTCAGGGCTCCATGTCCTTAAGCTTTGAGTTAACAATTCGGTCTCATCTCACTAATCCTTCCTTGCACATAAAGTTCAAAGTACTTGATTTGCAGAGGCATTTTCATTGTTTGCAGGATTATCTAGGGAAAATTTACCAACATAGACATTTAAATAATGGCTGAGAGAAAAAGCTAAGGCAATCACCAAGAAAGTAAAGTCAAAACTGAAGGAAAAACTACATGGCAAAAAATTCTAGGTGGATGATGAATTCAGAAAATATCACCTAATAGAATACCAGATTTTCATATTAGAGAAAGTAAATAAAGTATGAGGATTTCATCACATGAAAAAGCAACTATGTTAAGGCTGAAAATAGGCAAAGGTCTTCTAATAGTAAAAATCAACAGACTCTAAATAGGGTTGTTTAAAAAGTACTATCTATTTAATACTTTGAGGAAAATTTGTGATCATAAATTCCCATAAAACAACAGAATTTGGGGAGAAAAAGAAATAGAACAAGATTCTAAGATATAGTTGTCTAGTCTTGAGAATGCAATAAAATATTTGGATCATAATTATGAAGTATTCCTAGAAATGATTCAGTATTTGTTAAATCATTTAACAAATATAACATTGTAGATGCTATCTGTAGTACAGGGGAAATGTACTTTGTTCCCATAAGAAAATGAAAATCAATTAAAAATACTAGTGAAATATTTGGGCCTTGCAAAGCATGGCCCAAATATGAACAATAATGTTACATAGTTTGAAAAAAAAATCCTGAAAAATAAGAAAAGGACCTAACAACTTTGGTGTGGAGTAATTACATGATGCTTTAAACTTTATGAACCCATTCAAACCACAGGGAAAAATTAATAGCAATACTTAATATAAAATTATGAATTATATTTATCATTTTATCTCTAAAATTATAATAACGTAATTAAGGAATACCAAAATAAATTAAAAGTAGTTGTATTACATTCCTATACTCATTAAGATATGAAATATTTCTGATGTATAGGATTCATTATAAAGGTTTTTCTACATTCTTAAGAGGAAACAATCCTAATGCTTGCTGTTCAATTCTTTGCATGTATTTATAATGCATTCTATATGTGAAATCTGACAAAGAATGCATTATAAAGATATGACTGTTTTAGCCTGGGATAGAGCTCAGTGGCAAAACACCTGCCTGACAAGTGCAAAGTCGTGAGTTCGATTCCCAGTGCGAAAATAAATAAATAAAAATAAAGATATGACTCTTTTAACCTTCTTGTAATATACTATAATCCGTACTGTAATGCCAATGTCCAAGCTATTCTCTATCCTATATTATTGAGATAGATAATTTGTAGTTGAAAGTCTTTTTTTTTTTTTTTTTTTTGTGGTTCTGGGGATGGCTTTGTACATCTAAATGCTCTACTACTGCTAGCCCAGTCATTCCTTTTTAAAGCCACAGGTATTAAAAGAACAAAAATCATCTATTTTTCTGTTAAAATATTTTACAATATTGGCAAATCTTAATCTCACTGAAATGAATATTTGTAATTATGATTCCTGCTGAACATGTGTAAAGGTTCCTCTCTCCCTGATTTTCCACTCAGCCAGAAGTAACGCTTACATTTTATAACAAATGTTTCATTACATGTCATTTACTCTCTCCTAAAAATATCAATAGATAATTTAATAACCCTATACACACATCTGAACAAGGAAAAGAGCCATATAAAAGAGAATTAATGGAAGATAAAACAAATGATTCATATTTTAAGTATACACAAACACTCAGGCATAACCATACCTAAAGTCAAAACATGTGTGGGGGTACTTTTCCTATAAATAGGAGTCATTCTGAAGGTAACATAATATTACAGTTAAACATTGTTATATGTTGTGACTATACATTGGCACAGGAAGGTAAATATATGTTATAGATCTGTTGCAATTACACAATAATTCAGGAATATTGTTTTGGTGACTTATATCCCATAAGCTATTTAGCCACTAGTGATATTTTCAAAATGGTATGATAAATTTTTAAACTAAAGAAAATTCAGCTTATATAAACCCTGCAAAACAAATATATTTGCAATATAAGAGAGATATCCATTCCAGCCTCAGATTATTTAACAAACATTTTACCTATGTAAATGTCCAGAAGGACAGCTGAATGTAAACGTATTTGCATGCAAAACAATTCTTTGGTACACAGAATTCTCTAGAGTGATCTTGAAAATTTATTTTCTGTTATGGTTTATATCTAGATGACTCCAAAGCCTCATACACTCATAGATGGATTTTTTTGAAATAACTAGACCATGGATGTGTGATACTGGAAAATGGGTATGTGAGGCTGGATTAATCCACTCATAGACTTAGCATAATTCTGGATATGAAGGCTAGATTCACAGAAGGGGGAAGACTCACCAAGAGTGTGGATTGCTCCAACCAATAGGCTTATAACAGGGATGGAATAAAAACAAAAGAAAGGAGAAAGGGTTGTTTGTTCCTATCAGTCATGCATTGAACTCTCTCTACCCTGCCATCCTCATCTGCCATGCTGCCCTGCCTTTGAGCCAGCCAAGTACATATTTAAACCTGTACTACTGTGAGCTTAAAATAAACCTTTCCAACTTTCACTTGTGGATATTAGATAATTTGTCCTAGCAATAAGAAAATAACTCAGGCAACTTCTGTGGCCCTGAGTACTACAAACAAGTATTGATATTTTTCTTGGCAAATATCAATATCCAAAACAAGTCCAAAACACCCACCCATTTGAAAATTACTCAAATACATATTCAGAAGAACTTCTAAGGATTTAAGAATTGCTATATCTCTAGGAAAATAGTAACTATATCATAGGCAATACAGATCTTCAAATTTGCCAGGTCACAGTAATATTTCTTTGTAGTTGTCTGAGT
This sequence comes from Hydrochoerus hydrochaeris, assembly GCA_004027455.1. Lineage (NCBI taxonomy): Eukaryota > Metazoa > Chordata > Mammalia > Rodentia > Hydrochaeridae > Hydrochoerus > Hydrochoerus hydrochaeris. The sequence continues at coordinate 227,416 of PVLA01000933.1, forward strand.
TATATCCATCACCAGTATCAATCTTTTTCTCCACATTTTCAGCCACATTTAATGTAAAAATTTTCCATTTTTGTCAATCTGATGTATGTAAGACATGCTTTTTAAAATTTATATTTCTGTGCTTATTTGTCATAGTGAGTATTCAACTTGTAATGTATTGGAGTTTTGTCTTTGAATACTGAGATAAAGTTTATATAGCATAAATTTGTTAACAACATTGAAAGGCCAGAAATTATAGCTTTCATGAAATACTGTGCAATATATAAAAAGGATGAAACAGAACTGTAAGTACTGGAGTGAAGAAATGAATAAATACAGTGATACAAGAAAATAAATGCTCAAAGAAGAATATAAAGTAATATTTATACATAGAAAACATGTTAGAAAACATCTTAGACATATTCCAAATGTGATAGGCAATTATCTTGGCAGGAGAATTTTGATTAGATAGAGTGAAGTGACCTTTCAGCCTTTTTTTCTCTGCTTTATTTTATTTAAGATGCTATATGGATTGTGTAATTAAGCATCTCATTTAAATTTTAATGTGCTACATATATGCACCAACTCCTCATGAGGAATGTAAAGATTATGCACTGTAAACATGCACTAATAAAATCTAACAAAAATAGTGATAAGTAATAAATAATGAGGTAAAAAGAAGATATGTATTACATAAGCATATGTATATATAAATACACACATATAACCAGGTATTAGGAAATTCTCAGTTCTTCTTTATAATTGTTACGTAGTCATAATTCTATATACATACATGTTAGAAGTTAACTGTGTGACCATGTAGCCAACAAAGGAATAAACTTGAATGAACCATCCCTACTATGTGCAAATGCAAATTATAGTTAGCTGTTATTAGAAGTTATAGTATAGAGACACTGCTGAAAAGCAAATCCTCATACATTTGCAAGTATAGCAATAATATAATAATATAGAGAATAACAAAAAAAGATCGCCAATTGACAGGTAGCACAATAAAAAGCCTCTCTGAGAAAAACAACTCAGATGCTAGAATTTAACACCATGGAGAAGACCAGATGAAAGCAGAGGAATTCTCACAACCCAGGAAGAAACTGAGGAAATAGAAAAAGAAAAAAAATTTTAAAAAGAAATGTAATGGAGGGCTGGAGCTGGGCACACTCCTGTCACTGTGCTGGGTGCATCTTAGAGTTGGGCAATTCACGATCTAGCTGAGGTTGCACCCCCACTAAGAGTGGGGGTTTATGAGCTCAAGACCCTTGGCAGGAGGAGGTGCTGCAACAGGGAGTGGAAATGGCAAACTGGGCAGCACGGACTTTGGTAAGTGCTGGGAACTGGGTTCCCCAGAGTGGGATAAATGGCTAGATAACATATTGGATTTAGGCAGGACAGGCTTGGGTTGACAACCGAGGTAGGGTCAGTCAGCACCTCCTGGCCCAAAGCAGATTGGTGGGATCTGCTTGAGCTGGGCCATGCCCCTGGTCGGGACCCAGTAGCCAGGGATGAGGCTGTCCCAAACCTGTGACATCTTGCAGAGCGCACACTAATGTGCCGAAGACATTCACTGGCCTAGAGGGGAGGGACCGACCCACATCACAACCTGTGTGCCCCTTACAGATCAACAACAGGCTGGAGAGAGCAGCAGTCCCCTAGCCAGTACACTTCAGAAAAACTGTAAGCAATATGAAAGGGTCCTGAGACCACTGCCATTCGCCTGTCTGAAAGAAACCAGAAACATGACAAAACAAAGAAACAGCAAAAAGCCTCCAACCACTGACCCAGGGAGTGTAAGTCCTGGAGAGGTGAATGCAGAGGAGATCAAGGGCAGCAAACATGCAATATTGGACATGGCCTCACCAGAAATAAACAAATACTTCCGTGACCTCATCAATGAATTTAAATCTGAAATTCTAACTCAGGTGAAGCAAGATATAAGAAGATTAATAGAAGAAATGCTGGGCACACTGCAAGAAAACACAAATGGAAGAATGGAAGAACCCAGAGAAGGGAGAGAAGCCTTTGATGAAGAATATAAACAAAATCTAGAATACATGAAACAGATCCAAAGAGAATATCAGGAAATTAAAAACTCCATTGAAAGCTGGAAAAACTTCTTAACAGAAACTAAAGACAGACTTTCAAAACATGAAGATAGATCTGCAATGTATGATCACAAAAGGAAGGATCTCTTAAAAATAACAAGGAACCAGGAAGTAATGATACAAAGGTTAGAAGATGACAAGAGGACTTATAACTTAAGAATAAAAAATGTGAACAAAGAAGCAGGGACAAATACAAATGAAATAAAAAGGCAATTCACAGAAATAATTAAGGAAAACTTCCCAAGCATAGGAAACAGAAGTGATGTTCAGATATATGAGGCATACAGAACTCCAGACAGCTACAACCAAAACAGATCTACACCCAGACATATAATAATCAGGATTCCAGAAATCCATTGCAAGAAAAGAATATTAAAAGTGGTCAGAGATAAGAAACAGATTACCTATAAAGGAAAACTCATCAAAATCACAGTGGACTTCTTGATGCAAACTATCAAATCAAGAAGAGCTTGGAGCGAAATATTCCAAGCCCTGAAAGAAAATAACCTCCAACCCAGATTGATGTACCCTGCAAAACTGTCTCAGAATTAATGGAGAGACAAGATATTTACACAACAAAGAGAGTTAGGGTTAGGGTTAGGGTTAGGGTGAGGGTTAGGGCTAGAGTTAGGGTTAGGTGAGGCAAAGAAGATTGGCTATATTGCTGTTTTGTCTTGACTGATTTTATTTGAATCTGGTGTGCTAGATAGTATCAAGTCTGAGAGTAGTGGCAACTACTCTGAAGATGACAAGGTTCAATAGGATACCCATTCTGGTTTGATTATTAACTGCCTTTGAAGTCCTATAATGTCTCCAATGTTTGAGTTTTATTAATATTACCTTGTACTGCTATTTTTAATTATACTATGCCTGATAATATAGACAGTTTTATTGAAAACCACAAGATACATCTTAGTAACTTCCACAGATCACCTAGTATTGTGATTTTATATGTCCTTTTCATTTTGTGATTCTCTAGGAATTTTATTTTTAACTTTTTTTGATTTGTTTTTCCTCTAATACAGAAAGGCTAGGTTTACATGTAGAGACTTATACATGTATAGAACTTCTAAACAGTTTACGAGAATTAATTATAGTTATTGTACAAAAATGAGAGGAAAAGAAAGTTTTCTAAAGGATATAGCTTCATATATGTTTGGGTGTGTAGGATTGATGGTCATATTAGTAACTTTTTGTTGGATAGAGGAACAGAACTGATTGCAGTCTCACTGTTTGAATGTTCACTTTTTATGCTTTATTTTTGTAACTTAAACAACTACTTCTAGGAAAAAAATATGTAATTATCAACTAGTGATTTCTTACTGGTTTTTTTGGAATTATGTATTATTTCTATCCTCTTTCTGTTTCATTTTTTCTTTAAATAAAAAAAAAGAAAAAAAGAAAATAACCTCAAACTTCCTTTTTAAATACTTTCATTTATATAAGCAAAGTTATTAGCTATTTGGTGTTCAGGAATGTGGCAACTTCATTTGTATCTTGTAAACCTTGTTCTATGGCTTGTGACTAATGTGCCCCCCACAAGATTCATGTTCTACAGACTTGGTCACTAGGATGATTGTACCAGGAAGTGGTGGAAATTTAAGACCCTAAACCTAAGCTAGGCATAGTGTTACACACTTAGAATCCCAGCACTCTGGGATAGTGAAGCAAGAGGATGGCAAGTTTGAGTCCAGATGTAGCAACTTGGCAAGACACTATCTTGAAAGAAATAAAGGGACAGAGCTCAGTTCAAAGCCCCTACTTCAACCCTCAAAACTGAAAATAAAATAAAAATATAATAAAAGAATAGAAGAAGAGAAGAGGAGGGGAGAGGAGGAAAGGGAAGGGTAGGACAAACGAGGGGAGGAGAGGGGAGAAAAGATGGTACTAGTCGGAAGTGATTAGGTCACTGTGGGATGGTCCTCAGAAGGTAGTTGTCACACCCCTCTTCAAACCCTCATCTCCCTCTCCTCTGAGTGTAATCACTTTTTTACTCCCGAGCACATTTTATGACTGTAAATGCCTTTGTACTCACTATGAGGTGAATCCAGATAAGGGGCAGCTCTCACTGAGTTTATGAAATCAACAGTAGGTGATACATCAGCCTAGAATTTTCCTTCCAAAAGAAATTTCAGGGGAGGTGTATAAAATTTTATAGTTTATACCATTAAGTATACTTTTTCTTATTTTTTTTTCAGTGAATTAAACCAGCTTTGCAAGGAAGAAGGTATCTCTATTTCTTAATTTTGAAAAAAAAGATCTGCAGAAATGATTATCTTTCTCTCCCCCTTTCATTTGTAAGTCTCTTAACAGAATTTCAGTAACAGCAATATTAGTAATCATTGCTATCATATTCATGTCAGGCAGTATTTCTAAGCATACACTGAGTGCTGACACTTGGAATCTTCCTGAAAAACATCTACAAACTATTGTTATTTTTGCCTTACAGAAATGAACATGAATACACTGAGAAGCTGTGTAACTTGCTCCCAGTTCCCAGGGTTGCTAGTCATACGTCTGGGAATTCAGGGTCTGATATGTGATCCAGACCTTTTCCCTCAACAGCTAAATTATAATGTCCATAATTAACCCAACCGACTGCAATCACAGCACTGCTTTATGTGTAAGCAAGAGTGGTAACTACTCTTTAGGATGTTGCTCTTTGTTTTTCTTTTCCTGACAAATTCTCTGGAGGCCAATTATTTCTGCCTCCAGGATTTTCTTGAAAAAGAGTCAGCGGGAGAGTCACCAGCATAGGAGAAATCCTGCTGCTTTGTGAGACTCCCTGATAAGCTTGAGTTGAAGAGTCTCTTTGTAACTTGTATTTCTGAATGGGAGTTTGTGGAACTTTCAGAAGACAACATGGGAGACTAAAATATTGTAGCATTTCTGCAAAAGGAATCTTGCTCTACCTCTTTTGCCCTGACCCTGTCCCAAGAAAAAAATGTGATCTAAAAAGCTGACTTTTTCTCCCCAGTGCAACCCTTGTCTAAATGCTTCAGTCAGTTTTGTGTCAACATCTCCCTCATTACATCTTCAGGAAGAATCCAAAGCACCTGAACAGCCAGCTATAAATGTTCTATTCTTTAGTCAATATTTACATTCTTCAGATATTACTATTATAGAATTTGTAGTCTTTTCTGTCCACTCATAATTTCTAGCAGAAAGATTTTTATGGAAGTAAGGGACACTGAATGCATGTGTGAGTTTTAGATCATTTTACTTTTCATTATTCTGAGCCACAATTAAATGTATACTTTATCAGGAAATAATTTTATCTCATAACAGTGAGACAGCTGAGAAAAAAATTGTCCTGGATGACAAAGCCCATTATTATAAAGCAACATAACAGTACTATGGGGAATTATTAGGAAGCAGATGTGAATGTACACTCACATATTTTCTTCTTTGTTTAAAAGATTATCATTTTCTGCTCCAATTGAGCTGTCAAAGAGAAAATATTTTTATTAAAACAGTGAGTCTTTTGGCATTTTTTTTCTCAATAGGATTGGCTACCTTAATTTATTTTATAATTGTCTTAATGAACCATCTTCCTTAGCCAGGAATCTTAAACAAATTAATTTCATTTAAACTCAAAATACACAACAGAGAACAATTGATTTACTCCACAGGGAATTACTTCAAATTCCATCATAGATATCTCACTAATTACAGGGATTCAGGCAATTGTCAATGCTATATTCAAACAATTTCCATTTAATGTGGCCAAGGATACAATGTGGTTATATAAAGCTCCTCTACCATTTAACTGTAATTTAAAGAATGGTAGAATATGGGGAAAATTCTATTCTGTTGAGCACTAAGTTAATACTGCTGTGGTATACTATGAGTGGTTCCTGGGGTTCACCCTTGAAATCATCTCTTAAAACAACCTGAATTCTGTTAACACGTGATAAACACAATAGTGTCCAATATCCTGAGGAAATGGTTTAACTACTCTAGGTTGCTAGAATATCATGTGAAGCAATACAATATTCATTTAGTTGGGAAGCAAATAATAACCCTACAGTATATATAACCCCATCTCACATAGCAATGTGCGTAGTAGCAGCAGTCCAGTGATTTCCTATCATGACCAGAGGCTACAGAAAATGTGTTAAATGTGTTAAATGGGGGTTCCTGTTTTTCTGGTAACACAAAAACACCCAAACTTCCAGTGTTCAGTCATCTATTGTATTAGCCAAGTAAAAACTGGAGTATTATTCTCAGTATTTGAGGAGTCATATTTAGGACATGGAATTGCTCATTTAAATAAATAATGAAGGTGAAAAGAGTCCAGAGATGACCTCTTTAGGCCAAAAAGTTAGTTTTCTCAGTCTCCATGATATTATGATACACAGACAAAAAAAATAATAAAAACAATTGTACATAGGAATGATTTCCTGATTACTTTTTTTCTTGGATTCTACATAACGTTCTAAATGCCTAATAAGCATTTAATTTCTAAATTCAGCTCTGATCGTCTGTTTAAGAATTCCACCACTCCTGTCCCTCCAGACTTCTCCATTTTAACTAAGAATGCCATTGTCCACTATGCAGGGGCATCTCCATACCTTTCCTTATCTCTTGAATAAAATTAGACACATATCTTTGTGAGCCACAGTTACTAACATTCTTTTAGTGTATCCTTCCTTTTTATTCTCTTACTGCCTCTCTTCACTTCAATTCTAAGAAAAACATATTTAGATCCAAATTGTGCTTCTGTAAGATAACTCTGAAGCTAGCATTGTAGGACTAGAATTAGGAGAGTAAATGTTCCAAGAAAATACAGCAAGATATTAGCAAGGGAAATCTAAGAGCAACAGAAAACAGTTGAGAGATGGAATAGGCAAATTCAAGTGGCCAGAGTTAGGGACTACAGGAGAAGAATTATTTATTAATGACATCTAGACAGCATAAGCTATCACTTATAATAAATTCCAAAGATGACTGTGCTGTGTATGTACCAAATTTGTTTTAAATGATTACTGGAATTTCTGGGAAGGTTTCCAAAACATAAATCCTATGGAAATTGCTAATATCTTCAAATTTATTAAAAAATTGATAATATCTTCAAAGTTATTCAAAAAATTTTACCAAATCATACATTTGATTTTTCAGACTTTGGAAAAAGGTAAAGATTTTCCCTTTGACATCCTTGGGAGTTCCCTTCTGAACTTTATCCTAATGGCTTTGGCATTTGTTTTGTATGACAAACATTATTTGAACTCTATTTTGAAATGAAGTATTGAAAACTTGACATCTTAAAATTAAATTACCAATAATGATTTCAGAACCTGATTTCTGTTAAGATTTCAGAAGTTAATTTATAGTTCAACAATACTGAAATAATTGCTTTCTAGTATATTTTCAAGTCTATATCTTCTTCATAATATTCCTTTATAGAACATTTTTTTCTGCTTATCTCTTATACTATCCAACTTTCATCCACCTACATGCAAGAACTCTATGCATGAATAAACACAGAAGTTTAAAATACCACTCTGTAGTCCCCTGTATTTAGCAAGTGGTGAAATTATGAAGCTATTAGACATTATGCTCAGGAATTTCAGAATTCCCTTAATGTTGTTCTTAGCCTATAATCATCATTCTCCATGTAGAATGCAAGCACATGTTACTGGAGTTTATTTATTGTGTTGTTGTTTTGTTGTGATTTTTGGCAGCAGTAGCACTCTCTATCAAATGAAAGGGCAAATAAACTCAGGCTAGAGCCTCACAACTCAATGCACAGAATATTAGTGAGTGTGACTTTGCTTTGTGACTTTGTCCTCTGATGCTTTAAGTATGAATACTTCCAGCTCCAATGAACCATTAAAATGTTTGTCAAATTGAACATAAACTTTCTACTGAGATGAATTAAATTTAGATAAAGAGTGAAAAAGTTAGATTACAATGTAAATGTAACTATTACTGCCTAATTCTTTGTAGGAGAGCTGACATTGCAAGAGATCTCAACGTCTTTTCATGAAGCAACTATTCGTGAACATTATTTCTGTCGTGTAGATGGGAGAAAAGGAACAAAAAGCCAGACCTGAATAGGTTGCCTTTTTATTACACAGCAATTTCAGGCATTATAGATGGAAACCAATCTTAGCTTTAGCCTAACTCTAACCCTAACCCTAACCCTAAAACATGGCCAAACAGAGAAGTGTGCTCTCACTTGAAAAAAAAAATACAAACATTTGACAGTAATCAGCAAATGACTATACTTACCGGCTGTCTTTGCTACTTCTGACCAAATGCAGTTCTTAAATTTAATTATTATTCATCAAAAATACCACCAATCTTACTAGACCCATTTATGTGAGTTGTGGGATTCAAAAAGAAGTCTGTGAAAGATACGTCTATAGCATTCATTGTGTCAATGATACTAATGTGCAACCACATAGAATATTTTAACATTGAATTCTGAGACACAAAATAAATTACTTTATATTTTGTCTCTTCCTCAATTTTCACATATTTTGAGTAACATAATTTATCTCCTGCCTTAAGGATAAATACCACAAAATATATGACTTTATACTTACCTCTTTATTTTTCTTCCTTCCAAAATATTTGTTTCATTACATATATGTTACATTTTATGCTTTTTTGTGGCTATTTTCTTGTTTTTGGCTCCTTGGCAAAAACCTGTATTTCTCTTCCATTTAAGAAAGAACTTAAAACCTTAGAAACAACTGAGTGCTGGGCATACATATGTAATGCTGATACTATGAGAGGCTGAGACAGGAGGATTGTAAGTTTTGAGACCAGCCTAGGAAATTTAACAAGTTAGGGAGACCCTGCTGAAAAATAAAAAATAAAGCACACAAATGTAGCTCTGTTTGGAGACTTTACCATCAATTAATTAAAATAAAATAATTTTAAAAGCAAGTAAATGAACTGAAAAAAACCCTGAAATACATAATGAGTTCCTAATACTTCAGAAATATAATGCAGATAATGGTGATAAACCACAATTGTTAAAAATGATATTCTTTGTCCTTTATAATGCTTGCAAAAAATAGGCCTGTCTCTCCTTTTTTCTTTTTCTTATGTGGTCTATATTATGGAGTAAGTCAAGTAACTGGTGAGAATTGAGAGAAAATTCTTAGACATCAGATCATTATTTGTAAAGAATTTCTTCTTGGAATTCGGTTCAAGATGGTGGATCGATAAGCAGCAAGATACTCAGCCTCTCTGAGAGAGACAACTCATGCTGGAATAAAATGTCATGGAGCGATCCAGACAGAGGGAGATGGATCCTCTCGACTCAGGAAGAAACTAAAGGCAAAAGATCTAGTCAAACATGCAGTCCCAAGGCTACAATTGCAGAAGCTTAGATTTGCGGCCACAGCACTCTCCAGCCACCTGAATTTGTGCCACCAGCGTGACTGCACAGAGCAGCCTGAACTCGCGACTCACAGAGCTGTGATCCACTGGGACTGCAACCCACCAGAGCCTCTGCCTGCTGGAGCCCTGACCCACCTGAGTGGCCTCAACTCACGACTCGCACAAAAGCCACCCGCTGGAGCCCCCACACACTGGAGCCGTGACCCACTGAAGCTGTGACCCACTCTGCCACCCACTGGAACCATGACCCCCTGGAGCACACAGAACCACACTGCTGTGACTGGCAAGTCACACTAAAGAGGGAGGTAGGCAAGCCCAATGGAGATGGAGCCAGCGAGAAACTCCGCAGTGAGTGCTGGGAATAAGATCCCATGGGAAGAGGGCAACCAACTGGACGACACGTTGGAATTGGGCAGGAGGAGCCAGAACTAGGAACAACAGTGAGTTCAGTTGGTTGCACCCTTCCCAGAGCAGTTTGGTGGGATCTGCTTGGCCTGGGTCATATCCCTGGTTGGGACATAATAAGCCATCCCAAACTGATTCCTGCCATGTAGCACACACTATCCCTGTGAAGGCCTCCAAAGGTTGACTGGCCTGGTGGGGAGGGACAAGCCCTGTCTACACCTCAATGACCAAAAGCAAACAGGAGAGGGCAGAAATCCCTCACCAACCCAACAAGAAAAGGGGCTGGGACCTCCACTATACACCTGTATGGACGAAACCAAAAACATGACAAGAGAAAGATACAAAAAAAAGTCCCCAGCCCAAAACCCTGAGAACATCAATTCAGGAGAGGAAAATACAAAAGAGACTGAGGACAGCAAACATGCAACATCAGATGCGGCTTCAATAGACATCAAAAGATATCTTCAGGACCTTGTAGATGAGCTCAAAACTGAAATATTAAATCAGGTAAAGCAAGATATAAGTAGATTAATAAAAGAAATGCTAAGCACCTCTTATGAAGACACAGATGGAAGAAGGGAGGAACACACACAAAAAGGAGAGAAACATTCAATAAAGAATATAAAGAAAATCTAGAATACATGAAGCAGATTCAAAGAGATTACCAGGAAATTAAAAACTCCATTGAAAACTGGCAAAACTCCTTAAAAGAAACTAAGGATAGACTATCAAAACTTGAAGACAAGTTTGCAATGTGTGACCATGAAAGGAAAGATCTCTTGAAAATAACAAGGAAATAGGCAGTAACAATACAAAGGCTAGAAGATGACAAGAGAACCTATAATTTAAGAATAAGAGATGTGAGTGAAGAAGCAGGAATAAAACAGGTGAATTACAAAGGCTATTCATGGAAATAATTAAGGAAAACTTCCCAAGCATGGGAAGAGAAAATGACATTCAGTTATGTGAGGCATACAGAACTCCAGCCACCTACAACCAAAACAGAGCTACACCCAGACATATAATAATCAAGATACCAGAAATTCAATATAAAAACAGAATATTAAAAGCCATCAGAGAAAAGAAACAGATTGCCTATAAATCACGGCAGACTTCTTGACACAGACCATCAGATCAAGAAGAGCTCGGAGCGAAGTATTCCAAGTCCTGAAAGAAAATACCCTCTAGCCCAGATTGATGTACCCTGCAAAACTTTCACTAGAAATTAATGGAGAAACAGGATGCTTCCATGACAAAGAGGAACTGGGGGAGTTTGTGACCACCAATCCAACCCTACAGAGAATACTGAAGGACATTCTAGAGAGAGAGAAAAAAAATACCAGGATTTTAGGAACAGTGGCAGAAGGCCTCATTGAACAGGACAGGCAATAGAATGGAGAAAAATAAACAAACAATGGCAGAAAAATAACACAGCAGAAATGAGGTAGAGAAGGTTGGCTATGATCTCTAACATAGATGGCCTTGATACACTAAAAAAAAAAAAATACAGGCATAGTAGATGAGGAGGTAGGGTCCATCGAGATGCTCTGATTAGGAAATATAATCAGCCTGAGAGAGGGTTTATGAACTGAAAATCAAATATGAGAAAACAATGTTCTATGTAACATGGAGCCAGAGAGAAATAGGGGCAACTCAAGCACCACCTGCAGATAGGATGGAAAGACAGGATACTTGTGTGCAGTAGAGAACTACTCAGCTATAACGAAGGAAAACCTTGAGTCTTTTGTAGTTAAAGGAATACAACTTGAGATCAAGTCCAGGAGTGAGAAGGTTTGGAAACACTTAGGTAAATAGCAGGTTGCCCCCCCCAATCTAAAAACAGAGGGAGTTGGTGGGACCCAAAATGCACAGCACCCTGTGAGAGTGAAAGGGGAGGAATAGCCTAAAAAAAGAAGGCTGAGGATATTGTTAATAGTGTACCAGGATTTAAAACCCACATTACTCACACCACTCTGCTTAGATGGATTATATTCTGTTCCAGTTTGTCTACTTGTACTAGATTTGAGGGCACTGTCAGTTATCCCTAAAATAGCAGGATATAGTATGGTAATCATCCTTAATTTCTTATTAACTTAATCTAAAGCTCTGTATAACCTACACTGTTTTACCAAAACTGATCTTAATTGAATCTGGCTTGTTAGATTGCTGTTTTGTATAGACAGATTTTATTCAAAGCTGTTATAATTGATAGTATCAAGTCTGAGAGTATAGGCAACTACACTGAAGATGACAAGATTCACTAGGATACCCACTCTGGTTTGATTATTACCTGCCTTTGAAGTTTAACATTGTCTACAATGTTTTATTTTTACTAATATGGTTATCTACTGCTATATTCAATTATACTGCTATATCCAAATATACCTGAAGATATAGACAATTCTATTGAGGATAACAACAAGAGACAACACAGTAATCATTGCAGATCACCTTGTACTGTGGTTTTATATGACTTTTTAGTTTCATGTTTTTATAGGAATTTGTTTTGTTTTGTCTTGCTATGTTTTGTTTTTCCCTCTAACACAGAAAGGATAGAAATACATGTAGAGACTCATGCATGTGTAGCTGTTTACACTCTCACTGTTTGAATGTCTACTTTGTATGCTTTAATTTTGTAACTTGAGCAACTATTTCTAAGAGGACAATACGTAATTTATCAACTAGTGATTTCTTATTGTTTATCTTTTTGTAAATTCTGTATTATTTCTACCCTTTTCCTGTTTTTCTCTTTAAATAAAAAATAAAATAAAATAAAATAATAATTTCTTCTTTTACATCTATTTAAATAAAAGATATTATCTCAGTGTTTTTTGAAATTTTCATAATGTCAATAAAATCAGTCTTTTAAAACTACATTGGGAGAAATTAAAGTTTTCTTCCAAATGATTTCTAGTGGCATCACCATTATTAACAACAATGAAAAGCAAAATTAATACTTAGATTTTTTAAAAGAGTATCTTCCAACATAGTGTGCAATAAGAATCATGCATTTAACAATATTCCATTTTATATACATAGAATAAACTCGGACTTGTGGACATCATTTTATTGCTATGGATAGAAGATATTAGTAAATTTCAATATCAGTGTTTGTGGAAGAATGCAGATGTATTACACATATTTTCTTCTTTCCCAAGTGCCTATCTTGTGCCATTGAATGTTGAAAGTGTTTTTACCCTTTCATTTGTTTAGGAGCTCACAGCTAAGAGTTTGCCTTAAATTTCGGAGAAGACTCGGGACTTTTCAGCAGTGATGAAATGGCAGCTCTTGCAGATGGACTAAATAAATGCCTTTTGCATAAATGGACCTGTAAAAAATAGAAATAAAGGAACATTTATCAGTTTTTGTGGGACAGGGAAGAAATGCTATGGTTTGTGTGTAGATGTCCTTCCAAAGCCTCATGCAGTCATAGGTGGAATTTCTTCAGAGGTAGCTGAATCTAGAGTGTGTGATTGGTAAATCAGTCCATCTACTGGTTGGTTTGCATAGTTCTGGATAGGTTTAGAGAGTGACTGCTACACCTGCCCAAGAAATAGCCTACATATAATATAAGGTACAGAGAGAGCTTGTCTCTTCTCCATCTCTTGTTGATTTTAGTGTTTTCTGCTGCATTGAACAGTTGCTTCTCTGCCATGTGCCATTCTGCCTTTGAGCCAGTTGATTATGAACTAAAACTTCCACAAACTGTGAGCTAAAGAAATATATTCTCCCTTAACTTTGGATGTCAGGTATTTTGTCTCAACAACAAGAAAAGTAACTAAGACAAACATCCTCTAATATAGTGGAATAGAAATCACATATTTAATAATAGTCCAATTTAAACACCTACTGTGAACCCAAACTTGTGAACATTATTTTGTTATTTTGGAAAGAAAATATTAATAAAAGCTAATATCAGTGTTTATGATAGAATGAAGATGTATTGCTCATGTTTTCTTTTTCTCTAAATAATGCTTCTGTATCTCTGATTATTTTTTCACTTCTTTATTTTCCTTCTGTAAAAACAGAAACTCTCAGGAAATATTTTTACATTTATGTAAAGTCTTTAGCACAATAAATACTTCACTGAAACACAGAAATATTGTTGTTTTAAAAATATCAAAATAACATAACCCTTTTAATCTTTTTTCTAGATCATCGACACAATTATGGAATGCAAAAGGCCCACCTCTGAAGAGACTGAAAGCAGATTATCACCGTTATTTATTTGTGGGCAATGTTGTCACTTCAAGGGCTTAATCAACTCTATTTCACCCTGAAAAACACAACACAGAGATGGTAAATTATTATGTGCTTATCTTATAAAATCTAGAAATTTTTCTCTACTTTTTAAAAAGCCCAAGCAAAGAAGCAAAAATTACATTTATTAACATCAAATGATCTCTAGTAGTTTTTTCTTCCAGATAATCATTATGAAATCTTCTGAAAATTGTTGTGTAATTTCTAGTAGTAGAAGAATCAGCCCAATAAAAAGTCAAATATATTAGTTCATAAGACATACTTAATCCCTTAATTTATTCTCTGCTTAAAAAATATACTCTTGTAGCTGGACATGTTGGTACATGCCTGTAATCCCAGCACTTGAGAGGCTGACTCACTGTAAGTTTGAGGCCAGCTTGGGTTACATAGTGAATTCAGGCCAGCCTTCCTGAAAAAACAAAAACAAAAGCAGAAATACATATATTCTTCTATCTACCAAAACGTTATATTCTACTAAAGATACTGACTCGGCTATTTTTACAAAGCTATTAGGAAAAAAAGTACAAGTGGAAATGAATAAATATGAAAATATTATAACCCAACCTACTGTAGACACCCTTTTCTACTCAGTATTCAAGATTTCAGTTGCTCAGCCTGAAATTTTTCTAGCATTTAAACTTTTCCTACTGAGTCCTTTAAAAAGTATTCATAATACCAATCTTTTGTACTAAATATTGCTGTGTTTAAACTAAATATTGCTGTGTTTAAACTGAGCAATTTTGTAAAACATGAACAAAAGTTCATGTTCAATGACATTAAAAGGGCAATTAACTAAAATGACTAGACTTTGTTATTTTTCAAACATTAAAAATAGATAATAATATTTTCCCTTTTTGAAAGATTCAACATTTGAGAACACACACAAAATGATGACACACACACACATACACACATCTTAACCATATTGTGACAATAAAGAAAGCAATTAAGAAAACATATATTTAAAAAACTGAAAATAATTAATACCCCTTATTGATGAAAGTGATCAGCAAACCACATGTAGGAAATATGATAAAGCACATTTGAGGAAAATCATTTATATATGTTTTAACATATTTAGTAGTAAAAGATTGGATGTTTTCCTTCTAAATGGAAGAAAATGAAGATGTTCCCTTTTGCCATCCCATGTAGAGAATGTATTGAGAATCTCAAGTGTAATAATGTGATGAAAACAAATAAAACAAATGAAAACCAAAAAGAAATAAATAAAACTTGCTTTACAGATAATACAATTATATGCATAAAGAATTCTAAGCACAAACAAGAAAACTAAATCTGAGTAAAATTTACTAAATATACAACATAGAAAGTCAATATATGAATTCAAATATATCCTTGTTCTCAAGCCCCCACTACAGAATGATTTAGAGATAGTAATTTACTACAATATTTAAAATTAAATTTGACAGATGATGTAGAAAACTCTTCACTTATAAGTATAAAACTCTAAACTTATAATTAGAAATTATTACTGAGAATAAAGATTTAAGTAGAGAAATATATCATATATGGCATAATGCAGTAAAAACTTTATTATTATTAAAATCTTATTTTCTGGAAACTAATCTAGATGTTTACTGCACTCTCAGTTAAAATTTCAAGTCTTGTTTCTCTTAGTGGACATGTTCTTTGTATAGTAATGTCATCCTAGAATATTTGAAACAATCTTTATTAAAGAGAAAAGTAGTGGAACCTGACTTGCAATAAAGCTATAGTAATCAAAACATCAATGTCAATATATAAAGAGACAGACTGATGAACATATGAATCCACAAGCAAATCCACAATTAAAAGTCAATTGATTTTCAACAGAAGTTTTAAGACAATTTAGAAAAGGATACTGATTCAACAAATGGTACTGTAGCAACTAAATAGATGTGTAGAAAATTATGAGGTTCAAGTCTCACTGCTCAAAAAAAATCTGTAAAAGTTGTATAAGAAAGTCTTCATTACCTTGCAGTTGGCAAATATTTCCTAGGGGATTCACACACACACACACACACAAACACACACACACACAGTATAAAAAATTAAATTGAACATTAAGATTTAAAACATTTATTACCTAAGAAATGTTATTTTTCATAATACATATAAATATAAGAAAAGAATTCTTTCCAAACTATCTTTTTAGAACTGCAATAAAAGAGTAATAAAAATAAGGAACAGTAAGAATTTTTTAAGGAAGCAAAAGCTTTGATTGACAAAAATTGGCATTGGCCAATTAATACACAAAAAGATGTTTAACATCATTAAACACCTGGTTTTGTACATAATGTTCTCTGAGAATCGTACTTTGAGATGGAGATTAAGCCTCAAGGAATTGTTTATAGCATGGTCTTCAGTTAAACATCTGTGACAACAGAGAAAGAAGTCAAACTAATTAGCAATGTTAATCATCTGAATCTCTGACAGGTTGGTGTAAAGTTGAGCATCTCGTTTGAATGACCCCAAGTTGAAGAAAGAGACTGCACCATAATACTGTTCTAATCCAATGCATGATCATTGGAAAAAGACTGTTCCCAGGAAAGGGAACTCCCATAAACACTCCCTATCAACCAGTGTTTACCAGGGAGTGTCCATCAGAGAAGAGGCATTGACCAACCAAGTGACAGAGTTATTCTTCCAGTTGACATAACCCAGTTGGTCACATGACCCCATGGGCATCAATCACACCATCGCTGGTATACAGGGTGCCTCAATGAAGCAGGCTTTGCATGGATGGCCAGCATCCATGGCAGGTGTCAGTCCTCACACTTAAATGTCTACCTACCTGCAAATTAGCTCAAAGCATAGCCACTAATTCAACATGATCACTACCATAAAAAAAGATGTTACGTGTATTAAAAGGTACAAATGAGGACTGAAAAACATAAGCAAATGTTGAAATATTTTAGAAGAGAAAGAAAGGGAAACATGAAGAAAATACTGAGTCAAGAAACTGCATCTTTCAAACCAAGCTAAAAATATCAGTGGCTGATCAATGGTTGGTCACTGAAGGTCCAAGCATGAGTATTTCAGCCATGGAGTTTCTCAAATATAATCAACACTAATACTGACACAAGTTTGACATAAAATATGAAAAGGGAATGTGAAAGTAATAAACATGCTCCATATCTAGTGTGAAAGCCATGTGTTCAAATCCCCAGACAGAAAGAGAGCCCAAAAGTGAAAAGTACAGTCAGGCAAATTTCAACTCAATATGAAAAAGATATTTTGGGAAGGAAGATGTATTTTATTTTGGAAAATATTGCTTACACACAAGTATACTGCTGCACCACTCTGTAGGAAATAATGAAATGGCCAACCAATCTCTGACACAGATTGAATTCTATGAATTGGAATATCTTTTTGAATTAACTATGTGTGAAATTTTCAATTGTGTCTTCAAATTTTGAATTCTTACACTAGACATTAAAAATATTAAATATGCTTTTCATACAACTTCCAATAAAAGTGTTTTCACCACCCTGTTCTGGAGTTATTTAATTCAAACAGAAGGAAAAGAAAAGAAAACATGAGAATTTTAAAAAATACTGTGATAAGTGTGATAACATGTTATCTAAAAGCCTTTGAGCTCCTTGAAGATAAGCAGTTGAATAATGTCACTACATTATTATTATAGTTGGAATATAAATACAGGTTTAGCGTTTTATCAAGATAATACAGCTTCCAAGAGAGTACAAAGTGAAAAACTCACATGTATAATTTTAAAGGAAGCAAGCATGTTTCAAAAGATTAAATCAAAAGATACTGTACTTTATCAATATATATCCTTTATTGTAAGTTTTTTAAAAATATTAGATAAGTAAATTTAAAACCTAAATTCTGTTGTTCATTACATTTTGGTGGAAGAGTCTTTTCAGTATTCCTGATGACCTTAATTTAAACAGTCTTATAACTGGCCCATTTACATTTAGATAATAGTATTTTAGCAACATTTCTGTAGCGTGTATTTTAAAGTAAAAACTGGTCATATTATTAAGTCCCTAATTTTGTAAGTTATGAAGTATCATGTTTTAAGACATGAAAATTTATTGCTTTAGTTTTACTACTCTGAGAGCAATTTTTTTCCAAGGGTAGAGATCTTTAATGCAAGCTATTTGAGTTTATAATCAAACTAAACAACTACCTAATCCCAAGACACAGAATCCACACTATTTTAAAACATCAAAATGGGAGAAAGTAATTAGTCTCTTGGGTATAATTAATCTGTCTACTAAGAATCAGGCTAAATTGTAGTTTAGTGCTTTCTATAATTCAGAAGCCAATTTTAATTATCTTGAAATATTGTGCTTTGAGCTTATGGACATTGGCTCAAAAAGTAGGTAAAACCAGCATATTTACTATAGATCTGGAGGAACACCAGACACATGGGAAAGGTTATGCTTCTAAAATAAGATATCCACAACAAAACTTTAAAATTGCTTATACTTCCTTCAGCATTTCTTATGGTATACAAATAATAGAGCTCTTGATAGGTGTTTCAAAAAGCAGATGTAGTTTTTCTATATACTTCCATTTAAAAATATCAAGCACAGAGTCACTGTATAATAATGTAGAGCAATAGACACAAAAATTAAGAAAATTTTCACAATAAGCTTTAGAGAAGAGAATGTTATTACAAGCAGAAAGTACCTCTTTGCCAAAATATGACAGTCTCAACACATGACAGATTCTGCAGAATTTATTCACTGAATTTACTTAATTTAGCAAAGCAGTATTTCTTTTAAGAGCTCATCAATTCCACCCCAATTCATACTATTTTAATATCATTTAAAGATTTTTGTAAAGTTGTCAATTTTCTTCAAAGTAGCAGTTTATTAAATGTTCCATTTGTCAAAAGCTGAAAGCTACAGGGAATTTTAAATTTCCTTTCAATATATTTGATATTCATAAAAGCCTATTTATCTACTGGTAGGCTAAATTTAAATGTCATTTTGTAGTTTTTGATTTGTGTTAATATATTGTGAATTGTGTACAATATAATTTTCTGCCTGTAAGGAATGTTTCATTATCAGAATGCCTTCTTCAATATTTCAAATAAAAATCAATCTTAGTATTTTATGCATACCATACAAAAGTGAAATGCACTTAGTTGATTTCTTACATATTACCTCTACTTTAAACTTTTAAAGAATTCCTAAATATGGCCTTTCTTCATCATTTTGCATATTTGGCTAGTGTATATAAAATTTGAGATTCAAAAGTCATTGTAAATTTAATTACCATAGTAATCATTTCTAGCAAAATGCCAAAAAAATAAACAAAGGAAGATGGAGAAGTTGTATAGACAAACAAACAAACATTTGCCAAGACATACAGAGGAAACTGAAAACAAATACAGGTCTTGTTCTTTTCCTCACTGAGAAGTTAAAATATAAAATTTACATATGTCTCATTATAATAATCAGGACACTTCTTGTGAAAATTAATATAAAACAGATTCAACAAATTTACTTCATGGATAAGGGTGTTTATTGACTCCTGCTCTTCTTCTGAAAGTCTAGAACATAGTGAAATTCAAGGTCACTTTAATTTATAAACTTAATTATGTCAAAAGTCTGTTTATTCGCCATATTTTAGTTGTTCATCTTGGTGTGTTGTTAACTTTATTCTAAGTCTAGTTTCCTTAATGACTGAAAGACAATGCCAAAAATTTCCTAAATTGTAGCAGCCACTTTAGGAGATGGAGGATTTGCACAATCTTCTAACAAAAATTCTTAAATGTATTCTAATTGTTTAAATGTAAATGATGTGTACAATTCTAAACTAGTTGCTGTAGTGAAGAAAATGTCAGATGCTGATTAACTTAAGCCAATAAAGATCTGCCTTTGTAATCTAAGCCAAATCTCTTGGCCATTATTCAAGAGAGATGAAAGAAATGTTTTGGTGAATGAATATAAAATATTCTCCATATTTCAAATTATTTGCAGCTAATCATATATTCAATGAAAAAACCAGTAAAATGTAGGGAACTGGGTTAATTTATTTCAAATTTTCAGGTAGAAAAAAATATCCCTAAAATCAAATGCTCTTAAGTTTACCTGTTTAACCTAAGAAACAAAATAAAGTCAAATGAAAGAGCATTTGCTATCTGGACAGAAAGAGTAAACCTATCCTTGGTTTTCCTAACCTTAAGGCATAACAATGACAGGAGCCACTGTTAAATATTATTCCAGGAAAAAGTTAAAACCAAGACTACAGCAAACAATCAGGGCCTGTTTACCATCCCCCATTCAGGGGCCAGCCTACTAGCTCTTTCCAACTGCCATATAAGTAGTCTCAGTATCACTGTATCTTCTGATGTGACAGCAATGGTCCGAGTTTTATGTAAAATATTCTGATTGTAAAACGTTGGGTTAATTTTTAAAATCTAAAAAAAAATTTCATGTTATCATTTTGTTTGAGGAAATAAATGAGTAATTTTTTTTCACTTGCAAAAAAACCCTTATTTTCATTTATAAAAAAACTGATTAGGAGTATTGCCAAGTATTAAAATACAGAGAAACTGCTACAACAAAAGCAGTCTGAGAAAATAAAAGCACTGGTGTTAACTACCTTTTGTTAACTATTCAGTTAAAACCAGTTAAAACTAAAGACACATCAGCACACTTTAACTATTGCACTGAAAAAGCAAACAGCATCAACTAAGCAACATATTTTCAAAATTAGCTCCACGAATTGGTGAAATGTTTAGACCAATGGACTGGCCCAGGGGAGTCAGGAATTATAAGGCTTCAAGGATATGAGTTTTGCTCTCCCCACAAAAGCAGTGTAGTATCACTGTAACGATAAAGATGTAACTGAATAAACAAATCAGAATACGTAAATCAGCTAAAGGTTATAGCTCAGTATTAAGTGCAATACTAGATGGATAAAGGCTTAAAAGTCATCAATGTTCTCATGTACCTACAGGAATAAGTTAAAACAAATTTACTTAGAGATTCTGGATAAAGAAGAGTTGGCAATGAGTTGATTTCTAGGAATCTTAGTATCATACTCTTTTTCATTAATTCTGTTTTAAATAATAGCACTCAAACTCAACTGAAACTTTGGACACTTTCTCTGTTTCTTCCCATATTTTTGTGAAGTGTGACTGGGTGTATGTGTTCATATATGTATATTACAGGCATATCTCTAATAAAATGTGTGCAGGATCCTGATGGGGCAAATTTAACATTTATTAAGCTACATTACATACATAGGTACCTGTGTATTATATTGATACCATCTATTATATTAATGTACAGGAAGTTAAATATTTCAAAAACATCAATTATCTCCAATTACTTTACTAGCTATTTACCATAATC
This sequence comes from Hydrochoerus hydrochaeris, assembly GCA_004027455.1. Classification (NCBI taxonomy): domain Eukaryota; kingdom Metazoa; phylum Chordata; class Mammalia; order Rodentia; family Hydrochaeridae; genus Hydrochoerus; species Hydrochoerus hydrochaeris. Next base: position 248,870 of record PVLA01000933.1, read on the forward strand.
CATAAAAAATTTCAATAGTTATGTACTGTTATGAAGGAATTTAAAAAGTACACTTTAAAATATAGAAAAATAAAATTTTTTAAATAGCCCAAAATGTATAACACTGGTTTTGCTAAAATTACTCAATAAATGTAATACTGTATTGAAACATAAATTCCAGAGATATATCTATGGCATTTTTATACATGACAAAAGTAGCATTTCAATTCAGAAAAAATGTGGAATGTTTAGTTATTTGCACAGTAGTAATTATCAGTGGCAAATAGTAATGATTATCAATGGCAGATTGGAAACTGGTGTCTATGTTAAATAATACCAATAATTGCATGCATTAAGCAATTCAATGTAAAAGGAAACATTTAAGAACTATTGGAAGAGACTATAAGAGAATGTATTTATTTTCTCACAGATGTTCAAAACATACTAAACAAGACCTTAAACATGTAGTACATAAAAGTTTGGCAAATTTGTGAACATTCATTATTTTTCTAAACATTTTATGAGGGACAAAATATAAGCAGGAAAACAAAGAGAGGCAACAGGAGCAGTAAAATATTAGTATGCCAAGTGCATGAAGAGACAACGAAAACCACATTGAGTATCTTGACACAATATATAAACTGGCAATTCATAAATAAGGATAAGCTAGTGGCCAATAAACATAGAAAAAACTGGCAACTCTCACTATTAGGACTTCTACAAGAATAAATCCCACTTCTTATGGCTGAAATTAAAGAGTGTATCAGTATCAGGCACTATAAAAGCACAGAATAGCAACACCATTTAATTCTGGTATAGATGTTAATTATACAAAATCAAAATAGAGAATAATTTGGCCATATTCTACACACAACAAGACTTAAAGCATGGCTATCCAAAAATAATAATTTTACTCTGAGAAATAAACTTTAAAGAAACACTTGCATATATATATATATATATGTGTGTGTGTGTGTGTGTGTGTGTGTATGTTTGTGTGTGTATCTATTTGTAAAAATAATTGAAAATATAAACAACCTGAATGTCCACAATGCAAATATTGGTTTTATTATATACATGAAATGAACTCTAGTAAAGAAAGGAAATGAAATAAATTTAGATTTATCAATATATAGATTATATATATATATATATATATATATATATATATATATATGCATGTCTCACAAATATGGGGTTCAATTTTTAAGAAAGTGAACTGAAAAAATATATATAACAACTCATCCATATAACAGATTTAAGAAAAGTATGAGAGCAATAAAAATGAAATTTAGAATTCATTGAGAAGCAAGCCCTCCCTGCCAACCAGTGCCACGCCTGGGCTGTCCCTACCGATGGGACAACCAGCAGTCTTTTCCTGTGAGTCAGCACCATTTGTGGACTGCTGAGGAGGAGAATAAGAATTCACCAAGAAGCAAGCCTTCCCTGTGAAACAGCGCCATAAGTGGGCCACTGCCGATGGAGGTTGGTGTGGGGAGAGGGACACAGCCAAACCCCAGCCCCTTCTGGAGTGCAGGCTGGGAAACAAAAAGAGCCAACCCCAAACACCTCCAACCCCTATAAGCAACTGGCTGATCTGGAGAAACACATGGTACCATGGCAGCTATTCAAGTGAAATGCAATGCTTGTGGTGGTGTTTCACTGATTCTGCAGGTCTAGGGCGGGTGGTCTGATCATCTATTCAGAGGATACTGGTACACAGTGCGGCATCTATTGGGGATCTCCTTCTGAAGGTGGTAGCCATTGTTAATTCTCTATTATCTTGTTTTGAAGTCCTGTATCATTTTCATTCATTTCTTGGGTTGGGTTGTATTCTGTTTTGTTTTGTTTGATTTTGTTATATCTGATGGCAGGGGCGGCTAACTCAAAGATAGCAAGACGTATTATGGTAGCCATTTTGGATTTACTATTGTCTTATTTCAAAGTCCTTTTTTACATTCATTATTTTGTTACTACTGGTTCTATTCTGTTTTGCTTGATTTTTTCTATAGCTGAAGATAGCTGCAACTATTTTGAATACAACAAGAGCCATTGTGGTAACCACTGTTGATTTTGTATTGTTTTGAAGTCATGTGTCACTTACACTGATTTGTTTAGATTGGCTTTATTCTGTTTTTCTTTGCTTGGTTTTATTCTCTTTAAAATGCAATTTTAAAAATAAACAAAAATGAAATTTATAAGTGTTTCCATAATTGGGATATTTTTGTGTCCAAGAGTTCTATGTCCTGATGGTTGTGGTGGTCTGACATATCAGAATACATGATAAAACTTTTAGCAAGCCATTTAACAAAAGCAAAATGCACCAAAAAAGCTTATATAAAAGCTGGTGAAATACACATAAGTCTGTAGTTTGTTTAGTAGTATTGTATCAGTGTCAGTGTCCTGGTTTCATACTGTACTGTGGTTACAGAAGATGGTCTCAGGGAAAGCTGAGCAGAGAGAAAACTAATAAATTCTGTGTGGTGATCCCAACTTACTGTGAATCTTTAAAAATTTCAAAAAAGATTTCAGCAAAAACGTAACACTCTTCTGATTATTTTACTTGTTTCATTATGCAAAAAAAAGCCCTAATCAAGTATTCCAGAAACCACTTTTTTTTTCCAAACAAGCTCAGACAACTTTTCACAAAAACATATTTAAACTATCTTCTTCAATAAATAGTACTTAGCGTATCCATGTAGCAGTCTTTAGCAACATAAGGCTTTCCTGAATTGCCACTAACAGAAAATTATTAACAGTTTGACTTTGCCTCCCCATGGAGCTTGAACTCGCACACACTCACAGCGGGAACAGGCTTGAGCCTGCTGGATTTTGAAGCACTCGGAGGTAGTGAAGCCAGAACCACAGCTTGCAGGAAATCTAGAAGTTGGGGGAGCAAGGTTTCAATACAACAAATCACTGCTTCATTTCTTTTCTTTCTTAATGATAAAGTTTTGACTTCTATAAATCTTAGAGATTTTATAAATAGTAAGCTTTGCAAAAGCAAGACCTATTTGTATCTGAAAATCCCTAATCTAGATATAACCTTCCCGTGTGTATTTATTTGCATTCCTTCATTTATCAGCAATTTAGTTGTCAGACAATTCATGAAGAAAAAGCATTTAATTAGTATTTCACCTTAAGTGAATAGATTGGATAAGAAGCCAATTAGTATTTAGATAATAGAAAGTCTAATCAGCCACAAAGCATTCAGCAGAAAATCTTTATTCTCTTTTCTCTAACTGTGGCAGGATGTAGGGATCAAATTAGCATCTGTAGATCACTAGTTCTAATACTACTCCCACCACTACTTTCTTGCTAAAGTCATAAAGAAGTCACTTACCCAGAAGATTAAGGTATTTGACAAACACATCTGAAATTGATTCTTAGGATGAGTGAGGTGGTGAACGTGGCAAAACAAGCTTCACCCTATATGGGATAATACAGGTTTATTTTGTGAAGCACAAGAGGAAAAGATGCAACACTAAAAGGATTCCCCTACACCTGAAAGTATGGTGTGCGTGTGTGTTCATGCGTGTGTTATATGTGTGTGTGTTTACCCAGAAAAGTCTAAACTTTGAAAATATAGATGATAAAATATGTGTGAAAACACAATTTGTGAAACACTACACTATTCTGAAAGACATTGTGATAGAATACAGTTATAGTGATATTACTATTATGATGATTGATCAGCATTTCTTATTAAACTATTACCTGCCATGAAATATCTCTGTAGCTCCTAGATTAGAATTATATAATAGATTATCTTCTCTCCTAATTTCTTCTTTCTGCTGGAAACTATTTCCACTTTCTAGTGTTTCCTATTGTCCCCTTCAGAAACTTTTTACATCTGGCCTTATAGTACAAAGATTATTTCATTTCTAATCATAAAGTCTAGTTCCTTTATTAGCTATTTAGTATATACTTACTGCACGGTGTAGATTTATAACAGTTTATTCACACAAACCTTTTCTAAGGACTCTCATGCCATTTCTAAGTTTCTGTTAATACAAACTATTGTAAAGGAAAAATCTATTAATAGTTTAATTAATATTTTTGTAATTGATTTTTTAATAATTTCTTGGAAGCAGTGTTGCTCATTGTCAGTATAAATGTATAGGTGATTATTCTGGGTACCTCACATACACTTTCACATCAGGTTATATTGTTTGCATGCACGCAAGCACTGTATGAGAGTCGTGAGGTCCCAATGCCTTATTGACAAAATATTTTGTCAAACTTTTAATTTTTTGTTAGAATTATTGTGCAGCAATAAAATCTGAAGTTGACTTTTACTTGCATTATTAGTGCATGTGTTTGCTTACTCAATGATTTCTTTATTCCACATTTTTCAGTTTATGGCCTGTTTTTCATTTCTTCTGGGATATGCATGTCCCTATCTTTTTTCTATGTTTATATCAACTTGTTACATTTTATATCTTAAATTTTTGAGAACTCTTCATTCATAAGAGTTAGTTCCTTTCCATTATTGCAAATATGATTCCTGATTTACTATTGTTTTGTAACTTCGATGATGTTTATTTGCATATAATTACTTTGAATTTACGTATTCCAAATCATCCATTTTAATGTTTACTGAATTTTAATTTATTATTTGAAACATTTATTTTTGAAGACAAAAATAAACTTTCTCTTATTATTGTCCTTTTTCTTACTGCTTTTATAAAAATTCACATTTTTTTAAATTTCTATTTACTATAATAATAAAAAAAAAGCAACAGAAAGCTAAAAATAACAAGAACCTCAGAAGAATCTCCATATCATCTCCAGATGCGGCTGTGATATTTATGTCCTCCCGCCTTGAGGTCTTGCTTGTCTTTCTTTTGTTCCCCAGTTTGACAAATCACATTTTCATTTAGACCCCTGACCTTTTGTTGCTAATTTACCCATAATATATGTCATGAGAAAAAGATAGTGTTGATTTTTCTAAATTACCTTTTAGTTATCCAAATATTATTTTAAAAGCTTTCATTCCTTTTCTGAATTCTCAGTCTGAAAAATTATCAGATACTGTATAAATTGCTATCAGTACTCTCAATTTTTCTTTTTTATTCTCTTCTATTTACTGATTCAAATGAAAATGAAAGCCTTTTATTTATTGGGCCTATATGTTTTATTAAGTTACAGCACTATTTCAATTTTAAGGTTAATCTTTCAGAGTTTTGCTACTCATTATTGCTGATTTATTTTTCTTTTTTAAATTTTAATTTAAGATCAAGTAGTTCAAATTCACAAAGAAAAAAATGAATTCTTTCTTCCTGGACTTTAAAATTCTCAAGTTAATGTTGATGTTCCTTGCAATTTTGTGCCTAAATATTTTAGCATTTTGTTGATGTTGTAAACATAGTACTTTTCTCCATCATAATTTGATGCCAATATTATTAAAAAGTTCACTATCTTTGTAAATTAATTGTGTATGTTTCCAATTGACTGAAATCCTTTATATTTCCAGTAGTTTTTCAGAAAAACAATAAACCATTTGTAATAATCTTACATATTATCTTTATATTCTTATGCTTTTACTCTGGCCCTACACAGTGTTCTGAAGTACAAAATCATTGTGTCACTTTTCTTGTTTCTTGGGTTCTGCAAGAATACCTGTAACATTTATCCATTATGCAGGATAAGATTCCTTTGTGTATACATTCATATTTGTGTTTATGAAGAGTTCTTTTCTGTATCTATGGAAAGGCACATACAATTTTGTTTGGTAAGTGATCTTACTGTTTTTAATAAACAATTTACCACTATTCTCTAGAAAAAAGAATATGAGGCAAGAATTAAAAATTGGCACTTTATTTGAGAGGTGAAAACTTAAAAGTTCTGAGTTTATCATTTAAACAATAAATTGTTTGCCTCTTGTACATTTTGGCTATACTTGTAGCTGTTAATTACATTTGATTTCCATAGCAAAACATATAAACTTTTAAATTTTTTCTCATTGTGAGAGTCAACACCTTCTCTAGAATGGAGGTACAAATCCAGTCAGCAAAAGTGTATCTGTAAAATGCTGGCCCACATAAAATGCCCCAAATACTGAGCCAAAAGTCTTGGTGAAGTAGGATACTGTTTCTCCTATAGAGTGCCTGAGACAGGTTTCCAACCACAAGGAGTCTTGTCTGAATGTTCAAGGATCTTCTGAAATCCATGAATGAATTTGTAAAAAACCCAGTTTCCTATAGGAGCTGGACCCAATCAGTAATCAAACCCCAGAGGAATGGCAAGACACATCTACTTCTGAGAGACATGAGTCCTCTCTGAAACATATCTTTGCCCTAATAATGCCATGATAGACTTTCTTTGAACTATGGTAACATGGGTAGCTTTCTTATATCTCTCCCTTGTCTCTTTCACTTGTTGTCAGATTGTTATTGTTGGTGGTGTTTTTTTTTTCCTTTTTCTTTCTTTCTTTCTTTTTTTTTTTTTTGATGTATGTGTGTGTGTGTGTGCGCGCACGCACGCGTGTGTGTGTTACCAGGAATCAAACTCACAACCTCACAGTTGCCAGGCAGGCACTGTGCAGTTGAACTATATCCCCAGCCCCTGCTTATATATTTCTATCAAAGGAAAATTGTATCAGACAGTTAAACAATCAAAACACAAGATTTTATTTCAGGCTTTCTCAGAAGTGTATAGAAATTGAACACAACTCTTCTGAAAAAAAAGTGGAAAAATTATCCAAAACTTAGTACATAAGGATGCCGAAGAGAAAGTGCTCAACGTGATCAGGCAATTTGTGTCTTCTAACTGGTCCTATTGAAGTCAGTCTCTGACCCTCCCACAGAAAGGGAAAGATAAAACAGTCTTTCCACAAGACTACATTTGTAAGGATGGCCCAGATTCTTGAGAAAAATATTCCTGAGTTGAAAAGATTCTTGACCTGTCAAGAAGTTGAGAAACTTACTTCTCAATCTCTCAAGGAAGAAAGACTTTTCCCTATTAAAGTCCATATACACTTTGGTATAGACATCTCAGAAGACCCAGACCAGCACCAACATTCCCAATGTAGCTCAAGAAAGCAGAAGGCAGTTTGGCATCAGCTCACCTGCTGCCTTGCAAGAGAAGACGATACCCTGACACAAGGAGTTGACTTGTTAGCAAGGCGTTTGATGGTAGCATCTGGAAAAATGCCCAAGTAGAAGGAAATAAAAGAGGCCTTCATAAAGACAGTAACAGCGGTGAGGCCTGAAATAACAGCAAATTTGAATGGTTACCACTAAATTGTACTGATGCAAAGAAGCGAAGTGAGAGACTAGTTCTTAAGCCTGTAATGGTTACATCTTGGAAGCAGTTGTATACCCTAGAAAAGTAATAGGCTTCACCTTTTCAAACTTAATCTTGGTACCCTACCATTCTTTATAGTTTCACATGTGTCATGCAAGTTGTTCATCAAGCAATCCTAATTCAGCTGATGAGACTTATAATTTCTATAATCTTATGCTGTGAGGCCCCCTACACTTTTCATTTCTTCTTTTCTGTTTTCTTTCTCTTCCTCCCTTCTTTCCTTCTGTTTTGCATCCTTTGCTATAGCTGTAGTCCAGGGCCTCACACATGCTAAGCAAGCCGAGCTACCTCCCCAGCCTCCACACTTGTATCTTTTCATACTACAACACCACTGTAGAACCAAGGATCCTGGTGCTAACAGATGCTATGTTTCCTTTCACTTCTTTTTGTCTTTTTGCTTTTGCTCTTGGTTGATTTCTATGTATTTTATGAAAAATTTATAGAACTTCATAATAATCTGTGCTGGTTCCACATTTTTACAAATTTAGTTTCTTTAACTTGCTTGGAGTTTAAACAACTCAGCTGGAAATACTCAACAATTTAATCACGCGATAGTATTATCTTGGGATTTGCCTAATTATAAAATGCCAGCAAGGAGAAGTATATAAGGTTTTTATGCAAAACAATCTGCTATCATATGCTTTCAAATGTAGTTCTGCAAAGCAAGCAGAATAAAAAAATGTGGGTTATTTTAAAAGAACAGTGATTAAAGTAATCCAGAATTTAAGTCTTTAGGTGTTGAAACCAAATAACCAACAAAAAGCAATTCTAAATATTAAGAGGAAAAGACTTCAAAAATGAAGATGAACAACACAATCTGTACAATGACAATAGAAATTCCCTTTTTCCTACTTTTTCTCAGAGTATGTATGATCCATTCATAACAGACCATATCTTGGAATATAAAACATATTTAACAAACTTAAAGCAATGACAATCATGAAGTATGTTCTCTGATTACAATGGAGTCAGACTAGAATTGGTAATAGAAAATAACATTTTTAAAGTGCCAAACATGGGAATTAAGCAATAAACTTCTAAATAATTCATAAACCAAAGAGAAAAGTTGAAAAAAAAATTTTTAAATATACCTAAATTAAAATAACAACACAATATATCAAACAATGACAGGTCTGTCTAAAGCAGTGCTCAGAGAGAAATTTAACATTCTATTTGCTTATATTAGAAACAAGGGAAATACTGAAGTGATCTGAGTGACAAACACCAAAATAGACATAAAGTAGAGGACTAATGCACAGAGGAACAGAAATTAATTAAATTGAAAATAGGAAAACAAGGGTGATAAGTCAAATAAAAAATTGATGATTTCAAATAATTCTTAAAATGTACTGTCAAGTAAATTAATACCAATTCATCACTTTTAAAACATATGTGAAATGTACCATGAAAGTAGACTGTGTGAAAGATGAAAATGGAAACATGTAGTACACAATAATAGCTTATCATGCTTTACATAAAACAGTTTAATACCACTTAAAGATAAATTGTCATAAGAAACTCTAATACTGTCAGTATAAGAGCAAGGACCAAAATCTAAAATAAAGTCAGATAGATAATAAACAAAGAATGGAGGTAAAATGAAAACATTTGAAATTTTTAAAATCATTCTAAAGAAGACAAGGCAAGAAGAAAAAAGGAAATATACAGATATAACATATTGAAATAAAATTAGCATCAATATTAATATTAAATATAAATTGTTTAATCTTTTAGTATTATCAGAGAGGATAAAAAGCAATACTGAATAATATGTGATCATAAAAGTTCCATCCTAAGTATAAATACACAGATGAGTTAAAAATGCAAACATGTAAAAAGACTATGCCTTTGTAGGAGCCTCTAACCAAAAAAACCATAAGCCAGATTATTTAAATTTATTTTCTGATAGTCCAGAAAGACTCTTGCAAAGAGAAGGAAAATCAGTCATACTATTCACGCAAAGAAAAGAACATTTGAAAAATATCAACTACTGAGTTCTAAAATAACTCATAAATTTTGAGTTTGTAAAAGAGAAACCATGTTCACTAAATTAACAAGCACATATGAAATATTGTTGACTCTACAGACACAAAACATTACATGATTTTTTTACTAGTGATTGATCACCAGAGCTCTCTATCATGGAACAACATGCTGAGCCTTTTTTTATTTAAAGAGAAAAAAAAAAGGAAAAAAAAACACAAAACAGGGGAAGCAATAATACAAAATTCCAAAAAAAAATGAGATAAACTAAAATAAACACTAAGAAATCACTAGTTGAAAAATTACATACTGTCATCTTAGAAATAGATGTTCAAGTTACAGAATTAAAACACACGAAGTGGACATTCAAACTGCGAGACTGCAAACAGATCTGCTCAGTGATCCAACATAAACTTAGTAATATTTGGTTATCAATCCTACACCCTTAAACATACATGCAGTTATATCCTTTAGAGCATTTTCTTTCCTCTCTTTTTTTCAATAGCAATTACACATTTTGGGTTTTATTACTCCTACATTTCTTATTTCTTTTTACACTAGAGACACAATGTGATATTTATAAATATAATTCTTATTTATTTCACTTATGAGAATTGGCTCAAGTTGCCTCCATTTGCCCATGAAGGCCTCAAGATCATCCTTTATTATAGCTGAGTAATATTCCACTGTATAAAAATACCACATCATTTTCATCCACTCTGCAGTTGATGGGCATCTTCATTGTTTCCAAGATTTAACTATTACAAATTGTGCTGCTATGAACATGGGGGCATATATATCACTGTGATATGAACTTTTCAGGTTTTCTTGGAAAATACCCAGGAGGGGAATAGCTGGGTTGAATGGAACTTCCAATTCTAGTCTTCTGAGAAATCTCCATACTGATTTCCATAGTGGTTGCACCAGTCTGCACTCCCACCAACAGTGGAGCAGTGTTCCTTTTTCCCCACAGCCTCGCCAACATTTGTTATCAGTTGATTTCTTGATGGCAGCTATTCTTTCCAGAGTGAGGTGGAATCTCAATGTTGTTTTAATTTGCATTTCTCAAATGACCAGTGATGGTGAACATTTCTTCATGCATTTATTTGCCATTTGTATATCTTCATCTGAGAAATGTGTGTTCATCTCAGATGCCCATTTTTGTAGAGGGTCTTTGAATTTGGGGGGCTTGATGTTTTTCAGTTCTTTATATGTTTTGGATGTAAGTCCTTTGTCTGAGGGGTTGCTAGCTAAAAGTCTTTCACATTCTATGGGTTTTCTTTTCACTTTGTCAGTGATTTCTTTTGAAGTGCAGAAACTTTTCAATAATACAAGATCCCAGTTATTGATTCTTTGAAGTGTTTCCCTTGCAGTTTGAGTTTTGTTCATGAATTCTTTGCCTACCCCTATGTCTCCAAGATGTCTACCTACCTTGTGTTCCAGTAATTTAGTGTTTCTGTTTTAATATTTAGGTCTTTGATCCATTTAGGCTTTAGTTGTATGCATGGTGATAGGCATGGATCTAGTTTCAGTCTTTGGCATGTGGAGAGCCAATTTTTCCAGCACTATTTATTAAAGAGACTATCCTTTTTCCAGTGAACATGTTTAGCCCTTTTGTCAAATATCAGGTGGTTGAGTGTCTTTGTGGTTGTGCATGCATCTTCTAACTTGTTCCATTGATCCTTAGGTCTATTTCTTTGCCAGTACCATGCTGATTTTATCACTGTGGCTTTGTAGTATAGATTGAAGTCAGGAATTGAGATGCCTCCTGCTTTGCCTTTGTTGCCCACAATTGCCTTTGCTATTCTAGGTTTTTTCTGTTTCCAAATGAATTTTAGGAGTGTTTCTCTAAATCTGTGAGGTATGTCGATGGTATTTTGATTGGGATTGTGTTAAATCTGTACAACCATTTGGGAGTATGGCCATTTTCACAATGTAGGTTCTTCCTAGCCAAGAGCAAGGAATATCCTTTCATTTTCTAATATCCTCTTCAATCCCCTTTTTTAGCATAGTATAATTTTCATCATATAAGTCTTTTACATTCTTAGGTTGATTCCTAAGTATTTCATTTTTTTAAATGCTATTGTTAAGGTGATATTTCCATGATTTCTCTCTCAGTGAATTTTTTGTGTACAGGAATGTTATTGATTTTTGAGCATTGACATTGTATCCAGCTACACTGCTGAATTTGCTTATTACCTCTAGTCTTTAAATGGAGTTTTTTTGAGTCTTCTATATAGCATATCATGTCATCTGCAAATAGAGATAATTTAACTTTTTCCTTTCCTATCTTTATTCCTTTTATTTCTCTCTCCTGTCTGATTGTCCTGGCTAGTGTTTCCTGAACTATATTGAATAGGAGTGGTGAGAGTGGACATCCTTGTCTTGTTTCTGATTTTAAAGTGAAAGCTTTCAGTTTTTATCTGTTTAGTATAATGTTGTCTGTTGGTTTGTCATAGATGGCCTTTATAACATTGAGGTACACACCATGTATTCTGAGTTTCTGAAGGGTTTTTATCATGAACATGTGTTGGACTTTATCAAAAGCTTTTTCTGCATCTATTGAGATGACAATGTGGTATTTGTTTTTGGCTCTGTTCATGTGGTGTATTACATTTATTGATTTGCATATGTTAAACCACCCCTGCATTCTTGGAATGAATCACACTTGGTCATGATGTATAATCTTCTTGATGATTTGCTGCATTCTATTTGCCAGTATTTTTATTGAGAATCTTTGCATCAGTGTTCATTAGTGAGACTGACCTATAGTTCTTTTTGGTTGGGTCCCTCTCTGGCTTTGGTATGAGAGTTATACTTGCTTCCAGGAATGATTTAGGGAGGACTGCTTCCTTTTCAATTTTGCTGGAAAGTTTAAGGAGTATTGGCATCAAATCTTCTCTAAATTTCTTGTAGAGTTCAGCAGTGAGTCCATCAGAACCTGGGCTTTTCTTTGTTGGTAAGTTTTTAATTACATTTTTGATCTCAATAGCTGATATTGGTTTATTCAAAATTGCTATGTCTTCTTGGTTGAGTTTTGGTAGTTCATATGTTTCTAGAAATCTGTCCATTTCCTCAGTGTTTTTCACTCTAAGTGATTAGATATTTTCAAAGTAGGTATTCATGATCTTTTGAATTTCCATAGGATCTGTAGTAATTTCCCCCATTCAATCCTTATTGCATGAATTTGGGTTTTGTCTTTCTTTTTCTTTATGAAGTTAGCTAGAGGCTTGTCAATTTTGTTTATTCTCTCAAAAAAACCAGCTTGTTGATTCATTAATTCTTTGTATTTTTTTTTTTTTTAGTTTCAATTGCATTGATTTCTGTTCTAAACTTACAATTTCCTCTCTTCCATGAGCTTTGGGTTTAGCTTGCTCTTTTTTTTTCTAGAAGCTTGAGATGAAGCATTATGTTGTTTATTTGTGCTCATTCTGTTTTCTTGATATGACTATTTATTGCTATATATTTTCTTCTTAGGACTGCTTTCATTTGCATCCCACAGGTTACAGTGTGTTGTTTCTGCATTTTCATTGAATTGTAGGTATTGCTTTATTTCTTCTTTAATTTCATCTGTAGCCCACTGGTTGTTCAAAAGGTTGTTATTTAATTTCTATGCATTTATGCAGGTTTTTTAAATTTTTTGCCATTAATTTCCAATTTCAGTGCACTATAGTCAGATAGAATGCATAGGATAATTTCAATACCTTTGCAGTTACTTAAGAATGTTTTATGGAATAATATATGGTCTATTTTGGAGAATGTCCCATGTGCAGCTGAGAAGAATGTGTATTCTGATGTGGTTGGGTGGAACACTCTGTAAACATCTACTAAGTCCAATTGCTTGCGGGTATGATTCAGTTCTATTATTTCTTTGTTGACTTTTTGTCTAGTTGATCTATCTCTTGTGACAATGGGGTGTTAAGGTCCCCTGTCATAATTGCATTCTTGTGTATTTGGTTTTCCATGTCCATTAGTAACTGTCTTATATAGTTGGGTGCTCCTGTATTTGGCGCATATATATTGATAATTGTTAGTTCTTCCTCTTGAATTTTTCCACTAACAAGTATGTAGTGACTTTGTATATCTCTTTTAATCACTTTAGGTTTGAAGTTCATGTTGTCTGCAAATAGAACAGTTACCCCTGCTTTTTTCTGGGCTCCTGTTGCATCGAATACTGTTTTCCATCCTTTGACTTTTAATCTATTGAGTTTCCTTTTGGGTCAGATGTGTTTCTTGTATACAGCATATTGTGGGATCTCGTTTCTTGATCCATTCTGTCAGCCTATTTCTTTTGATAGGTGAATTGAGGCCATTTACATTTATAGATAACACTGTTATGTACTGGCTCGACTTTGCCATGTTATGTTCCAGTTGTTTGCTTTCTGCTTTTCACCCTTGTTTATTTGCTTATCCTACCCGGTGGTTTCTTTCTGTTATTGTTCTGGGGATTGTGGTCATTTTTATCTCTATCTAGTATGTCTTTCAACACTCTTTCAAGGGTTGCTTTGGTGGACATGAATTTCTTCAGTTGTTCTTCATCATGGAAGTATCTTGTTTCTCCATTAAATTTGAATGAAAGTTTTGCTGGGTACATCAGTCTGGGTTGAAAGTTGTTTTCTTTCAGGGCTTAAAATACCTCACTCCAGGCTCATCTTGACTTGAGCATTTGTGCTGAAAAGTTTGCTGTGATTCTAATGGGCTTTCCTTGATACTGTGAGTTGTGTCTTTTCTCTAACAGCTTTTAGTATTTTGTTTTTATGCTGTATGTCTGAGACCTTAATTATTATGTGCCTGGGTGTAGATTTGTGTTTGTTGTGACTGTTTGGCATTCTATATGCCTCACCTTTCTGTATATCAGATATTTTCCCCATGTTTGGGAAATTTTCTTCTATTACTTCTGTGAATATTTTTGCTACGCCATTTACACTGGCTCCTGCCTCTTCATTGATGCCTATTAATCTTATATTTTTTCTCTTGGCATCATCTTGAAGCTGTTGGATTGTCACTACATGCTGCTTTGTTATTTTTAAAGGTTCTATCATTTCCTGTACTTGCAATCCTGTACTTGAGGTCCAAAATCCTATCCTCAGCCTCATTTGAATGATTTTGCACTCTTTGAATAGAACTTTTTGTTTCTTGGATGTCTCTTTGAGTTTGTTTCATGAATTCTGCATGTTTTCTATATTGTTCATTCAAGGTTTCAATCAGTTTCCCACACTCCTGTACTTTTTTATCTATTTCTTCTTTAGCTGTGTTCAGCAACTTCTTTACTAAGGTTATTATTTCTATCTTTACATGAGAAAGTACTTCTAATTTGATTTCCTCTATAGCCTCATGGAGTTGGGTTTTTTTTATATCACTCGCTATCTTTTCAGAGGTTTCTGGTGTGTTACTTTTGATGTCCTCTATTTCAGTGTCTCTTGTACTTGCTCCTGGTGTACTAGATGTTTGAGATTGTGCTTTGTTTTTTCCTTTTGCAATTTTTCTCCTTTTGAGTTAATATTTGGTCCTTCAGTCCTACTAGTGTCAACTGTTGGTAGTATGTATATTTCAGTCCTAATGTAAGGTTAATATTTGTCCAATTCCTGGGTCCCACAATGAAGAGGTGGGCCAGTCACCTGACTTCCACCTGAAGGGCCTGTTGGGTGAGTTCTATATTCTTCCTTGGCTGTCAAGCCTAGTAGTATTGATGTAGGTCAACTTTTAGTTCCTGCTATTACTTTATCTTCTGGTTATTCCAGATCACCAAATCTCCCTGTCTGTAGTATTTGTGTTAGCTGAGGCCCTACTGTGTCCCTATTGTGTGCCTGTGTGTCTCATAAGCCCTTTTGATTTTCTCCAAGTTGGGGGAGTCTTTATTAATAGGGACACTCCTTACTCTGTCTGACGTTTTCTGTGTGCAGGAAGGAGTTACCCCCACTCTTGTCAGACTCACTAAGGTCTTACAGTTACTTGGAGGGAGCTTTACTACTAGCCCTATTTACCCACTGTGCATTTCTGTTTTAGGGGCATACTCACCAAACTGATTGGAGCCTGCAGAGATCTTCTGTTTGGGTGAGGCAGTCACCGAATCTCCCCTCAAGCTAGTTCAGTTAATCCCCTGTAGTCCAAGGTTTGGGGAGAAAGGGTAGGAGCTCTGGCAGGAGTTCCCTGGTTCCCAAAGGTCATCTGTGGAGAAGGCAGGGCTGCAAGAGAGGCCCGGTTCTAAACTGGCCCTGGCACCTCTGGCTGGAGGTAAGGGTGCCGCTGGATGGTCTCTGTGGAGAGGGCAGGGCCCCAAGGGAGGCCCCTGCATCTAAGTCATCCAGGTGCCTCTGGCTGGAGTTACCAGGTACCGCTGGGTGGTCTCTGCATAGGGGGCCACTGAGCCTTTTTTAATTTTTAATTTTCTAAATTTGAGACAGAGGCTTGTTAACTTACCTAGGCTGGACATGAATTTGAAATTCTCTTGCCTCACCCTTCCAAATGCTGGGATCTCAGGTGTGTAAAACTGTGCCTGACTCTTAACACTCTTTTAAGAAAGATTTCAGAGAAAAACAGCACCACACATTTTTAAAACACATACCAGTATGTATCCTTGGACTCTCTCTCTCTCTCTCTCTCTCTCTCTCTCTCTCTCTCCTTTTAGAAGATGAACACCTTTATCTGCCTTTCACTCTCTTCAGCATGATATTCTGCCTCTTTTCAGACCCATAGCAATAGAACTAAATAGCCATGAACTAAACTCTGATACTGCAACAAAATACATCTTTTCTCCTGTCAATTGATTTTCTTAGGTATTTTGCCAGAGTGATGGAGAACAGACAGAAAATTGGTATGGAGAAGCAGAACTGCTGCTGTGATTATACCTGATGACAGAGTTCAGAAGATTTTGGAACTGCTTTTCAGGAGTTTGGAAAGATTTAGAGATGTGGACTAGAGAAGAGCCAGAATGCTGGAAGCAGAGCCCATGGATGGTTCTGGTATGAGCTGAGAAAACCAGAAAGCTGAGGGGAATAGGAATAGTTAAGACAATGTTGATAAGGGGTCAGGAGATAAGACCATAATTATAAATGCTTTATCACTTAGAAAGGCAAGAAGAGAATGCTATGCTGATGCCACTAAATCAATACTTTTGGCATCTTGGACAAATTCTGAAAAAAGTATTAAAAGACAAATAAATACAAGAAGAAATAGCAAGTATGACTACATCTGTAACATTTATAGATAGCTAATCAATAAGTACATGTCTTCTCACAAAGTACCAAGAACCCAAGCTAATTTGAAATAAGGAAATGGCTCCAATAAGTGCTAATCTTAAATAAAAGAAT
The DNA here is from genome assembly GCA_004027455.1 of Hydrochoerus hydrochaeris. Lineage (NCBI taxonomy): Eukaryota > Metazoa > Chordata > Mammalia > Rodentia > Hydrochaeridae > Hydrochoerus > Hydrochoerus hydrochaeris. Next base: position 265,450 of record PVLA01000933.1, read on the forward strand.
AAAATTTACTAATTAAAAATTGTGGTACTGAGCCAAGCAAGTATCATGGCATATATCTGTGATTCCACTGACTAGAAAGGTCAAGAGTGTAGGATCAGAAATTTGAGGCCATTTTGGGCAACTGAAAGAGACCCTGTCTCAAAACGAAATTTAGCAAAGTGTTGAGATGCAGTTCAGGAGAAAAGCTCTTAGCTAACATGCATGAGGCCTTGGGCTTGCTAACAATACTGCCAAAAACATGTTTAAATGTGATTGAAACTGAAAATTTGAAGTATGATAAATATTGTAGCTTAAAAACAAACAAATAGCTTCACCTAACACAGATTAAAATACAAGCATAAAGAAAATATCATGAAGGCATTGGCCAAGGAGGGATGGCCGCAGGAGACTTGCGAGAGTTCCATTACCAACAAGGACAGTGGTTCAGCGTCAGCAGAGTGAACAGATCATGAACAAGAAGGGGAAGCGGAAGGCAAACTAGGGAGCAGGTTGGGGGAAGGCAAGAGATGAGGAGGGCATGTGGGAGGAAATGAAGGAAAGAGAAATAGCAACAAATCTCCAAGAAAGAAGCAAAAGTAGATTCCGGCTGCAGAGAAGAATATTTAAGGAAATGTGCTATTTAAATGGGAAATTATTCTAAGCAGGCTGACATCTAGTATTGTGTGAATATTTTAATATTTAAGCATAAAAGCTTCTGTAAATTTAGAGGGAAATTATTAGCCATTTTAAAATTCTCTGGAGCCCAAAAATGTCAGAAAGCAGTACACTGCACTTCAGAATCTCATTTTGTTATTGACAATGTCACTGACATTGATACAGCCCTTTATAAGGGTTCAGGTTTCTGATACTATTTCAGTGCTCATAACAAAACTGTAGTACCCACGTTTTGTCCATGGTTGTATGACCTTGGACACCTTCATTTTAAAGAGGAAGAAATCAAAGTAAAACATGAACTATCCAAAAAATCAATTAGCAAAGTCAAGTTTGAGGCAGATTCTGTGCCTGTACTCCTTGTGTTCTGCTACCTTCCAAAGAAGCATAATCCATAAATTCTAATCAATTCGATCTTTGTGCACAGAAGAGTGAGGAAAGTATCTGCAGTTGACTTGGATGATTGATTCTAAAAATACAAATTATTTTCAGATTTCCAGCTTGTCTGAAATGAATGTAGATCCCACAATCAATGCCATGTTATAATTTACTAGGCAAGATCTTTTTTTATTAATTTGTGGTACATAAAATTATACTGTACTTCTAAGAGGCAGTCATAAAGTCATGGAAATTCTTAAAATTCTCAGGAAGCATATCACTAGTGTACCTTTCTAAAAATATTACTTAATGATAAACTTCAGAAAAAGCCATAGAATAAAAAATAGAATAAAGCCAGTGATATAGCTCAGTGGAACACTGTCTGCCTGGAAAGTGCAAGGTCCTGAGTTTGACTCTTGGTAGCAATAAATAAAATAAAATAGCATAAATAATTCAGCAATAAAAACTTCTGGCTACAATATAAGACAAAGTAATGAGTTTAATTTTGATATAAAACCAACTATTGAAATCAGAAATAAAATATATTAAATTGCAATATTATAATAGCAACTCAATAAACAATTATTTTGTCTGTATAAATTTGGAAGAACCTGGGTGAGAAACATGTGAAAAAATCAAAATTTCAAAATTTCATGTCACACATCAAAATAAGTTCATGCACATTTTCTTAGTTAAATGGGAAGCTCTAATGAGCACTAGGTCTGTGGTCCACAAATATTTTATTCTCAAAAAAGCTTTAGAAGTTGGAGACCCTTTTTTCAACTGTGACTTGCTAGGAATGTCTTATCAAGAATTACTTGATAAGAAATAAGAATACATATATGTCACACATATCATATCGTATCTTTCAGTTAAAATTATAACAAGTTGAAAAATTAACAATCTCTTCCTTACCAAATGAATATTTAAATGTTTATACCTGGCAAAAATAATTTCAATGTTGTACCTTCTAGTGTGCAAAACAGATGACACAGAGAGAAAGAAACCAAAAAGCAGTGATAATTCTAACTATAGTTTTGTTTACCTACTGAACACTAAAGTTTTCAAATGTTTCCTTAAAAAATTACCAAAGGGCACATAGGCTTTTTTTAAATGTGTTCTTTTTAAAAACACATTCAATACAATAAAAATCAATTCTACAAATGAAACTTTTCAAGATGTGTTCTACATCCTAAGGCTAAAAGAGTTTTACATTGAATAATCAGTTTCTGATACTAGTTAGAGTTCATATGAAAGTTGTTTAATGGTAAATGTGTGTATTTAAAATTTAATTTCTAATTATGCATTTTTCATACTAAATTATTTGTAATTCCAAATGTATAGCCTGTGAATACAATCAGACTTCATGCTTTACCTCAGTCCACTATAGAAATATTCTAACATCAAATTGATCAAGTACTAGAAAGTGTAGGAATTTGAGATTCTATCCAAAGTAATCACTGTTAATCTTGTAGAGGTTCGCATTAACTAGAAATAAAAATACAAGAGAAAATCAGTTTTAGGATAAACCTGACAGATGTAAATTGAAGCACCATAATTCCTTTAAAGGATAAGTAGAAGTTATTATCATAATCAGTCACTATAAAATATTAAAGTTTTGTTGAATTAAGAATGTAACACATGCTGGGCATGGTGGCTCATGCCTGTAATCCCAGCACTCAGGAGGCTGAGGCAGGAGGATTGTTGCAAGTTCGAGACCAGCCTGGGCTATGAAGTGAGCTCAAGGCCTGCCTGAACTGCATTAAAAAAAAAAGAATTTAACACCTTGAAGAATTAAGTCAACTTTTGACTTTAAAATGCTTATTTAAATGTCTTTCTAAAACTTTGATGCCTACTTCTGTCAATTTCCTGCAAATGAGTACAATATTAATTTTAGAGAAAACAATATTGAAGAATTGCCTTTCTTTTGCAAATATTATAGCAACATGAAGATTATGTAGGCTTTTTTTTACAACCAAGTGACTATTTAATTGTGAGTATCCTAGAACAAAATAGAAATCAGTATCTTCTAATATGGTATAGTTTTACAATTACAGTCTGAAAATGCTGTCAAAAATAACTATTAGCTTAAAAATAATTGATGTAACAATTACACAAGCAATTTTGTTATATACAGTAGTATATAAGAATGAATTTCAAATATTACCAAATAATTCTTTCCTGGAAGAGCATATTTGTTGAGAAAAATAATGTTCAATATTACTGCATTTGAATTGAGCGAACTGGTTCAATGACAGTAAACAAATGTTTTTTTTTTTTTAGTCAGAGCTGTCCTTAGAGACCTTGATTTGAATTATCACAATCCACTTAAGTGTTTTGTTTACAAAAATGACAAGTAACCAGTACAAGTAAAGAAATTAAAACAGGAAAAACTAAAATTAGATGTAACCAGAATGGCTTCATATGGATATGAGTGAGTATAGTATGTATTTGTGGGTTTGTGTACATATACATATCCCGTGGAAGCACGTGAGTACAAAACACTATAGATACGTAGTACTCAACAATTTATCAGATTTGATGCACAAAATATTTGCAGTCTTTTATTTCTGGAGATGACAGTATAGATCCTTAGCTATTATTACAATTTTATCAATCTGTAACACTGGCAGCAGAACTGAACTGAGTTTATGCAATTATTATATTCTGCTTTTGATAAGCACTACATAAAATTTACACTTTTTCTCCATGTGCTTTACTACAAACTGCCCATCTCTATGTTTCCAAAAAAATCTACTCTATATACTATTGGAAATTAACAAAACTGTCAATTAAAAAATTACGATGCCATTCAGTACTTACAATAGGCAAACGGTATGCTTGCAAGCGGGGATACAGCTCAACAGCACTAGTGCCTGCCTGGCAAGGTCATGAGTTTGATTCCCAGTTTAAAAAAAAAAAAAAGCAGTACTTGCAGATGAAGATACAGAGAAAGACAGATGTCAGTCATTTCCTGTAAGAACTTTCACATCAGTAGGGAAAAAGATACATGAGTAATTGAACCCTCACAACATCGCAAAGTCTATGATGAGGCAAATTTCAAGAACAGCTCAGGATCATCGCCAAATCAAGCCTTAACGGAGAGGAGCAGGGTGCGTCAGAGCTGGAACTCAGGCAAAAATTAGAGAGGTGGAAAGAGAATATCTGTGACGAAGTCTCCATATCGCAGTTAGGAAAAGTGGTTGCATGAAAGCGCAGAGACAAAAAGTGCGTGTCACTTTCTGGGAGCTAGAAACAGCTGTTTATGTTGATGAAAAATGACAAGTAAGCTGGAAATTTAGAAAGTGATTAACTCATAGAGTTTCTTCAGGGTGCAGCAGTTAACCTGATTAAGCGATATCGCAGAATAATTCAGTGTATTCTATTTCAGTTTACATCAGTTGTTCCAGTGGCTTTGGATAGCTCGGTTAAAAAGGAAATATAAATTGAGGATATTGAAATTGGAGGAGTATAAAACAACAAACAACAGTAATGAGAAGGAACAATAAAGTAGTAATGGAAGAAAGGATAGAGAAATAAAACAACAAACAACAGTAATGAGAAGGAACAATAAAGTAGTAATGGAAGAAAGGATAGAGAAATGACAGGAGAAAAATGAAAAATGATGATTGTTTTTCAAAACTGTGAGTATAAGCTAATGGATCCAGTTTCTTGAAGTTCAGTGAATCTCCGAAATAATTCTAACTTGTAAACCCATGTAAAACACAAAAGGATTCCTTAAAAGCACAATGCCTGCCTAGATATATGAAAGCCCCGTGAGCTTGCTTTAAGATTGCTTCTATTCCTGTTTTAGTAGTGCATATTCTGTTAATCACTTAAATCATTTAAAAATCAAAAGTAGTAGTGATGTAAAAGTGGTAGCTTATAAAAATTGGAACTCATTTCTCTAAAGTGTGGTCCAGCAGATTTTTCTGTAAAGACCTGAATAGAACATGTTATTCTTTTTGACTTTTTCAACCATTAAAGAATGTGAAACCATTTTTATTTCACTGGCTACATAAAAAGAGCAGTAGGTTATATTTGGCACTGAGGCTGTGCTTTGCTGACCCTGGCTTAAAGCAAAGTCAAGAAGTCCCCTGGAGACAACCTACTGTTCAAGGAAAATTGTGATATTGATAGTGAAAAGCTAACAACAGGCAAAGAGTAGCATGTCAAAGAATACTTTAGACATTTTTAAGACTAGGTTTGCACTGTACATCAGTAGGAAAAAATGAATCTATCATTGTTAATAATAAGATAATTCCTAAAAGGAAAAAAATTCATATTTAAAAGGAAAAGAATGGCTTAATATTTAATTCAATTATTATTCAGAAAAATATGTAGTGAGAAAGCTAGCAAACTAGAATAAATTTCTCAGAGTATAATGAGATGGCAATAAAGCTCTAGTTTTAAAAATGCAAAATGCCTATAAACAATCTCCAAAGAAGCTCTGCTGAATTTCATAATAGTTATGATTTGTTACAGTAATTGTGCATTTTGGACAGAAATTATAAAGAAAAATTCAAGTGGCATACATTATAATAAAGCAATGTATCATATGGCATTCAATTTATTGTCCTTGTTTATTGTGTTTAAGCAACTTATATGTCTCCTTATAACTTTATAGTACTATATGCTTTCATATGAATTATATTTTGTTTCATTTCTACAGTAGATTGAGCTTTAAACATTTGATCAGTAAAAAATATTTATTGGACTATTCTTTAATAATGATTTTAGTGTTATTTATATTCACAGAAAATTAAATTGCCAGGAAAATTCTCAAAATGTGAAAATAATCTAACCCTGAATTTATTTGCTACATTCCCTCCCACGTATGAGAATTAAGATCAATTCTTTATTCACACTTAATGATCTCAGAAAAATATAACAGAATTTAAGTCAAGTGAATACTAATTCAAATTAGTAGCCTTTCAATCAGTTCACTTCACAAAGTTTGCTGTTTTGTATCAAAATGAATACACTCTACATGTGATGTTTATCAGCTTTCTAAATTAAGCCTTACCATGCAGAGAAGCATTGAGTGGATCAAGTCCATTGAATAATCACAGGAGAGAAAATATGACTTTGGAAACTGGACAGGGCTAAGATTCTGAGCAAGTTCTCTGTAAGGAAAAATGTTATCCAATGCCAATCTTTCCATTAAGTGTAACTCTTGTCTGATAGACCATATATTATTTCTGAGCATAGCATAATCCCAACTTCTGCATCACCCATTTATTGTCATATCTTCCCCTACTTTTTCCATTCGGATGTCACACAAAATATACAACAATTAAAATACAAAGATTTAGAGGTGGACATGGTGGTGCAGGCCTGTAATCTCAGCCCTCAGGAAGCTATGGCAGGATAATTTTGAGTTCAATGCCAACCCAAGTTATTTAGTGAGAAAAAGAAATTTTTAAAAAGGGAAAACACCACTTCAAACAATAAAAACCATTTAATGAAATGTTACACCAAAATAGATGTTATCAGTAAAAAATTTTTACTGTGCGAAAATGAGTAAACAGCTACCATTAAATGCATGTTAATCGTATGCTAACTTAGGTAACTTACCTGCAAATCTTACTCTTTATAACTGTTTGACATAGATGATACTATTGCAATTTTAAAGATAATGAACTTGATAAAAGAATAAGAGGGTTTTATGGCCACATGGTTGCTTTATGATAGAATTTGAGCCCAGGAGTAACTCAACCCTGAAGTCTTTGTTTTCATCCAATACCCTATATGTATTCATAGGCTCTATCCCTCAGGTCACTAAATCATGAATGGTATTCATCAGCACTTGCAGAAAATTGTAACCTAAAACAAGGACAAGGCCAGCCTGGGAACATAGTGAGTTCAGGGCCATCCTGGAATACACGGTGAGACTCTAAATAAATAAATAAATCACAAACTTTGTTCAGAAATTGAATGCTACAGCACTGAAGTCCTTGCTTTGTCTTATGAATGTTCACATATAGAATTTTTGAACATTAAAAATTATGCAGAAATTAAGTCAAAGGAGAGAAGAAAACAAATAGTTAAGAGGTTGGAAATTAATAAAATATAAGGCAAACCTACCCATCAGAAGATTAATAATGACAATAATCATTTATTAATTTGCAAACATTCAATAAACTTACTGCATTCTATGTCTCCCACTGATTGCAACTGAAAAATCTTTGGACAGCATTCAAAACCTAACTACTCGAGGGCTTTGAATGGCAAACAATAAAAGAGAGATCAAAGGCTGTCTCTCAAATGCAGACATTTATGTGAGTGATTAATCTATTCATGTCCATAACTGATGGTGCTACTAAGAGGTGAGACCTAGTTGGAGGAGGTGAGTCACGGACAGTGTGGCTTTGCAGGGCACACATCCCATGGGTGGTCCTCCCCTGCGTTACTTCTTGGCTACCTTGAAGTGAACAACTTAGCTCTACCATGCCTTAGAGTTAGCCAAACAAGAGTTACTTGTTTGAGAACTTCACTGTTCTAAAAAAATCAAGTTTGCATTTTACTGAATCCCCTGAAACCACAAACCAAATTAAGCCTCTCCTTTAAATTATGAGTGTTGGATATTATGTGCCAGAAACAGAAAAGTTGAGCAATCCATCCCTTAACTAAAGGACAAGTAGTATTTGCTTTGAATTTTACAGTTTTTTTGTCTTGTTTTGTTTGTTTACTGTTTTTCATTTCCATCTCAGCTTTAGAATTTCCAGATGTGTATTAAAGTCATAATAAGTCTAAAGAACACTTAGGGCAAACTGACATTTTAATAAGTGTTGTGACACAAAAAAATCCTTGATAAATTCATTTATTAATCCTATAGCATTTTTTGTAACCACCATCAGATTTTCCATACAGACAATCATGTTGTGAATGAAGATAGTTTTCTTCTTTCCTTTCTTTGTGAATGCCTTTTGTTTGATTCTTATTCTTGATTATACAGGCAACAATTTGATGCTGAAATAATAAAACAAACAGAGTCGAAGCAGTGCATTTTCTATTGTTCATTTCACAAAATCTGTTGTTTCGTTTCAAGTCAAATATGTTCTGTCATATTTAACCTGTCCTTTTGCTGATGCTAGGGGGAATATTTTTGTCTTTCATCAGTAAATGTAACACTATAGAGTTTTCACAGACGTCCTTTACGAGGTTTTAAGACTCCCCTTCTATTTACATTTGCTGAAAGTTCTTACTGGGAATGTATTTTTGGATCCAATAAATGATTTCCCTGCATTTACTAGGATAACACATTTTTATTCATTTTTTTAATTATTATGATTAATTACATAGATGAATTTCATCTATGTTGGTAATGATTGGTGTTCTTTTGTATATTTTATTAGATTTTTATTGCATACATTGTAGAATTTTTGCATCTGTGCTCATGAGTTTTATTGACCTATACTTTCAGTACCTGTTTAATATTAGCATACTGTTGGTCTCAGGAGAAATTGGGATATGCTGTATTCCCTTTAGTCTCTGGAAGAACTGGCCTAGAATTCTTATTATTTTGTCCTTATTAACAGAATTCACTAGTAAAGTGCTATCATTTGTACTTTCTGTGTAGAACAGGTTGAAACCATAAATTTAATCACTTCACATTGCTATTAAGGTAACCTGTTCTTGGCTAAAGGATGATATATTCTGCCTTTCAAATATTTGTCCATGTCACTTAACTTGGTAAATTCATTAGAATAAAATTATTCATCCATTTGTAATCATTTTTACAGCATCTGTTATAATCTTATGTCTCATTCTCTATCATTATCATTTATAATTTTCTCTTTTTTCTAGATTAGCCTACTTGTTTGAGAACTTCACTGTTCTAAAAAAATCAAGTTTGCATTTCACTGATACCCTCATTCTCTTTTACATTTTTTTCTTTCTCTGTTTCTCTCTTTCCCTGTCTCCTTTTCCCTCTACCTCTCCATCTTTATCTTCCTCTTCTCTTTTTGTCTCTTTCCCAATTTCTACGTTATTGATACTTTTATTTTATTTCTTTATTTTATTTTCATTTCCTTACTTTTATTTCAATGAGTTTGTAATTTTTTTTCTTAACATGGACTCTGAAGCCTTTGATTTAATATATTTCTTATTTTTAAAAATAAATTATTTATCCTAGAAATCCATCCCAACTGCTGTTTATCTAAACATTATGCAAATTTGGACAGTTTTGCTTTCAATTTTGCTTTAAAATAACTTCTAATATCATAATTCAATTTTTGACCAATAAGTTTTAAGTTAAATTTATGCTTTTTAACTAATAGATAGCAAATGGTACCTATTTATGAGGTACTGTAAGAAGCCATGACACATTTGTACATTGTGCAATGTGTAAGTTTAAACATATGCTTCTCCGTGAGCATCATTGTGGCAGCAAGGTAGAAACTTTTAGAATCCTGTTCTCTAGCTTTCTGAAATATGCAGTATGTGGTACATTGTCTTTCTCTATCATAGCCTACTATCCAACAACAGAGCAGAACTTCCCAGTCATAACCATAGCTTAATCAAAATAATCAGCTTCTACTGAGTATTGAGCTTTGTCTTCTTTGTATCTTCTCTCATAAAGAACTCTGCCTAAATGTATTTTGGGCTTGAAATCCTTTATGGAGCTGATGTTTGAATATATTCGATGACAGTGATCAATGCAGAAACAAGAATAGTGTTTGGAGCAGACACAGCAACCACAGCATAGGGAAGATATTTATTCCAATGTGGCTTCACTTAAGGAATTGTTATGCTTTATATCTAGATGTCTCCCTGAAGCCTCATGAAATCATGGTTAGGACTTCTAGAAGGGCGTGAGAGCTACTGTGTTGTTATGAAGTGGATCCTGATCTGAAGAGGTAGGTCACTGTCGGTACAACCCTGAAGGTCACACACATCTCCCTTCCTAGGTCCTTGCTTGAGTCTCTGCCTCGTCCTTCTCATGCCCTGAGCATCAATTCTCCACCATCTGCTCTGCCATGTTGTTTCTGCTGTAGAGCAGACAGGCATGGACTGTAACATCTGCAACCATGAGCCAAAATAAATCTTTCTTCTTTTAAATTGTGGGTGTAGGTATTTACATCCTAGTGTTGCAAATAGTGACTAAGATTGGAATATTTTCCCACAGGTAAAAAAAAAAAAAGATTTAAAAAAATTTGACTCCTCTGGCTGACAAATGCTTTTAATTTCTTAAGGAATCCTATTTCTCAACCAGCAGATTTTGCATAAAATGTGTTAAAATAAAACTACTTATTGGTTAAATATTTAGAGGATTTTACAAATATTGGTTAAATATTTAGAGGACTTATCCAAAACTGCAACTATCTCTTAAATTGTACAACACTGACATAGAAAAGTTAAGAACAATATTGTCAATTATTTCATACTTTAAAAGTATCTGACGAAGGAAGAAAACACTTGAACCATTCTTACTAATATTTGAATAAATATTTTCTATCATAAGATACATGCAAACAGACTATTTTTAGGTACACAAAATGACCACATTCAATATAGGGAATTTGTACCTGTACCTGATATATCTTGATTCCTCTTTTTTTCCTATTCCATTCCCTCTTTTCAAATCTCCTTCCCCTTCCCATTCATAAAACTCAGTTTTCATTTTACCTGTCTTTTCTCATTTTTTTTCCTTTCCCTTTTTTCCTTTCCTTTTTCCTCTTCCCCCTTCTCTACTTGCCTTTTACTTTTGGACAGTTTCTTCCTATTTCACAATATCTATTGTAAATTTATGTTCTTATTTACATTTTTAGTTTCTTAAACCAGAGAGGTGATATTTACACATGTGTGTCCAACTTATTTTACTTATGATTATGATCTCAAGGTCCATTCGCTTAGCTATAAATATCCCAATTTTATCTTTCTTTAAGGTTCAATTTATCCTTCTTTATGGCTCCATTATATTACCCATTTTCTTTATCCATTCATTAGTTAATGGACATTTGGGCTGCTTCCAAGATGTAGCTATTACAAGCTGTGCCAGTATGAGCTTGTGTGCTGGAAGACCTGGAAGAGAGTTTCAGTTAATAATCGGAGACATCCAGTGGCACGGCGGTGATTATCCATCACTAGCATTCTTGGAGCACCCTTAAAGCTTGACAAAAGTAAATAAAGGTGTTACTTGACTTGCAAAAAAAAATCGGAGACATCGGTTATAATAAATTATATAGATTTTGGTGCTTTTGAACATAGAGTCTATATTAGAATTCCGATTTTGTTAAAGATGACTAAAATATATATTGTTCCCAAAATAAATGTAAACTAAAATGAAGAATTAAATATTGACTATGTTGGCAAAAATAAATTTTGAACTATGTGTCTTAACTATCCTTCTCTTAAATATTTTTAAAACAGTGAAAATTGAATATGGAATAAAGTTTGAATAGACTTAACAGTGAGTCAGATGAGTGTATATTAAAACATACAAGTGCTAATTGTATTTCTAACCTAAGTATCTCAATTATTTTGAAGTCTGTTACACAACGTCACATTAGCTTTAAGATTTTTTATTTTGTATGTTTTATATTCTTTTTTAAATGATGCGTTTTTAGTGTGTATATTTCATTATTATTTAAACAAAGTTTAATTTCTTATAATGTTAATATGAAAAAATTTTAATTATATTTCTTATAGAATTATAATAGCATAAATCTAAAACTTGAATTAACAGCATAAATCCAAAATTTCAAGTATAGAAATATAAAAGAAATATGAAATTAATATTATATATTTGACCATATTTCTAGTAAAAATATTTAATTGTAATAATAACATTAAATCTCAGAGATGTTTAGAAGAAACATTAAACAGAAAACTATTGAGTTGCAGTCCATAAATCTGGTTCTTAGTCTTATTTACAAATAGCTTATGTGGACTATTTGATAGAAATCAAATTAGAATGATCAATTATTTTTCAATTTCTTGATACAGAAAATATTCTTAGAAAATAGTTTCTGTGTGATATATTTAATTTTAATGAAACAAATAAACAGAAAACACAAGAGTATTCTTAAATATAAAATTTATATCAATTTTGAAATTAAAATAGAGATTCAAATCACTTTGCTCAAGCCACTCAGCTATCAAATGATAGATTAAAGAAAAAGATTGAGGCTACATGATTGACAATTCTATGGATAAGAAAATTCCATCAAGAACAGATTTTATCACAACAACACTATGAGAATAAACTGGAATGCAGAAAGTTCAAATATGGTAGAGTTGTTGAAGGAAGGTTTCATAGTGAGAGGAACTAGTGATGGGAATTTTGTGCCATGGACTTCATGAAATGTGGAAAACCAAGCAACCTCATGGAGATGGCTACTGTGAAAACCAAAGTTCATTGCAGATAGAAGTGTACACACAGCATTTCATCAATAAAACAACAATGTAGGGTGTTTGAAAGGAAAAGATTACACAAGCCATGAAAAAATGAATTTGGAGGCTGTTTTACTGTGTAATATTTTTGAATTAATGAGCAATTGCACCAGTAAATATTATCTCACTTAATTCTTAAACAGCACCCTAAAGAAAGTACTATTACAGAAACTGAATTTCAAATATGAGAAAACTGGGTCTCAGAGAAGTTGTTAGCTAATACATGCAAGAGTTATAACCTGTTGATGTGACATTAATTAATTCCCATGAGGTCTCCTCTGTGTTGCCTCAGAATTTAAGATGTGGAAAAACCTAAGCACCTTGGACTTTTGAACACTTGATCTCTGCAAATGTAACCAAAATCATATCAGCACTACTAAATATAGCATTACCCTGTTAACACAAATGAAGCATGCAAAAAGCAAGAATTCTTAAATTCTTTTTTTTTCCCATATGCCAGTTACACCTGTTTTTAAAAACCCATCTTTGAGCTCTAAGCACAGGATTTTACATTTCACCCTCATAAAGTTTATTTGTTTTCAGACAACATTCTAGACTCCCCAGAAAATTACTCTGTAATCAAATGCATTGGTATCTTTCCCAGATCAATTTTAAATTTCAACTAAACTTAACAGAATCTGAGATAGCAGTTATATAAATTTAACAACATACATCATTATTAACCTCTTCAAGATTTTCTGGAATGTTATCCTGCTACAGCTAGTAATAGCTAAAAATAGAGTTATTTTAGCTGAGGGGCAGTCTTTTCTAATTAAGCAGCTAGCAGGGCATGTAATTTCTGGATCACATATTGAATAGAAAGAGGAAGAGTCCACTTCAGGAGATAAATGCAGAAGGAGAAGGCTGAGAGTTTTGCATGGCCTTTTATCTGAGGATTACAACTGGGAACTAAACAATGACAGGGAATTTGCTATTTCTTTTGAGACAAAAAATACCAAAAAGTCTTTCCATGCCAACTGCTCATGATATTCTTAAAGTTAAATGGAAAATTATACATGTAGAGTCATGGGTTACGTAAATGTAATATTTTATTATTAAGAGCCATCTACTCTATTCAAAGGAGTTAAGTAAATGTGAGGTAAAAAAGCTTCCACAGTATCTTGATTTTGCTAATTTATTAGAGTGCATCTACTCAGTATGAATTTATTTTGGGGGGACAAATCATCCTGCCCAGTGTTAAAAGTACTTCATTTTCACTAATAGAGGTAACTATAAAAACAATATTCTACTTTTATTTTACAAAGTTCTTTGTGTCCTTATTACTTTTCTTGTGGGTTTTCAGTCCTTGGACATTACAAATAAATGTAAATAAATAACTAAACAATCTGAATTCTATGCACTTTTCTTAATTTTTTGTCAAGTATTCATTCTCCAACACCTTTGCACACCCACTCTCCTATGATTAAAGTACTTTGGTAATTTAGAATACAATCGCTTGTCTTGTAATGAATTATTCACAACTATCCATAAGCCTGTTTCTGAATATAAACTGAAAACTTCCCTGGCCAAATACAGCATTTTTCCAAAACCAAAGGTGGAGTGGAGGTGGGACACTAAGCCCTCTATTCAAACAGAATTAGGGATACACTGTTGTTATTATTATTATTCAGTCAAAAAATCTTAAAATATGACATGCAAAAATTATTTGGAGCCTTCCCCCAGCAATGCACAAAGAGAAATGCAGTTGTCTTTCATGTCATACTGATTAGGTTTGCCTTTTGCTGACTCTAACAGGGCAGACCAAAGTGGAATTTACACTTTGCTAGAAACAGCTTCAAGAAAACTTGTTATTATTAACTTCATCTGCAATTATAATTCCAATGCCACATGCTGGAACAGGAAAAATGGCCAAATAAAATAGAAATCATAAATGGGAAATAGCTTGGTCATAGATTCAGGTGCCAACAATTTATTTAGTTTATTGAATTCAGATTGCCTCTTTCAATTTTTGTGAATAATTCCATTGCCCTTCAACACCTTCTATAAGTATACTAAGTGATCATTTTGAAGAGATTTTAAATTAGAGAAATTCTTTAACAACTGGGAAGCAGATCTTTGCGCATAATTGCCTGAAAACATGTAGATTATTCCCCATTTATCTTCTAATTCCTTCTATAAAATATAATCACTATTACCATCACCCAATTATACATTTAGTGAGTTCTTTAATTTCTTTGTGTCTGGTAATCCTAGGTCAGTTGATAATTTTTATGACTTATGTCTAGTTGCCCCCTCAATTCTTCATGCACTCATAAGTAGGGGCTTTGTGGAAATGATTCAATCATGAGGATGATGTCCCTCAGTAAACTAATCCACTGAAGAGTTCATAGCTGTGATCTGGGAGGTGAAGACTGTATGAAGGTGGTCACTTGAGGTGTGACCTGTACAAATCTATCTCCCTCCCTACCTGCTTGATCTCTCTCTCTGCTTCCCACTGACAGGGACTGAAATATCTGCAAATGATAAGGCAGTATAAACCTCCTTTCAGCCTCCTGTAAATTGTAGGTGTTGGATATTGCATCTCAACAATGAAAAAATACCTAAGAGCGATGAATGAATTTCGTCATTTTGTGACACTTCTATCAACCACTCTACTCCATAGCTGTCACCTTTCCTTTGGATTAATTCAAGGATTGGTGTTAGAGTATAAGTTTTAGAGGCTGTTATTGCTAATGAAATATAGAAATAAAGTTAAATTCTCAAAGCTTTTATTTATTTATTTTGTGCTCTGCAAGATAAAATATAGTTACATAACATAGGCAAAGCACGTGAATTTACTATCAGTAAAGCAGTAAGAACATCACTTAAGAGAACTTTCTTTGAATTTTCCTCCCTAATGGATAATAAGTAGCTAGTCACTCCTCTACCTTACTTGAGTAACCCTCCTACCATGAAGCACTGTTGTGAGAGAGATGATGCTTTCAACATCTTTAACATAAATAAGTGATAGTGGTAACAGCTTAGGTAGTTTTTGTAGTTATTAGTTTAATTGTGTTTTTATTGCTAAATTTTGACCATGTATAACAGATTTTGTTTGACCTGTTAATTAAAGAAAATATCACAAACAGATCCTGTCCTAAATACCATCAATGGGGCATCTGCTCCCGTTTACACTTCCTGTTTATTCCCTCCCACTGCTTGTACAGGTTTGTCTACCAAGACCCTTTCCTTGGCTGTGATTATCAATATGGGCTCAGGGATAATGTAAGGAAGTAATGTAAGGAAGGAATATGTCCTTAATCCTATAAAATCTCATGATATTGGATTGAATTCATGATTCCTTCAAGCTTCATATGCCCTAAATATCAATATTATCTACCTATCACTTATAACCCTAACCTTTCGTTTTCTTATTTCCCTGCTTGCTCTTTGTCTTTAATAAATCTGTGATAATTTTCCTCATGTTCCTTAAAAGTGAGAACAAATTTTCTGTCTTGCTGTCTTTGCATGGAATACTGTTTTCCCAATTCTTCACCTAGTAGAATTATACTATGCATCTCCCTTAAAGATGACCTTCAAAGAAGACTTCTCTGACAGTTACATTAAATTTTCCCATCACACCTACATTTTTTAAAATATTTATCAGTTTTCACTTTTCACTCTATATGCATTTGTGTGACAATGTGTTTACCAGTGTTTCTTTGATGGTAAAAAATGAATGAAATAGACTTGATCAACACTACAAAAACATATTAGGACAAGCAAGGTCAAGTCCAAGTTTATGTTAGAGTTCAAGGTTATCGGATCCAGTGGTAAACCAGATTGTAGGACGGCTGCTAGTGACTCTATACTCCCTTGTTCATCTTTAGCACTACAGAAAAAAATTGCTTTTCAATGATTTAATACCAAAGCAAAACGTTTATAAAAATTTCCGAGAAACCGAACGTCACATTTCACTGGGCAAAGTTTTATTTGAATTGGTCAATGATCAGCCATATTGGATTTCTTTTAGTATAGTCTGACACTTTCTCCTTTGGAACTGAGATTATAAACAGATTTCCTTGAAGTATAGACTGAGAGATGGATACATAAACCAAATTAGCATTATGTTGAAATTAATGAAGAAAAAAATCAATTCTGCTTAGGGTTAGAAATAATTGTTATATCCACCACATTACTATATACACAGAACATGGTTATCTTGTTTGAACTGTGTAATGTTGTCATACTCCTGGTTCTAATGCCTTAAAATGATACTACCCTATTATTTACTATTCAAGTTAAATTAACAAATTTCATTCCTACTACTTTGCAGGGAAAAATTTAGATGCATTTATTTTCTTTTATTTTTATCAGTACATATATGTAGTACATAATGTTTACATTCCTTGTGGGGAGTTGTACATGAATATAATATATCTTAATTTCTTTTTCTCATTCCTTTTCTCTTCCCTCTCTTCCTCCTCCAGCCAACATTTGATTCCTTTCCTTTATTTGTAGATGGTTGCAATGCACCACATTTACATTCCTTCTGTGGAGTTGCATTTAGATGTAATTTCACGTGTAGTCAGAAATACATTTCCTGTCAAAATTGGCTGCAAAGTTTGTTTCCTAAATTTATGTTTCTTGCTGGAAGTTTGAACATAAATTATATCTTTTTTATATCGGTACCGGGGATCAAACTCATGACTATGTGCTTGCAAGGCAGGCACTTATGCCACTGAGCTAAATCCCCAGCCTGATAAATTATATCTGATGATACCTATGACGATAAGATTATGATGGTAAAACAAAAATACCATAGGCTTAGAGCTTAGATAACAGACATTCACTTCTTATAGCTCTGGAGGATAGGAATTCCAGATCGAGCTTCCAGCAGATTTAGTATCTGGTGAGAGTCCACTCTTTGGCTGTAGACAGCAACACTTTGATGTCATGAGAGAGATCATCTGTTTCTCATTTCTTTTTATAATGACATTGATCTTATTCATGAGAGATCCAGCCTCATGAGCTAATTATCTCTTAAGAACTTACTTTCCAAATTCCATCACAATAGGGATTAGGATTCAACATTTGTGTTTTGGGGAAGGTCATGAATTCAGTTCATACTATGATTCTATCAGGGAAACTGATTCATTCCTTCACTCTGGATAATAATTCCAATTTGCTTAGCAATAAAGACAATTAGGGATAAATTTTAAGAGATGAAATTATAAAATATAATGGCAAATCAGGTAATATTTCAATTAAAGCATCATGAATTCTGGAGAGGTTTTTTTGTGGCAACTTTGGGTGTCAGATAGTTTAATGCAACAAGGACATAAGGATCTGAAGTAGAGTGAATTAATACAGAAGAAGCACACATCTGTGCCTCACCTGGTGTATCTCAAGATCATAAAAGCACAAGACTTGCACTGCATCTGAAGATATATTCACTAAATGTGATGGAGCAGTACATAGAGACCTGCAAGGGGGGGACGTAATGACACACAGAAAGCTCTTAACTCTGCCCTCAAGGTCAGACACCTCAGGAGCCTGAGCTGACTTTGTACTTCAGATTGCCGTGAGAGAGGATAAACTTTCCCAGAGTGGCAATTAAAACTAAAATAGAATTCCTTGTGAATGTCTCTCTAAAACAAAGAACTTTATTAAAGCCTTCTACCACTAGTGTAAAATGTATTTTTATTTGATGTAATGACTCATTCTAAAAAGATGAGTCAAACTCTGATTACATATATAACTCTTTTGCATCAGCATGTTCAAAGAAATAAATCTAATCAACTTTGTATGCAAGAGACTTATACATATACATGCATGAATAAATACACACACACCACACCTGTGAACTTAGACACATTGAAGGAAAGTCCTTTTAAAATTACTATATCAGTACATATTTCCAGAAATAAGAATTGTATTAACAGTTTCATGTAATCCAGATTAATTTGAGTTGTACCATTCTGTTATCCTAAGGCTACCATGCTAAGATTTTGCAATATGTCGACTATGTAAAAGTACCTGGCCACCAAGCACTAGGGATCCTATATAACCAGCAGAGAATGTGTTAGCTACAGCAGTTTACATACACCACAATGTAGCAACATTTTCTAATTTATCCACTAACGACAGATTCTATTTTTTTCTAATTTGCACGAAAATGTTGCATGTGCTACACACTTGAGCTGACATTATCTTATGTGTTCCTAGCAACAAATTATACAATGTAAACCATGTGATCTAAAGCATTCTGAGATATGTCACTCTTTAAACACTTAAGTGCAATAATATGAGTCTACCCACTGCTTTCCAAAATATGAGGGCAGAAGCTGGCTTTTGTGTGTATTTGGATCTCAGTAGTCAATTGATATGATAATCTCTTGATTGGAATAGTATCCATTACTTTTAATTGCCCCTCCCACAGTCCTATAGCTAATATTTTCCCTCAACTCCATTTTGCTCTCTAAAAAATCATAGCTCTTTTATGAGTTTTTTGGGAGACATAATACACACAAATTGCTTAATAACAGACTGGAGAGGGTCTCTGGATAGGGAAGAAAATTTATAAAATATAATAGCAACAATTTAAAGTCAAATATGATTTACCAGTTTATTACCTCCTCTCATCATCATAAGAGGGTTCATACTTAACTATAAAATTTCACAAATGTATCCTAAAACCAGAATTTCAAGGCTCCATTTCTCTTTTTATATTAAATTCCTCATTTTCCCTGAAATATAGCAGTGGCTTCAATAGTTGCTATTTTAGGTAATAGCCCTTTTTTGTACAAAATTAGACAAGAAAACTAAAACTCAGAAAGCTTGTGTAATTTACATAAAGTCATTTAAATGGCAAAGCTAACTTTCTGTTCATTAAATACCAACTGCAAAACACCTCGGCACACATCAAGACATTCTGAATCTGAAAAAAAATCTTTAGGCTTATATCCTGAGGAAAATTACTACATGGGCTCATACATTCACTATAGTACAAGCAAAACCCAATAAAACAAGAAAGCAACTTCCTAGGACTGTGAGTTTATTCTCTAATAGAACATACAGACAATGAACAAATGAATGTACAGATATATTCTGCATTATTTAGAGCTAAGTATCATGAAGGGAAAGAAAGACACATTACGAATCAGTAACAAAAAATGTGTCTTGGAGTACAGCGACAATCCTTCTATGTTTTTGAAATACCATATAAAATCCTCTCCTTCATATTTTTAATATCCTAGACTTTTTAAAAAGTCTCAGGAATGCTCTGATATCAATACACATATTTAATTACTACTCCAGTCTCAGCCCCTGATTATGTTCATTTCTTTTTTTGCTGAACTTAGCTCAAAAAAACCCATAACAATACATATAAACAAGTAAGCAAAACAGTTCTGAAGAAACTACTTCCTCTTGTCTGTATTTTCCAAGTTGAGTCCTAGGAAAATGAAGCCTCTAACAGTCCCATCAAACTGGGATTTGGGGTAATGAATGCACCTGGAAGGAGTTCTATAAACCTGATGTGCTCCTCTGGTTAATTTCTTCTGTCACAATTGAACTATTCTCCACTTAATAGTTGGCCAAAGCCCAGGCCTTCTAATTCACAGAGGAAAAATTAGTAGCATCAGGCAGAATTTTTTGTTTCTACTTTCAAACCTCATTATATGTATATTCAACTCTTCCTGCCTTTTATTGGTTAAAAAGATACAACTTGCTGTTTAAATCCAGGATCTCTTTCTTATTCATTTGGCCTTTCTCTCACGTGTCTGTCCATTTTTTTATTATGTTTTCTTAATTTAGGTATTAACTACCTTCCAGTCTCGATCTCAGATGTAATTCATCCGCGTACAAGCGTATGTGTTTACCACATCGCAAATTCCTCTAAACATTAGATCTTCAACTGAGAACCTTCCTTGGAGATATCCCTTGAGTATATCAAATACGTCTCAATCTGTGTTTTTTCCTTGAAAAATCCAAAGCACTCCAATTTCCAAAAAACAAAAATCCCAGTCATCTGTCGTTCAAATATTAAATACCTTTCGAGACATCTCTTCAGCTTTGTTCTTGACTACACTGATAAAAATCCTCCTTTCTCAATTATTTCCTTATTTCAATTATCCCTCCATGCAACTGCATACTTAGGGTGTCATTTTATAATGACAATATGATTGTGGTGTTATCCTATAAAAGACACACCCCCGCTGGCTAAAGATAAGAAATAAAATCTTGAGAATAATCTAAAAGGTGCTAAAACCCTTTAGATTTCTCTAAACTAGTTTTATTTATTTTTTACCTTCTCACTCTCTAAATAGCACAGAAGGTTTTGGTTTTTGCAAGTGCAGTATACTTTTTTGCCACCTTCAAATTTTTAACAGGCTTTTTCCAGAGAAAACTGTCATATATAATAAATATCCACTTGACTTTAATGCTTGAACTCAAATTTACTTCCTCATGAATGCCTTTTCTATAATAACCATCTCTAGTTATTATACTCAAAAGCCCTTGTGCTTATTAATAAACTCAAACCTTAAAGGAACAACTGGAAAATAACCACATAAAATCAATAGACTACCAGCAAACAGCAGTTTTACTTCTTAAAACATAACTAACAGAAATATATAACATCAAATATCAAAAACACACAATAGTATTTATAGCAACACTTTTAGCTCTGCTCTGGAAAACTCCTAAACCATCAGTAGGAGGATGGATATACAGCGGAGTCCCACACCACAATGAAACTGTACACTCTTCAACCACATCAACAGTAACGAATCTCACAACTATGTTCCATGAAATAAGCCAAATATAAGTGAACATGAACTTTATGGTTTGCGCCACTTACACAATGTTCAACGGGATAAAAAAATCAATATTCTCAAAACTCAGAAGAGTGGTTGTCATGGTGTGGAACAAGTGACTAGAAGAGCATGATGAATGTTTATTCTTCTTCAGGAATATTCTGTTAACTGTTCTTGGTGTTGGCTTGCAAGGATTAATTCATTTTGGTACCTGCCCTTATCTGTAAAATTATGATCTGTGACCCTTTATACCTCAAAACACTTTTGAACTACATGATGTGTCATTCTCATTACATGACGATATGAAGCAAAAAACTAAAACATATAAAATCACTCTTGCACATCTCATGATTTAACATGCTGTCATTGGTACATGGCACGGATCCTGTTGTAATCCTGAGATTGTTTCTTGAAGCTAGAATAAAACAATGACATGTTAATAATTTGGAGTTGCTGAATTATGAAATTGCATATAGTAAAATAATTAATTTATAAATAATGCAAAATAGAATTAAATGAAATAAGCCAGGATGTAATATATAATTTTTGGAACTGATAAAGTTGGATATGGCAATAATCTTAGACCTTTTGAATATTATTTTTAGTATTTTCTGTGTAGTAGTTCTCTTTATCTTCAACACGAGAGTAAATTTTATTCTGTAATTTTTCAAAAAAGATGACCCCTTTGATTTTGAAGAATATTTCACTCTATGGAATAGCAAAGAAAAGATGTTAATATTCTGCGGGCTTCAGATTCAGTCATAAGAAAGAAATACACTCTATCTTTGCAGTCATGATTTGCCTCATTTCCTATCATATGTCATTTGGACTTGAAATTATTAAAGTTACTCTGTATTCAAAATCTTAATACATGGTGATAGAATTCTCATTTCAATGCATGTTGTAGACATTGCAAATTATTTTTAAAGCCAGGTCATAACTTGAAGGAAATGAAAAGGAAAATTAGAAAATTAAAAAGGGAATGAAGAACCAAAATCTGGAAAATGTCTAGGAAAAAGTCCTTAGTTAAACATTAAAAGTATTAATTAATTAATTAATTAATAATTCAATCATACATTCTTTTGGTAAGTGTTTATGGGCACCTACCAGTCACTGAGAGTTTATGAGTCAGGAAGATATATATATATATATATATATATATATATATATATATATATAGCTTGCCTTCTAAAAGCTCTAGATTAGCAAAATAATATATTAATATAATATATTAAAACAATAAAATGAACTATGTATTGGAACTGTGATTGTTGCTATATGAAGTGTGAAGAGAGCAACTTTGTTTCTATTTCTGCCTTTGCCTCTGACAGCTCCTGTAGTCTTTTCACAATGTACCCTATGTGACTAATCTCTTAAGATATAAAACCATACCTCTGGTCAGAAACTCCGAATGAAGTAAATAGGGGACCTTGGAGCTCCCTTCCTCTATTCACCTTTATTCCTAGTGCTCGGCGCATAAGCCCAACATAAAACACCAGTCCTGCCCTCCCTCACTTTTGGGCCTCTCTGCTCATGTCCATTGTAGCATAATTTCCACAGAATTACCATCCTCTCCAAAGCATCCCTCAACAGATAAGTTTGTGATCCTAATTCCTGGAGGTAAGGGTGAAAGAGCTATTTTCCTACCAATGTCCTTGGTAAGAATTCTTGTTCTTGAGACAGAGGCGCTCAAAAACTCAGCAAACACTTGCTAGTTGAAAACAAGTTGTGTGTGCATGTGTGTCCGTGCATGTGTGTGTGTGTGTGTGTGTGTGTGTGTGTGTGTGTGTGTGTGTGTGTGTGAGAGAGAGAGATCAAAAGAGAGACAGGGGAAGGGATGGAGGGAGACCAGCGGGAGAGAGAGAGAGAGAGAGAGAGAGAGAGAGAGAGAGAGAGAGAGAGAGAGAGAGAGAAATTTTGTCTGTGTTCTGTTGAAGTCTCCCAAACTTGTCCACTGTTTGACCTAAGCCTTTTGAGTCTACCTTCCTTGACTCTAAAATGTCACAGATAAAAGGAGCAAGAAATGGAAATACTTTTGGAAATGGTTTCTTTTTTAGTTACAGTAAATTGAAGAATGTAACATTCTTTTTCCAGTGCTGAAGGTGTGGGTTTATATATGGTTTTATTTACCCTTTGTGTGGATTTTTATTTTTGTTTCAAGAATCATAATGGAATTGTTGGAATCAGTTTATCACCATTAACACCATTATTCTCCAGAATCAGAAGTTCTCTTCAAATATGAATTCACAAACTCCTTTAAACTAACTGTGGGAAAATGTATTACACCAGAGAGAAATCAACTCTATTCTATACCAGCTTTGTGTCAAAAATATTTAAGGATACACATCTCGCTTCCAACTGTAAATTAAAAACATGTCTTCTAGGTCTTTAAATTAGCTAGAATAAGCATAATTTTCTTTCTCTAATCATATAAGTTTTATCTTTTTCTCTTAAGTTTATTCATTTCGAGAATCATGTTATTTTACTTGGACGATCTTTTAATAATGTCTCTGTCACTATCACAGGAATGTAACCTAGTGTAGGATGTTTTTTATTTTAGTGTTTGTAAGAAGAGCATCTTATCAGAAGCCTCAACTCCTTCCTGTTGTCCTTTGAGAAAGAAACAAATTAAAACAAATTGAGCTTGTTTTTACCTAATGTTGTGGAACTACTTGCTTTCAGAGAATACAAACAAGGAAGCCATGAAAGAATTATGATTCACCAAAAAATTAATTACACCCTCTGTTGTGTTACTTCTTGTATGGCTATTTAAATCCAACAAAGTATAGTCAAACTCCAGCTCTGATATTTAATAGCATGTGATTTCAGTGAGCTGTTTATCTTTTGTGATATTCAGTTTCCTCATTTATAAATGACAACAGGACACTAAAGAACGTTTTATGGAATAAATGTAGTAATATAAATGAAAATAAGTAACATGCAATCAGAGGGTAGAACCTCAATAAATATTTAACCAACTTTCTGTTACTTTTTTAAGTTTTACTTTTTGAGACAGGGTTTCACTATGCAATTCAGACTGGCCTTAAGCTCACTGTGTATCCCAGGTTGATCTTGAACTCACAACAATTCTCCTGCCACAGCCTCTGGGTGCTAGGATTACAGGCATGCATCATAATGCCCATATCTATTCCTTTTTTGAAACTTTCTCATTTGTGTAATTTAAATTGATGTTCATTATTAATATACATATACCTAAGTATCATACAATATGATGCACGAACATTATATCACAGATATATAACTCTACATTCACATACACAAAACAAGTTGAATGTATAAATTAAAATATAAAATTCTGACATTTGTATCATTTTAGAATATAATTTATATGATATAATTTTTATGTTTATTTTCCCTGTAAAGTTAATGGCATCTATCATTTTTTAAATAACTAACATAACTAACTCTATGTTACTTAGTATTTAACATTTCTGCATCTTCTACAAAGAGCAGCAAATCTTGAATGAAAACAAATAATGAATCACTATAAAAAGACATCTTTATTTTTAGTTCATCCCTGTAGTTGGTTACTAAGGCTGCTGTGACACTGATCCACAGAATGGGTTTCACAGTTTCAGAGATTTGAATTCCCAGATTAAGGTTTTGCCAAGGTTGACTTCTTTTGAAGGTTATAGGGGGCAATTTATTCTTGGCCTCCTGCCTTCTCTGTGCATGTATACAGATACACATGCATCTTTGAACAAATATCCTCTTCTCGTAATGACACTTAACGCGTTGGATCTGGGTCCTCTAAGAACCTTGACTTCATCACCTCCACAAAATCCCTGCATCCAAATATACTCAATCTCAGATACTTAAATTAAGGATTTCAACATGAATTTGGGATAAAACAAAATTCAGGTCTTCAGAGTCTCTCTCTCTCTCTCTCTCTCTCTCTCTCTCTCTATATATATATATATATATATATATATATATATATATATTCTTCTCATTGTTAAAATAGTAATCCCAACCACACTGAATTTAAAACATAATAGAGAACTAGATGGTCAGAGATTACTTCCTTAAAAGCAATGTGGTGTGCATATCAGTTATCCCAGAACTCTAGGGGATGAAGATTGCAAGTTCAGCCCAGCTTGGCAGCCAATGATTTAGTGAGAGCCTATCTTTAAAATGATTTTTAAGGGCCAGGGATATGGGTAGTCAAAAGACTCTGGGTTTAATCCCCAGTATCCCACATAAAAAATCACTTCCTCAGCATCTAAACCTGTAAACTTGTCTAAATCAGCATCCACTCCCTGTTATTTTTATTAGTTCACTAAGGAGCTCTTTTGCCCTTTCCTGTGAAAATGTGCTTCGTTGTGTTTTCCTCGTGTTTATCACTTCTTTACCTTGACTGCTTTGTCCTGATATCCCTTTTTCTCTAAGCACAGCACTGACTCTCCTCATCTGGCCAGCTTGTTTCTCTTCAAAGAAAAACACTCAGAAACAACTACCTACAGTTAATACTACACTCTGTCTACTCAGGCCATGATCATTTTTCACTGCACCAGGGAAATTTTACTACAATTTTTCCGCTAACATTTCTCCAGCATATGTTACCCTGCAGAACTCCTAACCAAGTTCAATGAGTCATTTACTGACACAGTCCTATTGCTCCCTCCTTTTCCTTCAAGATTTTTTTCAAACTACAGTGCTAGGAATCAAACCAGTGCCCCTCTACCACTGAATCACACCCCCAGCCCTTTTATCCATATTATTCAGAGTCTCAAGTTTTCCAGATGGGTCTCACACCTGCAATCCCCATGCTTCACCCTCCTTCAGAACTGTTTCAAGATTCTTAAGTGTTATGTTTTCTATGAAGAATTTCTGACATATACATATATTACCTTCATCTCCAGGGAAGACTAACTGAACCTGTTCCTCTATGCCATCATTCATCTTTTTTAAATGCCAACAACTATTACTAAGCTACACACACTGTTCATCTATTCAATAATACAGTCCTTGAGATTAGAGACCTTGTATTACTTAGTAACTACATCTTTGTTTTATGGTGCCTGTCACCAAATAGATAACAAATATTTGTTGAATATATTGTATGAATATGTTTTTGTGGCCCTCAATCCAGAACATCTGTGTAGTAAAGGAGACTTTCTACATAAAGGAAATAATAGTTTGAGTGTTTGAAGATTTTATAGTCACATTTCTTTCCATTCAATTTCAGTAAGAGGGAATATTATTTTTACTGGGATTTACATAGGAATTTTACAACTGGGCTATCATAGTCTACACTAAATATCTTGTAAACAAAATACTGAAAAAGCTTTCAAGAAAAAGCCTATTAGACTTGGGAGATGGGTAGATACTGCATATGATATAAATATATTTAACTTAAACATGTTTAACATATGTGTTAATCAGTCTTCTCTAAAGATGTAAAAAGATGTAACTTAATTCTCTTAACTCTTGCCAGAAGTAAATATTGATGTACTATAGTAACAGTAGCCTGATATTAAGATTGATATAAATCTATCTGTTTCCCAATCAGCAAAACTTTAGAACTTTCTATTCATTTTCCATTTACCACTACAATTTGCCAGTTACACATAGTTCAATATAGCATGAATACGCAGACATCTGTTTGTAAACTTTGTTTATCTTCCTCTTATAACACATCTCTAATTGGATGCTGCATGAAATAACAATGTGTAAAGGGTATATGAATTATGCAAGGGATTTTCAAGTACTGTTTTATTTATTTTATTTTATTTTAACTATGTTCATGTTCACCATCTTACCAATTTTAAAATCTATACCTAGGTAAGCTGTAATATGAGAAATCCTTTGAAAGACTGAAAGGCATAATACTTGAGGAAAGTCTAATGTTGGAAGATGACCAATACATTGAACTACTTAGGGAATACAAAATAACACTCTGAAAATATAGACATGAGAATTTGAAACACGTGAAAGTTACATAGACACAGAAGAATGAGTGTTTACAGGTAAAAATTGCACTTTGCTCTAATGCTGGAACTTAAGATATAGATATAGATATAGATATAGATATAGATATAGATATATATTTTTTTTCTCTGTTATTTCTCACTCTTCTCTATCTTTCTTAATGCCCTTTGAGACTGTTCTACATAAACGCTAGGTAGAGTCTCTGTCATAGTCTTCCCTGCACACTGGATTGCGTGGTCTGCGAAATGTTATAAATGAATTGTGCTCTTTTGGGTGACAGAGTGAGCTCACTGTGGGAAGATATCTCTCGTGAGAAGATCACAGCTCCTCCCCAGCAGCCCTCTTTGCCCAAGCTCCTGTGTCTCTTCTGCCGGTTCCTTCTCTTGTGAGATTACTGCCATGTCTAGTACAAGCCTAGGGATATTTTGCTATTCATCATGATTTTCCTAAACCTTCTAACACCTTATAAATAATTCATATTTGAGTCTGCTCAAATGATCCCAATTTGTGTATGCCAAATGTTTGTATGACATTGATTTATATGAGAACCTTTTTAAAAAAATATGAATACTAAAACTTTTATTTTAAAATAAAATGAAAAGAAACACATAAATTCACAATTCTCTACTCGTGGACCTAAGCAAAATTATGCATTCAAGAGTATACAAAGGACTTAGATAAGATTTTGGTGTTTTAAACAGAAAAATATTTTTATCAAACAAGGAAATTAATATAAACTCCCAGATAATATCAACTAATCTGAGAGTCATATAAAACACAGCTCCCTCCTGATTATCTGATGGGTTGTATCATTGTTCTCATGAAAAGCAAAAGACAAAATGTAATTCTACCAATTCTTACATCCCTGACTGATATTTCTAAACTTTCTAGCTACTAAATGACTTCTCTTACAGTTAGAAAGCTCTTTTATTTTGGTTTTTCAAGCACCATTTAGAATCTTTTGAGAAGTATAAATCTGATTCAACAGATTCCACTTTAATAAAAAATCAAGCTTACTTCCTTCATTTTGTGTTTTTAGAATACATATTCATCAGTTGATATTATCTCTTCTATGCCCATGAGTCAGATATAATACTTACAATAACACAGTATGTGAGCAGGGGCTTCAGATTGTTCTGGAGCTGGAAGAATACAGGAGAACATTCTGAGACAGCCTTGCAGGGGAGGGGGCTCTTGGCCTTGCCACTCACAGTGATTGCAAAAGTGACACACTACTGTTAACACTACTCCTGTGGGGAGGAAAAGCATCCTTGGTGTGTTAGATTTGGTCTCTCCTCAGGTTGTGAGAATAAATGCAAGGACAGGCAAGCTAATGACACATGGAACCCTCATCCTTAACCAGGGCAAGCTTGCAGTAAAATTGTGGAGTAAGTAAACCTCGCCTTTTATTTCCTATATCTCCCATGGAAATCTAAGAGGGTTTTCTAATTGTCCTGTGTGAAAAACATTTGTTTTGCCTATGTGGTAATTTCAAAGCTTTTTTCTTTCACATTTAAACATTCCTTGGGCATCATGGACCAGTGAGTGTACTGGCATCTTGATACAGATTGTTAAGATAAACATTCTTGATATATCAAAATTTCTTGATTGGTCAAATATTAACATTCCCATGAAATACCATTCTCTACAGTACAATACCTGTTTCAAACCTTGTGCCTGGCCACACATTTTTTCATGTAGAATTTTTTCCATTTTTATAATTTTCTTAGTCATTAGAAAGCTGTCCTAGAGTCAGCTTGACACTTCTGAAGTTAGCTCTAATAACAGTCAGTGAAACTTGCTGGAAACCAATAGCAAAGATGTATAAGGAAAACTTCACTAGTAATATCTATACTACAAAATAAATACTATATTTTAGATATTAAAAAAATCTGTTCTACATTCTATTTCCATTGCTTTGAATGAGAATAAGTAGCAATACTTGACTATGTGTTATTTCATGTATCAACTTTTATTTTTCATGAGTATATGTTTGAAGTACATAATGATAACATTCCTTGTGGGAAGTTGGTCCATATGTATAAATACAATTGTTTTACTCATTAATCTGTTGACAGATATGTAGGTCTCTTCCAAGATTTAGCTATTATAAATTGTGCTGCTATAAACATGAATATGCATGTATTCCTGAATATGACTTTAACTCTTTCAATATCTAGAGGGTAAATAGGCTGGGTTGAATGGATTTTTTTTTTCATTTTTGTCCCAAGAATCAAACTCTGGACCTTGCTCTCAGCAGGCAGGTGCTGTGCCACTCTGCTATATTCCCAACTGAATGGAATTTCTATTTTTAATTTTTTGAGGACTCTACATACTGATTTCCATAGTGGAGGTACTAGTTTATATTCCCACCAAAAATGTGAAAAGATTTCTCTTACCCTACAATCTTCACAGTATTTGTTATTATTTGATTTCTGAATGATGATCACTCCTTCTAAGACAGAATTTCAGCTTTGCTATTATTTGCATTTCTTCAATGCCCAGTGATGTTGAAGATTTTTTCATGTACAGTAAGTCCCAGCTTATGAACATTTGAGTTGCAAACTTTCACAGATACAAATGGACCTCACATCACAGACATTTCTAGAGGCAAACAGATAACAGATATAGCTCAGGTATCTGTCCGAGGTTGTCACAGCTGTGCTGTTCTGTGTTCCCTTACTGTGTGGAGATGCACAGCTGTGCAGTGCTCAGTCCACGCCTGGGATGTCTGGAAGCAGGAGGAAAAGCAGTGGTGATGAGGAGGGATGCTAGGAAGCACAGATCAAAAATCATGGGGAAAAAGGTGAAAATTGAGATTGGACCAAGGTGAAAAGATTGTAGAAGTCACTCATTGTTTGCATACATTTGGGTGTTTTTACACTTTACATTGCATATTTATGTCAGGAATTTGTTACAGTAATGGAAAACTGAATAACACAATCAGCTCCTGAGCTAGGTATTAGAAGGGAAAGGAGAATATTCCACCACATACCCAACTTAGAAAAAACATTCCCCAAATAGCTTGTACTCAGCAAAAGTTTAGAAATAGCTGCAGATACCTGTGGAGGAACATTAATTTGTTACACAGGAACATTAAGCTGATACAAGTGCTTCAAGACGATGCAAAGCACTGTAAGAACATAAAAGAGAAATAAAGGAAAATTCAAAGAAAGATTATACAACTACATTTTTCTCTTCATTAAATATTCTTTAAATATATACAACACTTTGAAACATGAAACATATGCTGCGTTCTAACAAAATTAGTCATTTTCACTTTTTTGCAATTTTCACAAACAACATAGATTTATGCAGTAAAAATGAACAACTTCTGTCTGCTATCCAGCCACCAACAGTTTTATTTAATCCCTATGATGCATAAGAATTCTTAAAATAACAGTATTCCACTCAATAAATTATTTAATGCACGTCAAGACTAAAATATCATTATCTGGATCGTGATAAATGAATTTTTTTTATTCCAGTTCTTTCCATCAAATAGTCTTTCATTTAAAACTAAAATTTCTTTGGTACTTTTCATAATGATGAACCATAGCTTTCAAAACCATAGTAATAATGTCATAGACTGCACTGAATTTTATTCTCAAGATGATGGCACAGCGCTATTTGTTTTTTGATTAACTTTAATTCACTTTTTTTATTTAAACCTCGAAGAGGGGGACAGGGTGACTGATTCAGAGGTCAGCTGCTTCTATTATAGTTCTCGGGGGGAGCAGTTTTTCTGAAAAATCATCATCAAAATAATTTTCTGTAAAATCTTGTAGTTTTAGAAGAAATACTAGTTGGCAAAAAGACCAAAAGAGCTGTTATTGTTTCAATTTACTGCAACCAGTATACTACTGGAACAAACCTCTGAATATTTCTGCACATCAATTTGACATTCATGTGTGAGAATGAAAATGTTAATTGAATTTCAGTAATTGTTTCCTTCGTTGCATCTTTTAGAGACAAAGCAGCCAGTTTAAAGGTTCTGTATCTCATTAGTTTTTTTGTTTTGTTTTGTTTTGTTTTGTTTTGTTTTTAGGGTAAGGTGCAAGTAGCAAAAACTATATAAAATAAACACGTGAAACAGAATCAAGGCAAACACATAAGATATTATTGTCTCCTAGAAATACTGTTTTGCTTCACTGAGGAATTCAGAAACAGGCAATGTGCTTGTTAATATGAAAACAAGTTTTAAGAAAGTATATCAGGACTAGAAATATGTTTTTAACATAATTCTAGAAAGTTAGCCCTGTGATGTCCTATAGGATTTTATAGAAGTCTAAGAATTTTTAGAACTAAGGAAAAAAATGACATTTAAACAAGAGAAACCATGAAACTGAGTTAATGTCCTTATTTGAGGCACATGGAGACTGAGTTTAAATTCTACAGAGATCAATTTCTGTTCCAAGAGTAAGGACTTAGTTTCATTATATGTCTAAGAAAAAAACATAAGGGAAAAATGGTCTTTTTGCCCTTTCTAGGAATAAAAATCATTTTCATTTACCTTTACATCTCATAAATTCAGAAACTAAACTTTCCAAGTTCTAGATTTCCTTTCCTTTCTCAGAACTCTTTTACTGACCCACTGATATTTCTGTTAAAGGATTATTTTAAACAAGATGTTGCTATTTTGTATGGTTTTGTATATATAAAAGGACATGTATCTATATGCTAGGTGAATCAAATTATTAATTCACTCACTATAGACTGAAAAATTGAGACTAGTAAAGCCTTTCTTCATTGCAGATTTTAGTGACAGAGTAAACAGCCTAAAAAAGGAAACGAACAAACAAAATCTAAGTAAACTAAGTAAAATATCACAGATACAAATTTCACCAATGAGGAATTAACACTTAGAAGATCAAGAAATCACATTTCAAGAAAGATGATAGAAAATCAGTGCATTAGTTTGAGATAATTCATGTAGATCACAAGATAATATCCTCTTTCCTGAGACTTTGGATTTGGACTTTTGTCATCTAGATCCTAATATTATGTCTGCCACAAAGGTATAATCTTCAATAGTTTTCTCAGCATAATTTTTTCTATCTTATAGAAATGTTTAAAGATTAAATAAAAGGATATTAGAGACTTGACACAATAGCTAAGACTAAAGGAAGAGTAGAACTAAAAGTCCTCTTAGAATTCACTAGCTAAAACTAGAGGAGGATACTCTAGGTGAAATGGATAAGAAAGGTATATCTATTTCACGTTGGATCATTTTGGACCTTGTGTTAAATCATCTTGCTAATGTAACAGAATACCTGAGATAACCAGCTTTAAAAAAAAGAAAGGTTAGACTCAAGTCTCTCTCCATTGCCATTTATGGACTGTGTGAGGAGAGAACCAGGCCTCACAAAAAGAAGATCCTTACCCAGAAACCAACCCATGCGTGGGCCTGCCCAGAGTGGGGACAGCCAGACCCAAGCCTCTCTCTGTGCATCGGCACCATTTTTGGACTGGAGAGGGGAGAGAACAATCAGTCCCCGCCTGGAAACCATATTATTTTCATTGTTTTGTTGGGTTGGATTTTATTCTCTTTTGTTTTTCTTGTGCTAAATCCAAAGGCATGAGCAGCTATTTGAAATATAGCAAAACATATTATGGGAGCCATTTTGTATTTACTATTGGTTTGTTTATAGTTCTTTATTGCATTCATTATTTTTTATTGTTTCTATCTTATTCTGTTCTGTTGAATTTTTGCTATGTCTGAAGGTATCTGCAGCTATTTTTGAAGACAACAAAAGATATTATGGTAACTATTGCTGATTTTGTAAGATTTTGAAGTTCTGCACCACTTATACTGGTTTGTTTTGACTGGTTGTATTGTTTTATTTTCCTTGGTTTTACACTCTTTAAAATAATAAAAAATGTTTTAAAAAGAAAACTTTACTGTGTCTTATAGTTTCAGAGGTTCTAGTCCATGATTAAATGACTATATTGCTTTAGGCTTGTGCCAAACAGCACATTATGTGGAGGACCATATTGAAGAGCAACCTACTCACTCCACCATGTCCAGGAAACAAAGAAAGAGAAATGACAAGCATCATATTATGCCCTTAAAAGATGAAACCCCAAAGATCTAACTTCCTCCAACAATGCTCCTCCTTCTAAAACTTCCACAACCTCCAAGAGAATCACAGGCCAGCAACCAAGAGCCCTTAGTATATAGGCCTTTGAGAAACATTCAAGATCCAAATTATAACATTGTCGTTCTCAAATCTATAGAATGCTGGAATTATCTGATACTCTTTGTGAACATTTCTGATTTGAGGAGGTCCTACTTCCAAATCTCTCTGTTCAATGGCTATGAAGTACGACCTTGGATTAAATATTTAGTAGCTTTGGTGATCTGATAATTGGGTACATTTAAGAACCACTCAAATGGATTTATGTAAAGATACATTGAAGATATACTTGAAAATTTGGAAAGCATAGGTTGAAGACTACATTAAGGAGTCTGAACACTACTTACTAAAAAAATGACTCTCCATAGCACACTCTTTAAAACAGGGAGTGCCTGTTAAACACTCTGTTTGGCTAAGATAAATTTGGCAATAATGAAAAGTAAATTAGGCCAAAAGAAAGCTTAAGGGAAACTACTTAAAATTCTACTGTTACACTAGTTCTACTAATCCAAGAAGAAATTAAGAATGGCTCAGCCCGGGGAGCTAATACTAAACTGTTAGCAAGAGGAGAGCCAAGGTTAAACAAGATTCAGTTAGTTGAAGTGAGCAAAACAGACTGAAAAATAAATGTAAGCCTACATTTTAATATCAATAAATTACTATGATTCTAAATGACTTGCAGTTTGAGGCAAAGTAATATAAATTGCAGCTTTTTATTGAAAAGGATGTTTCTGGTGTGTTGCACCTTAGTTCCAGTTGCCCACCACTTTCCCTTTTTGAGGTTATCTATAACATTTCCCATCACTTCTTTTTGTTGTTTGAGGATGCATAGATGGCGAGTGTTCAGGTGAAGGGTTTGTCACACAGTGGCTCCTGAAAATTACTTTACCTCCTGGACTTTAATGGGTTCCACTCCTACTGTATATCAGCTGCCACTTTAACATCAAAAAGGCAATAATGACCATAATCATCCATTCCTTTTCAACCTCCTCCTGAACAACAGTGACCTCTAGTCTGCTTTTTTTGCTGAATATTATGTCTGCTTTCTTCATGATTGTTCCTTTTTTTTCAATACTAACACATGCATTCTGGATTTAAGAATCATCTTTTTTGTATTCCCATGGCCTTGGCCATATATTCTGCTAATTTTCATAAAATACATATGATCATGAGTCACACAGTCTGGTCATCTATATCCAAGCTGTAGGACACTACTGAATAAAGTAGAAACTATCTCTTTTTTAAAATTTTTTATTTGAAACTATGTTTTCATGAATTTATATGACTACAAATCTGTGAACTCTACCAACCTCATTAGGATTGTTAAGAATAACTTATATATACATATGTGAATATACAGACTCCACAAAAAATATATAAAAACCTTCAGGAAAAGAAAACCTCATATAAATATTTTAAAACTAAATGTATTAAGATATAATGAGATTAACACAAGTTTCCTTTGGCCTCTACAATTACAAGAGGTTCTCAAATTGGTGACCATAAGCTCCCAGACATTTAATAGTATGACAAACTTCCATTTGGATAACATGAGTCATTGATATTGCTGCATGTATATTTTTAGTTTCTTCACTAAGGGTCTTCAGTGTACTGGGTTTTCTGCAATATAAAATATCCTCTAAGGTTCTCCCATGTGAGATTAACACTGTTACTACTAACAGAAACATTGAAATGACACCCAGTATTTGGAGGCAGTACATCGGACGGGCCCTGAGGGGGGTCATTTCCAGAATATCAGGCCCTGATTTTCCTAGGGCTTATATGTCATAAGCAAGCAGTAGGTACAGAGGCATAATGGTTTATCAATCAGGGATCCATTCTTATAATGTGCATCATAGTGATCAGCTATGCATCACAGTGACCAGTCATTTATAAGAAATAAAAGTAGCAGGAATTGTAACCAGAACTATTTCTGGGGCAAATAACAAGCTGAAATATACAGGCTTGAGGGTGAGGGGTATGTTCCGCTACAACACCATTAGCTGAAGAAACATCCTATCACTTTTCTTTTCCTGAAGTGTTCTCCATTTGTTAGTGAACACTGCATATATGTTGTATAAATTATGTATGTAGATATCTGTGTGTGTTCCCTAGCAGGTTTCCTTTTACCTATGTCTTTCTGTGTGTGTATGTCTGTGGTTTGCTAATAGGTTTCCTTTCTCATGTTCCAAAGAAGCAAACAACTCAGACCCAGAAAATAAAATAAACTTAACTACTAACTCACAGTAAAAACGCAATTTAACAGAGTACCAACAGTTTTAAATCCCATATTTACAAAAATGCTCTCTATATGTGCTTAAATGTACTTCCTTATTACCTCAATGATGTGAAAGAAAGTTACTTGCTGTATTCACAGATGTCAATCCCATCCTATCTCCCAATGACCTAGACCTTCAATGACTAGTTTTTTTCTCAGAAATTTCCACATTGTAATGCCACATGGCACAATATCTCTTAGCACAATCTGTCATTTGTAAAGATGCTCAAATATCTTCTGTCCTTCATAATTATTTTCTGCAAAAAAATTTTGATAAATTGAATAATCATAAATAGTGAAAAGCATCTCTTAATAATTTAAGTACCAATACATCTTGTAATAAACAGAGAATGTGCAAAATTATAAGCACATAGATAAATGAATCTAAGTCATCCCTGATTCAAAGTTACAAAGCAGTAAACTGAGAGATACTCACTTTTTATAATTAAATGAGTGAGAGAAAACTATCGTATGAAACTCACTTTTTTCTTGGCCATCATAGCTAAATATAATCCTATTTAATAGAAAAGTCTGAATTTGTCTAATCTTTTTATTGTCTTAACTTATTCAACTTCTTTGTCTTTGTAGACTTGCACTAATGCAGTAGGGTTAGCACTGACATCCACTCAACCCAATGGCTCTAGCTAGGATCACTTGTGACATACTGACAAATCATAGATTTCATTTCATTTGATATTTCTATAATTTTAGACTTCTGGTTGTTTACTTGAGGTTCTTCTTTCATCCACTTATCCATTCAAGGGATATTATTTAAGTTCTAAACATGTTTTAGGTTATGTATCCAATGACTAGACATTCTTATATTTGTGGACATTACATGTTATTGGGAGAAATAGGCATTTATCCTCTAAATGAAACAAAAATAAAATCAAGGTTTTTATAAAGACTGACTTCAGTGAAAACTACACTTTTGTTGTAAACATATAGAAAGTTAGACAAATATATGAAATAAATCTTTACAATATTTGGGCAATATTTGGGGCAATGGGAAACACAGAACTTTCAGTTTTAAGACAGCGAAGCTAGTAAGCTGAGCTTCCTAATGACTGCAGCCTGAGGTGTGGAGTCAATTCCAGGATACAAACAAGAAAGATAAACATAGACGGATCATGACTGTCTTCATGGGTAGACTGGAAAGAGATGAGAGTTAGCAATAACAGATCCACAAGTAACTTTCTTTCTTTCTTTTTTGAAACACTTGTTTTTAAAGAAATGCGATACAATCCAACAATTATCTGTGCTAAATTATCAGACCTGATATGCCATGAAAAATTACCAGAAAATAAATAAACAAGTCAGAAAATATGGTGCATAGTCTGTAGAATTAAGGGACTCAGAAATAAATGGAATGGTGCTGTTAATTGGGCAAGGGTATTAAAATATCTAAAATCAATATTATAAAAATGGTCACATAAAGGGACTGTGGTTTGCCTTTTCACTCTGTTGTTGTTTTTGGTTTTCTTTTGTTGTTGCTTTTGCTGTACAAAAGCTTTTTAATAGGATGAGGTCCCAGTTGTCGATTCTTTGTGGTAGTTCCTGTGCCATTGGGATTTTGTTCATGAAGTCTTTGACTACATCTATGTTGTCAAGAATTTCCCTTATTCTTTTTTCTAGCACTCTTAGTGTTTTGTTTTAATATTTATATATTTGATTCATTTTTATTTTAGTTTTTGTGCATGGTGATATACATGGGTCTTAGCTTTTAACATGTGGAAAGCCAGTTTTTCCAGCACCATTTATTAAAGAGATTATATTTCTTCCAGTGAACATTTCTGATCCCTTTGTTGAAGGCAAGGTGGCTGAGTGTGTCTGAAGTTGTTTCTTAATTTATAATCTGTTCCCTTGATGCTCAGGTCTGTTTTTTGTTTGTTTGTTTGTTTTGTTTTGTTTGTCATTGCTATGCTGTTTTTATCCTACTAGTTCTATAGTATAATTTAAAGTCAGGAATTATGATGACCCCTACCTTGCTTTTGTTGCCTAGAATTTTTTTGCTATTCTAAGTCTCTTCTATTTTCAAATGAATTTTAGGGGTATTTTTTCCAGTTTTGTGAGGTATGCTAATAAATAGTATTGGGATTGGGATTGCATTTAATCTATATAACAATTTTAGAACTACAGCCACTTTTACTGTGTTGGCTTTTCTTATCCAAGAGCAAGGATCATCTCAAATGAATAGACACTTTTCAGGACAAGAAGTCCACATGACAAATAAATAAATGAAAAAAATATTCAGTATCACTGGTCATTCAAGAGACGCAAACTAAAACAATACTGAGATTCCATCTCACCCCAGAAAGAATGACTATTATCAAGAAACCAAAAACAAATGCTAGTGAGGTGATGGAGAAAAAGAAACCCTTCTCCATTGTTGGTGAGAATGTAGACTAGTACAACCACTGTAGAAATCAGTGTGGAGATTCCTCAAAAATCTAGAAGTAGAGGTCCATTTGACTTAGTTATTCCCATTCTTGGTATGTTCCCAAAAGACTTAAAAATGTCAGACCACAGTGATATATGTATAGCTGTGTTTATAGAAGCTTACTTTGTAAAAGTAAATCTTGGAAACAACCCAATTGTCCATCAAAGGTGGTTTTTTATACAATGGAGTACTACATAGCCATTAAAAAGAATAAGCTTGAGATCTTTATAGGTAAATGGCTGAACCTTGAGCTGATACTCTTAAGTGAAATAAATTAGACATACATGTATAAATATCACATTGTTTCCCTGATGTGAGAAACTGAAACTGTAAATAAGAACCAAAAAGTATTATGGATAATGTGAAATAGGAAGAAATTGTTCAAAAAGAATGGTGAATGGGGGGATGAAGAGAAAAGTAAAAGGTAAAGATTTAAGACAGGATAAAATGGAAACAATGCTTTGTAAATCTGGAGAGGAAAATAAGTTGAAGGGAGAGGAAGGGAACAGGAAAAAGAGGAACTAAGATACATCATGTACAGGTACAAGCTCCCTATTATGCATATTATCATTATGTATATCTAGACTGTACCAATAAACTTATTTTTTAAAAAAGAACATACAGGTTCAGAGACAGTAACAACTAAAAGGGGATTGGAAGGACCAAAAGAAGATAGATAGATAGATAGATAGATAGATAGATAGATAGATACAAAGATAGATAGATAATTATTTTCTTCTCTGGTTACAGAAAGATATTTCCCTGGTTAGTGCTTGATGACTTTTGCACACCCACCTCCATGTCCTTGTCTCCTAAATGCTGTTATCTCAAAGTATTACATGCTTAGCCTTCACTACTTATCCTTGGCTTTACTATATCCAGTGCTCTCACAGGCCATCTGAAGGCTCATGACTCTCAAAACCAAAGTATGATAGTTAATGATGGTGTCAGCTTGAAAAAGAACACCTAGTTAATTAATCAAGTACAGTGCAACATGTGTCTGGATGACTGACTTACTGAAGATGGAAGACCCACCTTGGGCGTGAATGGCACCAACCAATAGGGTTGTAGCCTGAATGGAATAAAAAGAGGTGGGGAAGAAAGTAGAAAATTTCCCCTTTGGCTTCTTTGATGGAGTTCAAGTCTTCATTATCACCTTTGGGAAGTTGTTTCCAGGGTTCTGTCCACTCTTCAACCTTCCAGTGCAAAGTGATATGAACAGACTCCCATGGGACCCAGCAGAGAGCTCCAGGCCTTCAACTGTTGACTGAATCCTTTGGTTCTCTGATGTTTTCTTCTAACCCAGACCCTACAAGCAGATATTTATAAGCCTATTACATAAACCTTTTCTGTATCATATAATATTTACATATTATATTATATTATATTTAATCTGTTTCTCTAGTAAACCTTCACTGTTACACATGGCTTATTCTAGTCCTCCACACATAAATATTCAAATGATTATGGAACATATCCATCTAGAATCTCCAGGATGCCCTAAATTCCAAATCTACAAATCTTGAAGTTATCTCATCTCTTCCTTCTATATATACTA
Organism: Hydrochoerus hydrochaeris; assembly: GCA_004027455.1. Taxonomy (NCBI): domain Eukaryota; kingdom Metazoa; phylum Chordata; class Mammalia; order Rodentia; family Hydrochaeridae; genus Hydrochoerus; species Hydrochoerus hydrochaeris. The sequence goes on from PVLA01000933.1 coordinate 305,000, forward strand.
CTGTATCTTAATGTACCATTAGCTTAGCAAAATACAAGCAAATAGAAATAAGGCATTCAATTCTTTCTTTCTTTCTTCCTCATCAACTATATCTGACACTAAACTGTAGTGATTCTATACCTTTAATTATCTGTCATTCATCTCCTTATTTCCAACTTCTCATTAGGACAGTTTATCATCATTGTTGTGAGTCACTGCTGTACATTATGCAGGAATGAAAAAATATTTTTAATTGCAAAAATGATCTTGCAAGACCCCTAGTTAAGTCTTTCTAAATTTCTCATTTTAAGAGAAGTCCCAAATTCATAGGCCAGAGGATTTGTTTTTTCTTATACTACAGTTCCCAAAGAAAATTCCTTTCCCAAACCCAAACTTTCAATCTTATGCTCTATCTAGTAGAACTACTTGATACACACTTTTATTTCTGAGCATCTTTTCCCTCTTCTCAAAGTACAGATTATCAAAAGTCTTGTTTCTTACCAAATGTCACCAGCATAGTATTTTTGAAATGATAGCTTGAAGTTTTATTTCATTATTCTTTCATTCTTTTGACAATGACTACCAAAGTCTTTTAGCAAAACATTCAGTATTTTCCATGATCAACTCCACACCATCTTCACAAGCATCATATTCTCAGCACTCACTTTCCATGAGGTAAAATCCAGTATACATGGCACCTTGCATTTCATCCAATGGCACTGTATTCATTTAATGCATGGTGCCATCATAAGCAAACAAAAGAAGATCAAAATATTCTGTATCTTGATTAGATATAGAGGAATGATGCCTACTTTTATCAAGACTTATGGAGTAGTGCATGTAGGTTATGAGATTGTATATTTCACTGTATATAAATTATCTCAACTTATAAATAAAGTTATGAGTGGTATATGAAGGGTAATAAAAACAACTGATGTATATTGAGAATGCTAGTTTTGTGCTAAAACTAGTTCCATTCTGTACTATTCTCTCAGAATCTTCCTCTGCTTGTATTTAACTTGGTAGTTTCTCATTTAAAGTTCTCCAGTGATGACAGCTGTCGTTACAGATGCGTAAAATATGTAGAAACATTTAGAGGATTAGAATGTCACAGTACAAACTTTTAAGTTGTCACAATAGAAAACCTTTTTCTTTCTCTATTAGATCCAAAAGAGATAATATAATTGCAATAATGCTATGATATTCTTCCTACGATTTATTTTCAGTTTTTCTCCATTTTATCTTTAGCTAGCAACTTTAGATAGGCATTAAAAACTTGAGATGAACTTTTATTTTCCACAAAGACATTGAAACTGACTAAAACCAAAGGGGTCAAGACAGTTAAACCAATTTCTCTAGGTTTTATAGAAAGCTTTAAAGAATAGTCTTCTATGGTTAAGAATGTCTTTTCCTCTAGAAATGAAAAACGAATCATAAAAAGACATTTTCTGGGTTCATAAAATTCAATTGAATATATTATTATCAAGTTTCACAATATTAAAGACAGATGATGAAAGGAGAAATGAAACACATGAAAGCAAATTGAAATTGATCATCAAAAATGCTAGAAATAAGAACTCTAAAACATTCACTGGTAAGTCAATTAGAATTATATTACAGTTCAAATGATTACTATAAAATCTAATGTAATTTCATATGAAATTTTATTTTATTTTTCCCAAGTAAAACACAGAGATTATCTAAGTATACTTAAAATTCTTGTCATTTACCAACTGTCTGGTAACTTAAAATAAATCAAAATCCCTGAAATGGTTAATTAGCTTAGTTATTCAGTAAGATTCTGGTTAATTTGACTAATTTGTGTGCCTTTTAATTATGTTTAACCTAGTCACTAAAATGAAACAAAGAGCAATCTTTTTAGCTATAATGCTAATTATCAGATGTCATTCTGTGTTACCCTCTGTCATCACTTCAATCCTATAAAATAGAAGCTGAAAACAAATAAAGCCTCCACTGCTTATCTATTAGATATAAACTATGAAACATTTTTTTAAAAAACTCACAATCTATAAAGTCAGAACTTCAAGTAGGCTATGAGCCAAGAAAATAGTAATTCCCTTCTCTTTGACATCAACTTTTTGTCACTAATGAGCTAAGCAAGAGGAACCATCATTTAATTCTAGGACGGCAAAAATCCCTTTGCTACTTGCCTAACACCTTCTAAGCAACCCAGTAACAGTGTTACTTCTCAAATTAATTTTCTTTATGAAGTTAGAAGCTCATTCAATAAAAACATTTTTAAAAAATAATAGGTTTTATATTTAGACAAACAATGAACAGAAGGCACCGATTGCACATTCACTGATTTATTATAAATTAAATCCCACAGTTTACATTAAAATTCTTTCTCTGTGTTGTGCAATTTTGCAGGTTTTATCAAATAAAACCATACATTCATTATTACAATATAGAACGGAATGGTCTCACTGCCCTAAAAATCTGAACTCCATCTATGCATCTTTTCCCTAAATCTCTAACCACCACAATTTTTTTTTACCATATCTATCACTTTGCCTTTTCTATGTTATGTAGTCGGACTCATATATTATGCAGATTTTTCCAGACTGGCTTCTTTCACTCAACAATAAGCACTCAAATTAATTTCTTATTTTATCATCCCTGAAAAAAATCATTATACGTTTGAAGCACAATATTTCTGTATATCTACTAAAAGATAACTCGGTTCCTTCAACTGGGGCTCTGGAAACAATATGCCAAAGTGTGCTGTTTCAAAATGCTGAGTCCCTTGAATTAAAGACAATTGGGTCTCTTTGACCTTGTTTCCCACATCAAGTGCAGGTAAGGACTTCCTTGACTGACTGGACAAATAAGTGCAGTTGTCTTAAACCCTCCTCCTTAAAAACCTCAAAATAACCAGAAAAGATTAAACACCAAGAATAGAAGACACTAGAAGCTATACCACAGCCTATAGACTATATCTGTTCCTGAGAGGTTTTTATTTGCATAGCAGCATGGCTTTTGTTTGTAGTGAGTTGGACCCACACCTCCCCATAACTGATCACCACCACCACCAGAGGCCGCACACAGGAAGTCTGTCTCAGGGGAAATAGATGAGCCCAGGAACAGACAATATCCTAAATCTTTACTCTTCCTCTAAAATGGCCTGAAATCTTCACTACTCTCTTGCCCATGAAAAAGTATAGTTAAGCTTCAGCCATTTGACTTTCTTTGACTTCCATATTTAATATGGTTTCAGTGAACCTGTACACTTTAATAAATGTATGACTTACTCCTGTGGATCTGTCTAGTGCTAGTTTATTTCGGCAGACTTAAAGACTAAAAATATCAAAAAGAGAATGAAAAACTCCCTTGGTCCCTACATGTCCAACTTTTAGCAATCATGAAGAAAACCACTAGAAACATTTATGTGAAGGTTTTGTGCAGAGATTTGTTTTCAACCTAATGGTAAAAGTATTAGAGACTAGTAGCCTCATAGTATGGTAAGACTATGTTTAGATTTGTGAGAAATGTCCCCACTGTCTTCCAAAGTGGCTATAGATTCTGTGCTGCCACCAAAAATGAATCAGACCACTTTTTCTTCACGTAATGGCCAGTATTGGGTGTTACCAATGTTTTGGATTGTTGCCATTGTAAGAGGAGTACTAGTGTCTCCTGGTACTTTTTATTTGTAATTTTCTAATCATTATCACAGTGTTAGAGCAAATACCCTGACTCTGAGCTCTGAGCTCTGACACCTATCCCAACATGCCAGTCAGTCAAGCAACAATAAGGCCAAGAGAGGAAATTAAATCATTATAGCTCCATAGGGAAAACAAGGGGCCCTAAGTGCTTAGCTCTGTGTCTGGGGCATGAACATGAGCTCCCAGATTATGTTGAAAATGAGATTAGAAACATGCATAGTCAAGCAATCTTGGTCAAATGGTGGTTCAGTCAATCATTATTTCAGGATGGTGAGGCAAAGATAAGAAAGTTGCTGTTGCATCATGGTCAGTTTTAACTGATCACATGATGATATTGATCTATCAAAATCTTTTTTCTTGGAATCCAAGCTCAGGTGATTACTAGGGGAATGACACCGAACACAAAATGGATCCAAAATGTTATACTTTTTAGTTACCCATTCACCATTTGCAGGCCCAAGTGAAGCCAGTGATTTTGCCTCTAAATTCTATTGGCAAATGTCTAAATTACATAATGACATAGGATGACACACATGTTTTCATATGCTTATTTTTACAGTTCTAGATGGGAAAATAAACTATACTGAATATTTTAAAACAAACAATAACAATACTCTTTCAGACTATAAGAACAAAGAGATTAAAAAGGAGATAAAGAAAAAGAAGAGGAGGAACACAGGAAAATTAAAAAAAGAAGAGAAGAAATTCAGCAGAGATAAAGGCAGCAGTATTGGAGAAGAAAATAAGGAATAAAGGAAAGAAGGAAATAACAGAGAAAGGAAGGAAGTAAAGGAGGAAAAGAAAATTTGTTTAATAGATGTCAAAATTTATCATACAAGTTTAGTAAATAACACAGTGTGCTATTCATGCAAGTACAGATTTAAGGACTACTAGAAAGAGAGATTTTCTTCATGGGGAAACATGTTGATAGTTAAAGAAAAGCTAACACTCTTTACATTCTAGACAGAAACAGGCTACAGATATCTGTCTATATTACACACATGGAATTGATCAGTGGGGAAAAGATGGGATATCAGTAAATTGGAATAGTGCAACATGTTATCCACATGAAAAATTAAAATAAAATTAATTTACTAACTCACACTGGACACTGAAATAAATTCCAGCCAGCTCCAGGCTTCAAATATAAAATTCAAAAAGGAATAGAGGTTATTTCTACAAACATGGCATAGCAAAAGATTACTTAAGTACACTATGAAAGTCTAATTCATAGGGTGTAACTAGAAACAAATTATACCTTTTAATGTGTCATTAGATTTTCTGGGCTCAAATCCACACTATGGAAGTTAAATTATGTCTGAGTAGGTAATGGGAACTCCAGAATATTTTCCTTCCCTGGAAAAATGTGTTCCCATTTCAAGGAAAGATGAAACCCCACACCATGGAGACATAATGTGGGTCACAAACCAAGAACACAAGTCTAAACTTCTCCCTGGAGTATTTACTTAAATATGAAACAGAAACAAAGATCCTTCTCTCTGGGTCCTAAGGAAAATTTATTTGCATCAGGCAGATAAAATTTCTCCTTTATCTCAGGAGCAACAAGAGGCGGCTGTTTCTCGCCTCTAAAAACTGATTCTTATTTTCATGTTTCTTCGCCTATAGTGAAGGACCCAATTTATGCAGGATGGCATCTGGCTGTCATCAAGGAAAGGGACCTGGGGAGGAGATGAATCAGTCTCATTGTCACTGTGCATAAGCAACAGTTAATATGCACCTTGCCCACATATCTCGTGCTCCTTTCAGGACAGCATAAATAATCACACATGTTAAAATTTTATAACAGAGGTAATTACTAATTATCTCAATAACATTAAAATTGGCATTGTTTTGTAGAACTAGAGTGTAAATAAAGCGTAAATATATTCTGGGTAAAATATTAATGACTGAGTGAAAAAAAGACAACTAATTTTATCCAGGTAAGAGAAACTTCCAGACAGGGAATATCCATAAAGCTAAAATTATAATAAATAAACAGAGCTGAATCAGTAATACTCACTTATGGGCACATATTAGAATCATTCTGAAATATTTTGAAAATTATCAATATCCAAATCCCAGACTAGGTCTGTGAAATCAGATTATTAGGGATAAACTGACTTATGACATAAAATTTCCTACAAAGAAGCAACCTGAATATATCAGAATAGTAGGCAATATATAAAACTAAGACTTCAGAGAAATGATACACAAAATTTTAATAAAATTAGTTGTCTTCTTAAAACATAATTATATCCTTTAGACAAAGACATAAATTAAAACATAATTATATCCTTTAGACAAAGACAGTTAACAAGACTGATAACACCCAGCATTTACAAGTTGGTAGAAAATGGAAACACTTGCTCCAGTCAGAGTGGCTAACATCACCAACACAAAGAATGCCGAATAACAGAATGGGGGTGGGGACAAACTGATGTATACTGCTGGGACAATGAACAGTACAAGCACTATGAAAATTGATATAGTATTCTGCAAAAAGTTATAAATAGAAATTCCATTTGACTTAGCTACAGTAGTATTCCTGAGTATATTTCTGAGAGTTAAAGATATAATATTAGAGTGATATCCATGTTTATAGCAACACAATCCACAATAGCTAAGTTCTGGAAATAGCCTCTATGCCCATCAACAGACGAATGAACCAAGAAAATGTGGTATTTGTACACAGTGGAGTATAATTCAACCCTAAAGAAGAATGAAATCATATCATTCGCAAGAAAATAGATGGATCTTGACAACATAACATTGAGAAATGACTCAGACACAGAAATGTAAATATCACATGTAGGAATCACTCTTGTGTCAGCATCTTAGTCACTTTTCTTACTCACTCATTACAACCAAATGTCCTCAATGTAAAGGAAAAGTAGTTTGGGGCTTATGTTTCAATCCATGGTCAACTGATTTCAAAGAAGGACGGTTGGCACGGCACCTCAGGGTGGCAGAGGATAAGCAGCTCACATTACAGGGCACAGTAACAGAGAGTAATGGAGGGATCAGCCAGGAAGAGACAGACCAGATTCCACCTCCTAACAGTAACTCAGCTTCACCACATCCATAGTTCATTCACTTTCCCGAAGCCCTACATATGAGCTTGAGAGGCTTTTTGGGGAAGCTACACATAAACCATGACATTAAGAAACTCTAAATATGAGAGAATTAAAGAACAAAATAAACAAGATAGTAAGGAAAGAGGGAAAAGACTTTTTTGGAAAATAGAGAAAAGGAAATAATGTGGAGGAATAAGGTGGAGGGACTGAAAATGACCAAGATATAACACATACAAGTTCCAGTTTCAAAAACACAAATATAACCTTATGAATCACAAAATATGCTAATAAAAATAAACAAACTATCAAAATCATAAATTTCATCAAAAGTCATTGGACTGGCAACTTAACTTTTTGTTATACAAAGGAAGCATGCCAAAATACAGAGTACGAGCTTTCCTAACTAATCTTGACTTAACTCAGTCATTTCTGTTAAAACAATCTGAAAGGTTACAGATAAACCTCAAAAACACAATGTAAAATGTAAGAAAAATACCTAAAGTTATTTTGCAATTAAATACTTCACAAATATAATTAAATTCTCATGGAACTTTTAACAAAAATAAAACTGGAGGCAAGAAAAATGGTTTATGTCAAAGAAGACAGCATGGGGAGTTAGTTCCCATACATAGAATGGCCAAGTTTTATGTTCATTAAAATCACACTGTAGTGAGTAACTTCAACTGTGTTGACCTGATTGAAATAGAAACCAACAAGGGATGGTAAGGCACACTTCCAAGTGTATCTGGGTGGGTCACAGAGGCATGACCTTGGGGACTCTGAGACCTTATCCCTTCCTCTCAGGCACTATTGCCCTGCTCTGCTTGCTTACTGCCAAGAACTAAGCATCACTGTTCCACCGTGCCCTTCTGCAATGATCTTCCTGCCTTTGGAGCGAGTCCACCATGGACTGAATCCCCTGAAACTGTGAACCAAATTGGGTCTCACTGAGAAGAAAGCTAATTCACACACTTAAACTCCTTCTCTCTCTCAATCTCTCTCTCAATCTCTCTCTCTCTCTCTCTCTCTCTCTCTCTCTCTCTCTCTCTCCATAGCTCTTTTTTTTTTTCTTTCACTACTTAAGAATTGAACCCAGGACCTTTTCATTGAGCTACATCCCCGGTCCTTGTTTTTATTTTTTATTTTGAAAGATAATCTAAGTCACCAAGTTTCCCAGACCAGGCTCAAACTTGTGATCCTCATGCCCCTGCCTCTTAAGGTGCTGGGATAAGAGGTGTGCACCACCACGTCCAGCTAAACTGTTCATTTTGTCTCTGCATTATCCAACCTTAATTTTCTACTGTATAGGATAAAGGCATACTCATTGTGTACACAAAGCATTTATTATACTCTTGTAACAAGAAGAAGCTGGGAGCAAAATTAATTTCTACACAATTACATTAAAAAGAATCAGAGCTATATGAAGTACCAGGGAAAAACTATCCAAAATAAGTTGTTAATTGAAATCCAGAAAAATTCTACAGAAAATTAGAATATATTCCTAATGTTTTATTTTGAGAAAATAGTAGTTAACTATATATTGTGTCATGGGTAGGTAGCCAGGGGAAAAGGGATTGAAAAAATTATGCATCACACTATAGAACTCCATGTTGGTCTCAATTTTTTTCTCTATTTGCTACTTTATGTAAATATGTGATCCGTGGGGAAAAAAAATCATTAGTGTTTTTTTCAAATCATGAAAAGCAGTGGACAGCATAATTCTCAACTTTTCTTATTTTTTTTGTTTTTCTAATGATGCTTTACATAACAGGTATTGTGTCAAACTAATAAAATAACCTTCAAATAAATGACATTTTCTTTCCCGTCCATCTTTACCCTTTGAAACTAATGCCTGAGCATGGAAGTTGCAGAGCAGAGCCTCAGACTTTGAGCAGCCTGTCAGTCACTTCAATTGCTGATGAATTTAGCTCTGGCACCACTTACCATCTCGCATCAAGTACTTGACGAAATAATCAGTCATCTGTGCCTGCTTTGAGAAATTAGCATGTATGCTTTTTTGTCAAAACGTCAAAGTGAGTCTTTCATCCTTAAGTACTTTCCTGTATAGAATATGTCAGCGTTTCGCAGCATTAAGATGGGAATAGTCTCAAGGCAAGAAGAATGATTCTCACAGCAAGACCACTTTATACACCTTCCTTGTACACTGTGTTATAAACTAAGTAGAGTTAGAGCAATGGACTAAGGTGATTATTTTCTCACAATTTTTTATTGAAATGAATATGAAATTAATTTTTTTGAAAAGGCTACTGAGCTGAATAGGTGTATCTCAGTGGTAAAGCATGAAGATCATGGTTCAGTCTCCAACATGAAAAAAAAAGGCTACTCGTTCATTCATAGAGATACCAAATGGAAAACAATAAGCCAATAAGGAGCACAGATGGATACGAAGCATGGAGAGTGAACGCTTTGAAGCAGGCTGTCTTAGTTACTTTTTGTGTTGCTGGAACAAACTATACAATACTCAGACTTAAGGAAGGAAGTTTATTTCAGCTCACGGTTTACAGAAGTTTCAGCCCATCATCAACTGACTCCAATGCAGAATGGTGTTGCAGAGGTTCATGGAAGATAAACTGTTCACAGCAGAGCAGGGAAGAGGAAGCAAGCAACCAGCAGCAGTAGCAGCAGCCAGACTCCCTTCTATCGCATCCAGACTGAAAGCCTTTTGGGTGGTACCTCCCACACTAACAGTGGGGCGTCCATTATTCATACTATGTCAAACTGACTTAGCTATCACACACCCTTGATCCCAGGACCACACACTCTAATCCAGCATCACACACCCATGACCCAACCACTTCTCAAAAGCTCCACATAAGAGTATGTGAGGATTTGGGGAGGGAGGCATCTGGATACAATCCATAGCACAAAATGATTCAGTATGTATCCATTAATATTTGTGGATATCACTTCACATGTAAAACTTTATCTTAGAGATCACAAAGAAACCTAGGGACAGAAATATATAGAATTGACAGTCACAAATTATGGTTAATCCAAACATTAAGATATTATCACAAAAAAGCCAGATGTCCTTAACTCATAATAAAAGTGATTCAAGATTTCAAATGTTTTCCAATTCTTTCAAGAATAAGTCTGTAGATACAAATTGCCTTATTATTAATATGTGTATCTTTTTAAACTAGGAAAAAATGTAGCCCTTCTGTTTCATTATCTGCATCATAAAAAAAGTTCTCATGACTGATTTAGTTCACTGAAAAGTACAGTTTCAAATTACAAAATCAAAGCATAAAAAATGGACAATCAAACAAAGACAGTGCAAACTATTCTGTTATATATGTATATATAGATATATAGATACATAGATATCTTTTTATCTATTTATCAGTTGATTGGTATTTGGGCTGTTTCCAAAATTTAGTTATTACTAAATCAGGCACCCTTGTATAAATATCATTCTCTGGTGTGAGAAACTTTAAGTGTAAATAAGAACCAAGAGAAGTAATAGGTATTGTGAAACAGGAAGAAAATGTTCCAATGAGAAGGGAAATGAGAGAGGGGAAGGAAGAAAAGAAGAAAGGGAAGAGAGAAAAATAATAAAATAAGGGAAAAACAGAAACAAAGCTTTTGTAAATAAAGAGAAGTTGAAAGGAGGAGAAGGAAATGGGAAAAATAGAAGGATAAAGATACATCATGTACAGATACAAATTCCTATGATAAATGTGATCAGTATGTGTATCTAAAATGTACCAATAAACTTAATTAATTAAAAAATCTTCTGATAGATGTAGAAGACTGCATATATAGATAAAATTTAAACAGAATTAAACAGAATATATACTCTGATGTTTTGGAGAGGAGCACTCTGTAGAATCTACCAAGTCCATTTCCTCACAGGCTTGGTTTAATTCTGATGTTTCTTTGTGGATTTTTTTGTCTGGTTGATCTATTTGTGATAGAGGGGTACTATGGCCCCCTACTACAATTATATTTTAGTGCTTCTTTGTTTTTTCATGTCTCTCAATATTTGTTTTACATAGTTGGGTGCACCAGTATTTGGTGCATATATATTTATGATTGTTACCTCTTCTTTTTGGAGTTTTACCTTAACAAGTATGTAGTGACTTTCTCTGTCTCTTTTGATCAGTTTTGGCTTAAACAAATTACAATGTCTGAAAATACAATAGCTACCCTGGTTTTTTCTGTGTTCCTGTAGCATGGAGAATTGTTTTTCAATCTTTGACTTTTAGTCTATGAATTTCTTTTTGTGTTAAATGTGTTCCTTGAATGCAGCATATTGTTTGATCTTGTTTCCTGATCCATTCTGCTAGTCTGTTTCTTTTACTGTTGAATTGATACCATATACATTGATAGCTATAATTGATATTATTGGCTTATCTTTTTCATGTTATTTTCCTGTTGTTGATTTTCTGTCTTTGTTCTGTTTACTTGTTTGCCCTGCCTGCTGGTTTCTTTCTATTGAGTTCTTGTGTTTTGTGGCATTTGTTATCTCTTTCTAATAAATGCTTCAGATCATTCTAAAGCACCGGTTTGGTAGTCATGAATTTCTTCATTTGTTGTCATGGAAATGTCAGATTTCTCCATTAATTTTGAAAGCCAGTTTTGTGGAGTATACCAATCTGGATTGAAGACTGTTTTCTTTTAGGGATTAAAATATGTCATTCCAAGTTCTCTTTGAATTGAGAGTTTGTGTTGAGTAGTCTACTGTCATTCTTATGGACTTTCTTTTATAGGTGATTTGTTTCTTATGTCTAGCTGCTTTTAATATTTTGTTCTTGTGTTGAATTTCTGGAATCCTGATTATTGTATGCTTTGGTGCAGATTTATTTTGGTCATGGCTATTTGAGTTCTATGTGTTCCATTTATTTGTGTGCCCAATTCTGTATCCATATTTGGGAAGTTTTTCTGTCATTATTTCTGTGAGGAGGTTTTCAATGACTTTTGTGCTGTCTCCAGTTTTCTCACTGACTCCATTCAACCTTATGCTGTACTCTGCTTCGTCTTGTAGCTGTTGGATTGATTTTTCATGATCTCTTACTATTTTTAAGTTATCATTCTTTTCCTGGACACTAGTCACATTCCTGTCTTCTAGATCTGTTATTTTATCCTTGCCTTCATTTACTCTTCTGCATATTCTTTCAGAGTTTTTAATCTCCTGGATTTCTGTTTGGATCTGCTTCATCAATTCCATTTCTTTCCTATGTAGGGCATTCATGGTTATCATCATTTTGCTGAGCTCCTTTATCTTTTATTTGTTTCTGTTTTAATGTCTTTCATTTTAATCATTATTTCTTTTTGCACCTTACAGATAATTTTTTCCTACAGCCTCTTCCATTTGCTTTTTGTTGTTGTTGCTGTTATTGCTGCTGCTGCTGTTTTTGTCGTTGTTGCTGCTGCTCTGCTGTTGTTTTGTTTCTGCTGCTGTTGTTTCTGAAGTTTTAGTGGTTGGCTTCCAATTTCTTCTATTTCTTTGTGATCTGGACTCTTCCTGTGTGGGCTGGGCATTTGGGGTTGCATTTTGCTTCTTTATCCTGTCATTTTCTATTTCTTATTTTGTTTTCTGTGTTGATGCTTGTAGATTTCTTACGTTTTATAGGTTTATTCCTGGTACAAGACTTCCTTAGGAAATACCTGTTCCTCAGGATGTCTTCTAAATGTAGGTTGTTCTTGGTCTTTATATCTATCCCAAGAGTATAGCTTCCCCATATATCAAGAATGTGAAGTTTCTGTCTATTTGATTCAGGGATCATTCCTTTAGTACTGGACTATGGTGATGGTTATGACCACTTGCAATCACAGTGTAGTCACAAAGGGAGAAAAAACTGACTATAACAGGTATGACATCCTGGCTAAGTAGTACAGTTAGCAATACCAATAGTCTCAAGAACAGCCTGGCTACTGAAAAACTGTGGTAACTATTAGCCTGATACCATTAATCTTAATTGCAAGTTCTGCAGTGATATAATATAGTCCAATTTATACAAGGAAATAGTATATAATGATTTTCCATTTACTAGAGTGATTTTACCCTGTCATGGGGTGTGCTGTTTAAGAGGGATTGGGGATAGGATGGGGAGAAGAATAAGGTTAAGTATAGTAGGATCAAGGTTTCAGGGCAAAAGATGTTCATCCACATTTTGTGTAACTGCAGCACACAAGAGGAGAGGATTGGAAAAGAAAGCTCGGGAGTATTGAAGTGAACCAGAAAAGGAAGAGACTCACATGAAATGTTTACTCATATGAAAGTATCATAAAATCAAGTGAGATAATTGGTTAAAGAAAGACAACAAGTAGAATAAAACAAAAAGAAAGGTTACAGATCTAAATCATGAAAGAAAGAGAAAGGAAAAAGCAGGAAATAAAAATAACCATACACTCAGGAAAAAAAAAAAACAGCAACATACAGAAAGATGAAACAGGACAAAGCAGAACAGAGAGAGAAAAAAAAACGAGCAAACACTAACTCAATTGAATATAAAGAGGAAAACCAATTAGAGAAAAATCAAAGCAGTGAAATTTCTCAAGGGTCTACATTTCTGTGAAAGGACACATCCCAGAAATGTATACTGTCACATGATTTGCAGATGGATTTGTGCTGGATTTTGGTCTGATCTTGGTTTCCGCATTTGGGGGTTGGGGTTGGTTTTCTGTGGCTGGGGTTCTCCCCAGCCATTTAGAAATGGAAAAAACAAACAAACCAGGAGCAGCCTACCTGCTCCACTTCTCTTCTGCATGCCTTAGTCCCAAGCACAGTGCTGGCTCACCTCACTTACCATTTGCTGGCTCCTACTGTAACTGTTGCTTTGCACTTTTCCATTCTACTAGTCCTACCTCTCCATCATGTGCAACCTCGTCAGGGCCCTATTTTATTGCTGGCATTTGCACCAGTTTCTGGGGCCCTGTCCATGGAGGGAGAGAAGAGATGGTTGCCAGGACTCTTCTCACCAATCACTGGATTCAACAAAAAATGTAGTTTTAAACTTTTAATACAATTTATTATCTTACCAGTGGAATATTCACTAATTCACTCTTTAATTTCCAAGTATTTCAGTTTTCTATGTATATCTGAATGCAACTGATTTATAATTTGATTTCATAATGTTCATTCTGAGTAAGTTAAATCTTCAAATATATTAAAGGACCATCATATGCTCTTCTTGTTTTTATAAAGGAACAAACTATATGATTTTGAACTGCAGTTATTGGGTGAGAAGGTTTGATTAAGAAAGATGGAATGGAAGCAGAGTAAAACACACCACAATGTGTTATTTGGACACAATTGTCACACACTGAACTAAAATAAAAACAATGAAAAAGAAAAATCAGATGTGTGAAATGTGAGTGTTAAATAATACAGGCGACATCCACAGAAGAGAAGATCATACGCAGAGATCTCATGTGTCTGTGACATGCTGAGTTTTATCCAAACAAAAACCCTATGTGTAGATGCCTAGTGACAGTTTTCAAAACAGCTATTCACTGAGTGGAAGAGTTTGGACAAAAATATGAAAAGTCCAGCAGGTCCAAATGAGATTATATAAAAAGAAAGACAATGAACAATAAAAGGACATCATTGTTTGTTGTTTCTCATATTCAGTTTTACATTTCTATTCTTATAATTTAGGCATGATATTGAATCTCTAGAATAATTTTCCAGATCTTTGTTAGTATTGTATGTAGTAGTTAACACCTAAAGAGATAAAGTAGGTGAAATAGACTAAAAAATTTATTAACAGGAACAATGTCTGACTTTTAAAATGTGTGCACATTCACACATAATTTAAAGGGAGAAAATAACCAGTTTTATCTAGAAAGCAATAAAATGTACTAAAACTTCAAGCTGCTCTATTGGAGAAAGTCTTTTTCTCCAGAGAAAGTTTGGACTCAGTCAACAAGGAGAATATGTGATTCATAGAAGGACACTGTGCTGAATTTTTCTCAAATAGTATCCACCAGTCCAGGAAAATAATATTTCTGAACCTTCAGATAAATTGGAGAATCCAGAGAAGTAATAAAGACAATTCCATTGAAAAATCTATTTTGTAATACTAACACTTCATATCACTGGTGCAAAAGAGACTTCATGTAACTACAATAAGCTGACAGTGATAATCATGCATGTTGACTTCATCTCCAAAGCTAAACCCTTCTCAAGCCTTTTTCCATCAGTTGCTGGAGTTAGAGTATTTACTTCAAAGAGAACTACTGGACCAAGATGTACTCTCTCATCACACATCTTGCCTAATACCCCTACTTTTGTTTTCTTGTCTGTGATAGCTGGACTTAGGCCCTGCAAATTTCAGTGGGAAATGTCTATTTCTTTGATCTCAAATTTTTTGGAGTACCTTTCTGCCTCTGAGAAAGAAACAGAAATTTAAGAGGTTTGGTTAATCTATTTGAAGTTTTTCACTCTATTTTATAATGATTCTCTGATTAGATGGTGGGAGAAAGATAGCTCCTTAAAGAATAGTTTGAGTTCTTCAAAAATAAATGTATCTCAGTGAAAGATGATTTTTGGTTTCTGAACATAACTTTTCTCCATAACCACATAAACCTAAATCAGAAGCCTGTATTGTGCCAAGTTCACTTAGTCTGTAAGTGATAGAACTAGTATACAATTCTGACTGCAGGAAATAAATTTTCAACTACAATTTCTAATATCCAAACTACCATAAAATTTGGAATTAGAACTGCTACTGCTTTAGGGGGCAGAAAGACAAGATAAATGGGTAAAATCTAACAGAAAAATCCAAAGACTCAGTCACTACCTAGAAGACAATATTAGTTATTGTTCCATTGCTGGAACAAAATATCAGAGGGTTCAATTATGATTGTCTGACTCCAAGGCAGGAATAGGTTTGTAAACAAGGCACAGTGGAGAAAAGACAATCAGTTCATGGTAGCAGGAAGCAGACAGAAAAGAGAGAATCTAGAGAGAAGAGTGTACTCTTCCAGGTCCTAATTACAGTGGTACACCTCTTCCTATTAGGCCCATCTCCTAACAGCATATTTTCCTGTGAAGTAATCAAAAATTAATCCACTGATGAATATGGCTCCCATAAGATCCAATCATCTTTCAAAGGACACTGCTCTAAACATATGAGACCTTGGAGGAACATTTTAGGTTTAAATATAACAAGCCTTAGAGAGCATCAAATCTCCACAAAGTTGGAAAATTTCAAATAAGCAATAAAATGTTGAAGTAATGTTTGATTGAAAAATAATATGAAGAAAAATAGTTCTTTTACAAATATGGTCAAACTGTCATATAGTAATAAATATGTAGACCACAACTGTCAGGTAATTTTATTAACTCTTGACAAAGCAAATTACTTTTATCTTCTTTATTTGGCCTTCCCCCAACTATATTGTCCTGAATTACACCTGCTGAGTTTTATTAGTCTACATTTTTATCTTGTTTGATTACAGAAAGAGCATTACTTTTTCTTATTCATCAGGAAGAATGATAAGCTCTCAAAGTCAAGAAGAAACACCTCAAAGGCAAGAAAAACACTTTTTCTGTATATGTTAGCTTGCTGTCAGTCCCTTTATGTGCTTGAACAACAAAAACACAAGACTTATTAATAATAAAACCATGGTCAATAAATTTTCTACTCTCACTAAGCCTGTGTTACTTACTGTAAAACCATATTCTTTAAGTACTTTTGACAAAAGAAATCAAAAGCTTACTATTGTTTTAAAAGTGTTATTTCCTTGCATTACCAATAGAAAATGATACTGGAAAAGGAAAAAAATAGCACAATGAAAAATAAATAGTCCCTACTATTGATTCTCTTATAATTCAGAAGACTATTGTCCAAATATTTTCCTCCTAATGAATAAAATTATCTTGACTTATATAAACTCAGTAAGAATCTGACAAGCATTCAAATAAACCATGCTTCTCAATTTCAGGAACATCAATAGTAGGGGACTGAATTCACTCATTTTTCAATTTGTGCCCTACACAAGATCTCTATGAAAGCTGAAATTATTTTCAGCTTATCTTTTATGACACTCTTTTCTTACCTTATCCTTTTTCAGTACTGGTGAATGATTACATCCTTGACCCACACACATCCATTAAATGTGCCCTGAAAATTTTCTATTGTCAGCACAGCTATTTTGTCATATTAAATATACACAAATAGATTTGAAAGGCTAAGTCATTCTTAGAAAACGATAATATTGAAATTAGATGTTCTGACTTCATTTCCATTCTTTAAAATGATAATTGATGTTTTCTAAAACTTCTTGATGTGAACAAATGTCAACTTACCTAATTCTGAAAAGTCCTGAATGGAAATAGGCACCTGTGACAAACCATTTCAATTCCTGATGTTCGAATATTTGAAAATTTGTGTGTAGGTGATTTCCAGAATCCTGATGAAAACTTGTTCTTTTTATAAACTTGTAATTGTTAATGTATGTTAATTATATAAATCAATGGATTTCACTGTGTCATATCCATACACACATGTCTCTTGTTTGATACATGCCAACCCCTCCTTTTACCCCCCTCTTGACCTCCCAAATTCCCTTTCCTGCTTCTTTTTCTCTTCTGTTTCCCCTTCCATAATTGTTCATCTTCTAATTTAAGATCATTTTTTAAGTTTCCACTGAGAGAATATATGTGATACTTGTTTTTATGTGGTAGTCTATTTTGCTTAACATGATATCTTCCAGTTCTTTATTTTCCTGCAAGTTATGAAACTTTATTCTTCATTATGGTTTAATAATACTCTTATCATTTACAGAAGTCTTATTTTCTACTTTTCTAAATATAATTCAATATCACTAGCTCTCTCAACCCCAAAAGTAGGTAATATGGTGAATCAAAAGTGCACAATACTACATCAACTACTCCATCCAGAGTCATTCATAAACACGAAGCTAATAGAGGAGTTGGTGTTATGGTTTGTGTTTAAATGTCCTCTCCCCAAAGCCTCATGCAATCATGAGGTGGTTGAGTCTAGTGTTTTTGATTGGTTCATTGTCCAGCACTGGGATTGGCCGTGTGAGTACTGCACTCGTGCAAGGGTGAGTAGCCAGCATATAATATGAGAGAGAAGGAAGCATGCTCCTTTTACCCTTTTTGCTCTTGTCATTTGCGGCCACCATGAACAGTTAGTTACCCCTTAGCCATTCCACCCTACCTTGGAGCCAGCTGAGTAGGACTGAAAACTCCAAAAATAGCTAAATAAACCTTTCCTTCCCTCATTTTGGTCATCAAGTATTTTGTCTCAGCAACAAGAGAAAAGTAACCAAGACTTTTGGAGAAATGGATACTTGAAAGAAGACTGAATTAAAATGGAGTTGATTTTATAACTTTCACCCACTATCGATATTTGCCACTGTTCTAGCCCAATGGGGAGAGGATATAAGTGAAGGCCAGGAAAGTAGAACAAAACACTTGCTCTCCAAGAAAGACTTATAGCCAATTATTCAGTTTCACTCTTTTACATTTTGCTCTGTTATTTTAATCATTCTGCTGAATGATGTCATCATATGTGAGCATGATATTTACCCATTTCTCAGAATAAAATATTCCCTAACTGGATTCCCATTTAAATCATTCTAGATATCTCAAGTGACACCTGTAAACCACTGGTGTTAGAGTTTGTGTCTAGATGTCCCCACAGTCTCATGCAGTCATAGGTGAGGTTTCTTCAGAGGTGGCTGGATCCAGAGTATGTGACACTGGAATTGATTCATGGTGCAATGGTGTGCACAACACTAACAATTAAGGATTAAGTGCTACCCACCCTAAGTAGTCTGGATAATTTAAAAGGGGCAGAAAGACACTGTTGAAGTCCCTTGTTTCTTCTGCTACTTTCTGCCTGCCTTGAACTGTTGCTCTACTGCACGTGGTCCTGGAGCCAGCCAACTATGGACTGAAACCTCTACAACCTATGAGCTGAATGAACAATTATCCCTTTAACTTTAGGTGTTGGATATTTTGTCTTGGCAACAAGATAAAAGTAACTAAGAAAACTTCCAAACCTAGATTCTTCAAAATCATTATTCTGTCTAACCTTTCCCTTGTTTGAGAATTGCTGATTCTGATCCTAAGATCCCATTCTTCCTATTCCATTGGAATATATTTTCCTAAGGGTACTGGCATCCCTCACCTCTTAAAAAGACTGAGGTTCCACAGATTAGAAGATGCAAGCTTCTAAAACTACAAAGAAATTCAGCCACTTGATATTTGACAAAGGAGCTAAACGTGTTCACTGGAAGGATAGCCTCTTTAATAAATCATGCTGGAAAAATTGGATCACATGCTGAAGACTGAAACTAGACCCATGCCTATCACCATGAATGCAACTAAAGTCAAAATGGATAAAAGATCTAAATATTAAAACAGAAAAACTAAATCTACTGGAAGACAAGGTAGATAGAAGTCTTGGAGACATAGGGGTAGGCAGAGAATTCATGAACAAAATGCAAACTGCACGGGAAACACTTCAAAGAATCACCAACTGGGATCTCATATTATTGAATAGTTTCTTCAAAAGAAATCATCAACAAAGTGAAAAGAAAACCCATAGAATGGGAAAGAATTTTAGCCAGCAACCCCTCAGACAAAGGACTTATGTCCAGAACATATAAAGAACTGAAAAACATCAAGCCCCCCACATTTAAAGACCCTATCCAAAAATGGGCATGTGAGATGAACACACAGTTCTTGGATGAAGATATACAAATGGTAAATAAATACATGAAGAAATGTTCACCATCGCAGGTCATTCAAGAAAGGCAAATTAAAACAGCATTGAGATTTCATCTCACTCCAGAAAGAATAGCTGCTATCAAGAAATCAACTGATAACAAATGTTGGTGAGGCTGCAGGGGAAAAAGGAACACTGCTCCACTATTGGTGGGAATGTAGACTGGTGCAACCACTATGGAAATCCATATGGAGAATTCTCAGAAGACTAGGATTGGAAGTTGCATTCAATCCAGCTATTCCCCTCATGAGTATTCTCTCAGAAGAACTGACTAGTTCATATCACAGTGATATATGTGCACCTATCTTCATAGAAGCACAATTTGTGATAGCTAAATCTTGGAAACAACCAAGATGCTCATCAACTGCACAGTGGATGAAAAAGTTGTGGTATTTTTATACAATGGATCATTATTCAGCTATAAAAAAGGATGATCTTGAGGCCTTCATATTGAAATGGAGGCAACTTGAGTCTATTCCCTTAAGTTAAATACATAAGAATCATATTTATAAATATCACATTATGTCTCTAGTGTAAAAAGTAATAAGAACTGTAGGAGTAATAAAACCCAAAATGTGTAATTGCTATTGTAAAAAAGAGAGGAAATGAAAGTGCTCTAAAGGATATAACTGCATGTATGTTTAAGTGCGTAAGATTGATAACCATATTCCTGTTTTAGTTGGATTGTTGAGCAGAACTGTTTGCAGTCTCACTGTTTGAACATCCACTTTGTGTGCTTTAATTCTTTAACTTGAACAACTATTTCTAAGATGACAGTATGTAATTTATCAACTAGTTATTTCTTAGTGTTTATTTTATTTTATTTTGGAATTTTGTATTATTGCTTCCCTTTTTTCTGTTTTGCTTTTTTTTTCTTTTTAAATAAAATTTTTAAAAAAGACTGAGGTTCCAATTGCTTATTTGCAAACCATGAAATTGACTTCAAAGTCCATTTTTCCTCTTAGACTCAAATTCCATCTAGTGAAACTGCAATTCTGTAACTTATTTTTGAGAGAAAATATATTTGTCTAGTCTTGGGTGTCCAAACTTGTTAGTGTGCTGACAATCATCCTAGAGCAAACTGAGAGTACAAATGCTTCCTGAAGAAGCTAAATAAGAAGAGTCATCAAGGTTCCTCTGCTGGATTGTCCCACAGAGGACAACTAAGGGTCAAGGGACAAAACAGAGGTAAAGAAATGGCCAGGGACTGTCACATTGGCTGTTAGGTCTTGATATATCATCAACACTAAAATAAGGCTGTGGATATAACAGATAAACATTTTAATGTTATCAAGAAAGAAGGCGAAGTAAATTTATTATGCCACAGAAAATTCCTAGATAGGATGGGGTCGACTCACTTTTAGGAATCGTTGTCACTCGGCATGTTAATTACCCAGATACTACCTCAATTTCATTATTGTCTAGACCCCTCATTTCTGTCCCTGAAGAGGTAAATATCCTAAAAATCAACAGACAATAGGAGCCTCTTGTTTCTACATTTTTTAAATCAACCTGCTATCAGCCTTTTGCACCTCCAGCATGAATCAATTCTTTCTATTTCTCTTCTGTCTTCTATAGTCAAACCTTAAATATTTCTCAGAGAAAATTCTCCCAAGATGAAATTACAGAATCTTGTCCTTGAACTAGAGAAAAAATTAAAATTGTAAGCCTGTGCCTTGTCTAGAGTTTACAATCCCTTTATTGATTCCTGTCTTAAGACCATTTAAGTGATGCCTTGAATTCAATGAGGCTGAATTAACCAAACTTTTTAATATGATACAGTTTTTTCTAACCATTAGTTATGAAAAGCAAACACTATATACAAGACAGTCAGTGAGTAACTTGAGTCTCCAGTTATAACCTTAGAACATCACCCTTTCCTGTCATCTCCCTTGTGTTGAAAAAAGAAGGACTGCTGTTGTGTCTGTTATTAGGCTTTCTCCTCATACTTACGACCCTTATACTTATCCCCCAAGGTTTGAGGAGTAATATAAAACTGGTCTTCTGCACAAATATGAGATGTCGCTCCATTTTTTTTTACCTCAAGGCCACATACACTCAATTTTAGCATGGCTGACAGAGCTGAAAGCAGCAGTAGAGTGTGTGCCTGCTCTACTATCTTTTTTGGGCCAATCCAACTGCCCTTAATCTCTTATTGGCAGTGTTTTGCTTTCCCTAAGATCTGCCTAAACAGAGTCCTTCCTGGCTCAGTCTCAGTGAGAATTCATACTTTGTTCATTCTCTTAACTTCCATTTCCTAAGGCTTTTGAACCAGTTCTCCAAGTGGATCAAGGTCAATACCAATTCAACACCAAATACAAAGCTTTTTCATTTTCCCTTAAGAAGCATCTGTTTCCATGACTCTCTTCACTTCATTTCATTCCTTGCTCACCTTATCCATCCAACCTTTCTTATTAAGTGAAATTTAAATTTGTTCTCCTGCCATCACCATTACTACCACTGCTTTCACAATATTTTGAACACATATAGCTTAAGTCCATACCAATTCCATTTTTAACTGACACACATGAATTATCTAATGGTAACTACATGAATGAACATCTGGGGTGAGAAAATGACAATTCTACCCAATTTTTCAGTAAGGATGTAGTGAATATTCTATGTCTTAACCACTATGCTAAAAAAATCTCTAAAATATCATTATAATTGATTGTGCAAAATGATCTTCCTTTCATGTCAGTATTATGGAATGACAGAGCTTTAACCCTGTATTATTAACAATATTTAACATAAGATTTACAATAGTTAGCTAAACTATGCAAGCTTCTCCTTTAGAGTCGCACACTGTTTTCCTTAGTTTAACATAAATAGCTAACAATTAATATACCATACTGTACACATTTACATATTAGTAAACACTTCTCAAATGTTTTTCTAGCCTAAAAGATTTTTATCTTTTAATTGTACATGAAATGTGTACATCATATTAAGTCTAAAATAAGCTAAGATAATCCATAAAATATACTCACAAGGATTACTTCTATATAAACACGTTATCTGCAGTGCCTATTGGGGTTTCCCTTTAAGTATTACAAATTAGATACTTTTTCTCTGGCCCACAGAGTTTCTAGTTTCATAAAAAGTAACAGCATTATTTTATCACTAGAAATTTGTATCTTTTATTTATATGTAAAGAAATGAGAAAATAAACACAGCATAAGAAAGTTCAGCATTTAAAAATGAAAATAAAATATCCAGTAATGTTTTCCTTTCCTTTTTAACTACTTCAACCTTAATTCCTAGGTTCCAAAATGAGAAAACATTTCGTTTCCTACTAAGGTCACTCATATAAACCATCCACATTACATCTTACTCCCTTCCTCCCTTATTCAACTAAATTATGAATCATACATACATTTAAAACAAAATTCCAGGATTCAAAAGAAAATAATTTTAATTTCTTTATTACCAGCACTGAGAATTTAATAGCTCCTAGTTGTAAGCAATAGTATGCTACTTCCTAGGTAGATAATTACAAAAATTATCACTTTACTTCTGCCAGGCACTGTCTGATACTTTATACATAGTGGAGTGAAAATTTTTTAATTGTCACTTTTTTAAAGGGTGATAATTTAAGCAGTTACCCAGAAGAATCATGTGGTCCCATCAGTTGGCAGGATACAATGCCAGCATCCACCTGAGGATGAATACAGAGGTTGTCATGGCAATACTGGAATTTTAGAGAACTTCTCACAAAGTTCAAGTGTCTGTGAATCCCAGGAATGCACGTCTAGCTTTTTTCACCTCACAGGGCTTCCCAGTGCCTGGGCAGAGCATGGCACATGAGGTTTACTCAGGTTTTCAACTGTGCCTCTGTTCTCCTGACTTGAACTCTCAGAGAAGCTCCATTCCTTTGACCAACTGAGGTTTCATTCAACTCCCTTCATCATTGTCACTTTGAGAATTTGGAAAGTATTACCATTGAGTCAATATAAAAACATATTTAGCATTATAGCAATAGGCAATCTGAATGTTTATGTATTCCTTATAATTTATCCAAAAATGCAATAAAATCTGAAATGTATTGGGAGTATAAAAATGGATTCCAAGTTTCTCTAATTGAAAAATAGCTCTTTATTTTTTCTCTAAAGAGTAGGAAAATGCAATACAAATCACACAAATTATATTATAGACCTATAACATTTTAGAGATATAATAAAAAAGATGTCACCTGTTGATCTCACATCTAAGCAGTTATGTATTTATAAATGAATGTGAGAGACTTTGGAAAGCCACACTCTAACTCCTCTTTCTCCAGAGAACAAAGACTAAAATATTTTATAGGAATTTAGTTAGCATGCTAATGAAGTTTATGTACCTTATTCAATAATTTCTAGTTATTCCAACAAAAATTTTTGGGATACATTTTTAAGACCTTTTGGGATGTAGATCATATTGTATTTTCTCAATTATTTTCAAACTGTCTCCAAAGCAGCCAACCCTCCACCTCCAAGCTCAAGTACCTCCAAAACACCAAGTGTTTATCATGAATTAGGTACTACTTGATTTGTCCCCAAATGTGAAATGAGATAAGGTAATCAGACAATTTTATTTCAACAGTTCTTCTAGTGTAAAAGGTACCATGTACTGCACTGCAGTCATATGACACAAAATTTCAGTCAATAATTATCCACATATACAGCAATGGTCCCATAAGTTTATAATGAGGTTAAAAATTCATATCTCCTGATGTCTAGTGCAGCCATGATGATGCTGGTGTAACATACTTGTGCAGATATTTTAGACACAAAAATAGTTACTATCATTTACTACAATGTCTACCATGTTCAGTACAGTAACATGCTGTGAGAGTTTGCAACCCAGGAGCAATGCACTGTACCATAGAGTCTGCGTGGACTCGGTTATGTCACCCATGTCTGTGTAAGTACACTCTGTCACATTCATACGATGAAAAAACTCCCCCGGCAGTGCACTTCTCAAAACACCTCCCTGTCTTTAGATAACACATGACTGTGTTTCTATTTTATTGCATTTTAGCTGGTGATTCTTTGATGAAAGAGAGATGCAGCTGAGGGGAAAATATGAGAATGTAGGCAAGACTGGGAAGAAAAATGTTCAAGAACCAGAAGTAAATGTCAGTTGACTAACAAGGCCTGGCTGGAGAGCTTTGAGAGAGGTTTCAACCGTGTTACAAAAGGCACTACCTATTTTAAGGAAGGGTGTCATAAAAGCACCATTGTAACTCTTAAACCAGTGTGGTAACAGATTGAAACAGAGAAGACTAGAGGTGGGGAGGCCAAGAAAACAAAAGTGAATAGGACAAAGGCAACAGAGAGGAGGAGGAGGAAACTTCTCTAGGGCAATGCCTGTAGACATTAATACTCCCCAGAGACCATTGTGCAGTTTGAAGCCAACTGCTTTATGAAACATCTGCGCTAAAAACTCTGCAGGCACTACATCAGATTCCCCTAGTCATAGATGAGGACATGGAGGCACAGAAAGTTTAAATAAGGTCATACAACAAAGAAACTTTGAATACAGTCTGATCCCAGAGGCGAGCACTTTGAGCAACTTTAAAGAGACTGAAGAGAGCAGTGATGAATGCTTTTAGCCACGAATCATTCCTCTCCAGCTCCACTTCCCTACCGATTGTACTACTTTCATTAAACATTTTCATTATAGTGGAAAATGTAATGAAATATTTGTGACATTTAATTAATTTCACAGGATAATAAAAAAAACCAGGATGCAGCTTAATGGACATTCATCAACTATGAATTAAATATCATAGTATTTTAGAGGCTAAGAAAGATTCCTTATGTTTCTTTCTAATTTTAGCTTCTCATTCCCAGCATCCAATACAGTGGACCAGAAAGATATAATATATATTGTTCAAAGGAGAAACCAAAGAATTCCGTGGGGCCAGTCTCCTGCTTTACAAATGAGTAAGCTGAGATCCAACATAGACCTGGCTCTTGATAAAGCAGGGCATGAAACTCTTATCTTCTGACCCCAGTGAACTTAGCATAATTTTTTTTTATAAAACAGTAATTTCTTTTAGTAGAACATTTCCAGGAATAGCACAGCAAACCAACATTTAAACATGATCAAGTTAGCAAGTTTATCTATACTTATATTGTTCAATTTGGAAATTCGTTTACTAAAACATTTCTAATTTTCTTAGTTCTTTATAGTCATCTACTTATGTTAAATTCATACACATGTGAAAACAGGAAAAGGAAATACAGTAATTTGCTAATAGCTGATTCTGTGGTCTGTGACTTTTTCAATTAATTATGTATATATAATGTTATATACTATATACATTGCAATATGTATGTGTGCCTTCTGGTCCCATTATGTCACACAGGAAATTACCAATAAAAGAAAGAATAATATTGTTGTTTTCTTCAAATGTTTCACAGCATTTTGACACATTCTGCACATAGAAAATAAGCCAGTGAGATCCCTTATGGTATACTGTAATTGTTACACATTTGCTGTCTGTAGCACATTGGTAATTGTCATTAAAGAGACCAAACAGATGACCTTCACTCCATGTAAAGCCAAGGGCAGTTCTAGAAGTGCAGAGCTAAACCTCAGCCTGTGTTTTTGACCCCGAAGTGAGGTTCATCAATCACTGGACTTCTGATATTGTGGGACTTCACAGACTGCTGAATTACCAAACAAGCAACGAGGGCCTTTAGCCACCCAGAGGAAGACTCTCTAAGCAACTTTTATAGCTCATTGCTTCCTGAATGTTTCGGCACTATTGATCTGTAGGCAATAAGGCAGGGCAGCAATGCTGTCAAACTGTGGACCCCCAACCGGTGATGACTGTAAACTGTATTAACAAATGATGCTGTGTGAGAAGCTGGATCCAGATTATAAGTCACCATGTCACTAACCACACTGTTTAGTTCAGCTTACGTTCTGCATGCCACACGGGGACAGCAAAGGAAGGAAATATTCTATATTGATGTTTATTCCACGGCAAGCCATCTCACCTTTGGCCAGGACTGTGGCGAATTTCTTTTCAGCATAGTCGCTCTTCTCTTTCTGAAGGAAGATTACAAGCTAGAGGCAGGTTTCATACTAGAAAACAAAATGGAATCTCCCAAATAATCTTGCAGCAATTCATTTTCATAACTATCTATGTGTTGTTGCTTGAATCTGGAATGTTCCTCCAAAGCCTCACACACTGAGAAATGAGCTTTTGGAACATGATTGGGCTATGGAGCTGCTAAAACTGACATTATGGGAACGGAGGTGGTGGGCCTGGTTAAATGCAGGGCACTTGAGGCATGGATCAGAAGGGCACAGTTCCCTGTCAGATCCTTCTTTCTGCTTCCTGGTGGCCGTGTTTTAAGCAACTTTCCTCCACAACTGACTCTTCCACTACGCCTCTTCTGGTTGACCCTGGCCAGCTGTGGATTATAAACATGGACCAAAACAGACCTTACTCCTTTAATCTGTAAGTGTTAGGTATTATGTCTCAGCAATGAAAAAGTGGCTGAGATAATATATTATTGTTACACTATAAATATTATGGCATGTTCTTGTGAACAAACCTTTGGTTTTCTTATGTTTAAAAATAGCATTTGACTCTTAAATCTATTAAATTATGATTCACTAGGTAGTTATTTCCCAGCTGACAATCAACCTTCAGATTATGTAAGCAAATGATATTTTGTTTTTAAATTTTCTATGGGTTTCACCTTTAATTAATAAAAACATGAATCTTTCTTAAATGGACAAAATGGGCTTCTAATTACTCAAAATGTTCTACAGTATTGTGGACTATCTCTGTAATCCTAATTACAATAAAAAAGAGATGCAAAGTTTTAATAATGCTTACAAAATGTATTATATACACTTAGCCACTCCTTAAGCCTCAAAAATATTTTATTTTGTTTTTCTTTTCAAAAAGCAATTTCAAAACTAAAGTCAACATAGTATATTTTGCTTCCCTATCAATTTCAAAGATGAAAGAGGTAGTTTAATGGAGTGTAAGAAATAGTATCAGTTTTTTTTTTTTAAAGACGTTATCAATGTGGAAGCTTTTAAGGACATTCTCTAATAAAAATGAAAACAATATAAAAATGCAGTCTTTTTTTTCTTTTTAAAAACTATTCATATTTTACAGACTCTTTTACATTAATCTACCATCCCAACATGTTACACAATAGAACCAGAATATTAGTATCATTTTCAGGAATAAGCAATAGCTTTACGGAGTACTTACTATATATTATGTAGTCTATAGAAATTAAAATTTTTACAAGTACTACTTTTAGTTTCTCTCTTCCTGTCAATCATAGTAAGTGACTTGAAAGTTAAAGTACTATTAATCACAGAATATATGTCATTCCCCAAAATGAAGCCTAATTTAAAATATTGTTCATTTCAGAAAATTACGTACACAAATTCCTGAACACTCTAAAAATTAACTTAAATAGTTAAATACACATTTGAACATATTTCACACAGTGACTATGTACACCACTGTAGAACTCATTAGCCAAAGCATACATTAAACCTGGAAAACCAGCACTATTTTGAGTTTAAAGATAATAAACTTGTGAAAAATTCCTTTGATTATAGCATTTGCAACTTATCTGTAGCATGTTACATTGTATTTGAAATTTGAAAAAACATTTGTAATGATCTTTTAATTGAGCAAAACAATTTTAATAATTTTCCACATAGATCTAGGTGGTCCAAATTATATAACTTTTAAAATACAAATTTCAAAGACTGATAAATAAGCAAAAAAAGTAAATGCTTACTTCTTAACAAATTTTCATGAACCTTTACATATCTGTTTTTCTTCTTACAAAGACTACATTTTTTGTTCACCATCACTGGTCATTCGAGAAATGCAAATTAAAACAGCATTAAGATTTCATCTCACTCTGGAAAGAATAGCTGCCATCAAGAAAACAGCTGTTAACAGATGTTGGCGAAGTTGCCGGGGGAAAAGAACACTGCTCCATTGTTGATGGGATTGTAGACTGGTGCAGCCACTATGGAAATCACTATGGAGATTTCTCAGAAGACTAGAATTGGAAGTTCCATTCAACCCAGCTATTCCCCTTCTGGGTATTTTCCCCAAAAACCTGAAAAGGTCATGTCACAATGATACATGTGCACCCATGTTCATAGCAGCACAATTTGTAATAGCTAAATCTTGGAAATGACCAAAATGCCCATCAACTGTAGCATAGATGAAGAAGATGTGGTGTTTTTATGCAATGAAACATTATTCAGCTATAAAAAGGATGATCTTGAGACCTTCATAGGTAAATGGAGAAAACTTGAGATTATCCTCATAAGTTGAATAAATAAGAATCATGTTTATAAATATCACATTGTGTCTCTAGTGTAAAAAGTAATAAGAACTGTAGGAGTAATAAAACCCAAAATGTGTAATTGCTATTGTAAAGAAGAGAGGAAATGAAAGTGCTCTAAAGGATACAACTGCATGTATGTTTAAGTGCGTAAGATTGATAACCATATCCCTGTGTTAGTTGGATTGTTGAGCAGAACTGTTTGCAGTCTCACTGTTTGAATGTCCACTTTGTATGTTTTAATTTTGTAACTTGAACAACTATTTCTAAGATGACAGTATGTAATTTATCAACTAGTGATTTCTTAGTGTTTATTTTTATTTTTTGAAATTCTGTATTATTACTACCCTTTTTTTCTGTTTAGCTTTTTTTTCTCTTTAAATAAAATTTTTTTAAAAATTTTTTTAAAAACTACTTTTTTATCAAGCAAGAATATTTTGCCTAGCCTTAAGCTGTGGATACTTTCTTCAGTCTTTTACTAAAATCGTTTTACAATTTATATTTAAAATCTAGAATCTATTGAACAAGTTATGAGATTTAAGTGGTTTCATTCCCTCTGTCCCCAGGATATCAAAATATTCTAGCTTTAATTCTTCAACAACTGTCCAACTTCACAGTATCTTGTTTACTGTAACAATATAGTAAGACTTACCATTCGTTAGAGCTATTTCTTGAGCTTTAATCTTCTTTCTCATGATTATTATCAGTTAGCCAAGACCTGAAAATTTCATATAAATTTTAAAATATTTTTACCTATATCTATAAAAAAGTGAGAAATTCATACAAATTGTTCAATGTCCATAAATTTAAGAAGAATAGACCTCTCTTCTGTGGTAAGCAGCATTCCAATCTGTGAATAAAGCATGTCATTTTTCTTAAATTAATGAATTTTTTCAAAAGGGATAATTTTCTACAGAGATTCTATACATGTTTGTTAAAGATATGCCTCAATTGAGCTAATAACCCATTCTTTATTACCATGTGAAGTTTTGTCACATTTACAACTTTATATTTCTTCATAATGACACTATTTCATAGTTTGAAAATGTAAAACTACATTTCTGACATAGTCTCTCCTCTTTATGCTGACAAATTAGTTCTATATGATATATTGTTCTCAAAACTTGAAATGTGCTAATACCAGCAGCATGGGATGTTTTCTAACTTCACATTTTGATAATCTTCATTATATCAGATGAATTTACCAAGCATGACTTGTTATCAGTAAGAGTGGATAGACTTAGAAGATTACTAGGCTTTGAAAAGATAAGTTCCAAACATAAAAATAATAAATCACAGAGAATAATTATAAATTAAAGTCAATTCTTATAAATGTTTACTTTTTATCAAAGAAATAGTTTGAATATTATTTCTGAACATCATCAATGTTTCAAAGACATAAATTAATATCCACATGTCCCAATGCTTTATTGGATTTATCAACTATATTTTTACTTTCCACTTTTGTAAAGTCTTGATAATGAGCAGACTTGACATTCCAGAATCTCTAGTTTCTTTTAGTGATATCTACTTCACTTCAGTTACATGGCTGTGTCCTAGCTTTTAAGCAAGAAATTTATTTTGGACTGTCTTATTCTCTCTAAATTCTCCTCAGTTGTCTTACAATAATCCCAAAGTCTTCTTTCTTTCTATGACTAATTTTTCTGAATTTAAATCTTTCCTTTGTATTTATGTCAAATTTTAGTGCTAGTTGTTGCATTCCTTGAATTTTACCTCACACTTATTTTTTACTATCATTACATTAAGGAGTTGTAATACAAATATAATTTCTTCATTGAGGACCTACTATGGACTCTATAGTTTTTGCATAGGCGTGTGTAATCACACCTCTTTTCTTCAGAAATTAATCTTATGGAAAAAAATGATGTCAAAAAGCAAGATGTGATCGAAACAAAACTTGTATTATAAGTTGTGCCTTGTGAAATTGTACTAGGTTAAGGAACTGTTAGATGCTGAAATTCTGTTGTTATTTTTCTTCTTCTCTTGGAAAAATAATTCTAAAGATAGAAAATAACTTAGTGACTGGCACCCCTTCTTACATGCTATACTAGGAACTATTTACTTGTTAGAAAATTTGTGAGAATTAGAAAACTGTCTCCAATGCCAAAGGACAGAAGTAGAGCAAATGGGTTGGCAAGTAAAACATGAGCAGGATTCCTCTAGGGAAAAGAGGTGCTGGAGAGGAAAAGGACATCCAGGCTGGATCGGCATAACAATACTCACCAACCAGTGGCACAACAAGGGAGCCAAAAAATAAATCCATGTTCTATGGCCAACTAATTTTAACAAACTTGCTAAGAATCCACGTGGAAATGAATATAATCTCTTAAATAAATGATGTTGGGGAAATAGCAGAGCCACCTGCAGAAGGATGAAATCAACTCAAGCTGTCAATGGTGCTACACAGCTCTAATCCCATCAGTCTGTGAAGGCTGAGGCAGGGTGATTAAATTTAAACCCAGCCTAAGCAAATCAGCAGCTTTGAAAACTTCTCTCAAAAAAGGGTGGCGGGCCAGGGATATAGCTCAGTGGCACAAGCGCGTGTCTGGCAAGCATGAGATCATGAGTTCGATCCCTAGTATCAAAAAAGAAACAAAAAAAAAAAAAAACCAAAAATCAAAAAAACAGACATATAAACCAAATCAACTTGCCTGTAATCTGGGCAGAAGGATTGTTATAAGTTCAAGACCAGCACAGGCTATAAAGTGAGCTCAAGGCCAGCCTGAACTGCATAGTGAGACCTTGTTTCAAAAAGCCAGTAAGAAAAAAAAAGAATCAGGGATTACCTCAGTGTGAAGGCCTTGGACTCAACTCTCAGTAAATATATATATATATATATATATATATATATATATATCCCACTAAAAATGTGTATATATATATATATATCCCACTAAAAATGTGTATATATATATATATATATATATATATGGTCTTTTTCTACTCAAAATTGGTGAAAAATCTAAACAGAGACCAGAAATTCTGAAACTACTTTTAGAAAACATAAAGAATAAACACATGATATTAGTCTGGACAAAAATATTTGAGATTTAAATCCAAAAGCACAGACAAGAAAAGTAAAAATAGTCAAGATTACAGCAAAGTAAAGAAGCTTCTACACAAGAGAGGAAACAAAGCAAAGGCACAACTTGTGGACTGGCAAACATATTTGCAAACCATACATCTGACATAGGTTAACTGCCCAGAATATTCAAGGAATTTTACACTATAGAAATTCAATTCAAAAATGAGCAAAGGACCTAAATAGATATTTCTCAAAAGACAACATACAAATGACCAACATATACATGTGTACATTTTACATATGTAAAGTGCACAATATCACTAATAACTAGAACAATGCAAATTAAAATTGTGATAAAAAAATGTCTCACACCTGGTTGAATTTTCATGATCCAAAAGACCAATGAGAACAAGTGTACAATGATGATAGAATGAATACTTGCACATTGTTAATAGGAATGTAAATTAGTAGAGCAATTATGAGAATCATGAGGAAGTTCCTCAAAAAACTAAAAATGAAATACATGAGCCCACAATTAATTTCTCCAAAAGATTTATTCATCCAAAAGATTTTAAACCTGTATGTTGAAGACATATCTACCCTACTGTGTTCTTGCACCATCATTTACAGTATTCCAATTATGAAATCAGCCAATTATCCATCAACAGATGAATGAATAAAAACAGTGTGATATACAATGAAATAGCACTTAGGCACATAAAAGAAGGAAGATTTCATTTGCAGCAACATGCGTATAATTGAAAAGACTAAGAAAAAAAAGCCCAGGCATGAAAAGATAAACACTACTTGTTCTTGCTTGCATATAAAATATTAAACAATCAAATTCAAAGAAGTAGAGAATAGGATAGTAGATACCAGGGTCTAAAGTGTTGTAGTCAAGAGTTATAAGGAGACAATCACAGACAGGACACAGAATTTATAATACTATTTTATGATGGTCACCAAGAGTTAAACAAGAAAGTGCAGGAAATCTGTCCACAACACTAAAGACCTGGAAGGCCTGGATCCCACAGCAACGTCCCACATGAGTCAAATCGGAGGCCTAAAGCCCAGGACAAGGACTCATAAATCTATGCTGGGAAGGCCCCAAGGTCAGTGGTGGAAACTAGAAAGTCTATAACGACAGGGTGAAGGATCTGTGCCAGTAGGTTGAGTGTTCTATACTGGAACCAAGAAGCAATACTCAAACTAGGCACCACAGCTGCCCGGAAAACTATCTCAACCATTCGGAGACAATGAGGTCCTGAGCTCCTCCAATGATGAGAACACCCGAGTTCATGCCAGGAAGCCAGTGTGACAAGCTTCTCCTGGAGATTAAACGGCACACATCTTCCCCTTCGGAGCCAGGAAGCCATGCTCAACATAAGGACCAGCGCTCCCCCAAAGTGAACTGCAGCCACTCTCACCAACAAGGTCCCGAGCTCCTCCGATGATAATACCCAAATTCATATCAGGGGAGCCAGCATGGCAAGCTCCTTCAGGGGAACCAATGGCTCCAAACAACGCTTAGGAGAACTCCCAATGCTCCCTATTCCTCTCCATGTCTCCCTTTATGCTGGCAACTTTCCTTTGGTGGGCCATCTACACTTGGCACCTTGCCAATTTAATTCAGCTGGTGTTAAATTCATCACTAGTTTTTAATCCATAACAAGGGGCACTGGGGTAACAAGGAAATCATGATTAGAAAGCACAGACACCAAGCCTCAATTAGACAGGAGAAAAGAATATTGCTTATTTTTCATTTGTTACACATTATCATTATGCTAAATAATAATGTATTTTACAACTCAAAATTACAAATACAGTGGATTAACTTGAGTTAGTTATTTTACACTGCATTCATAAATTCTATCATCAGTTTTATCCCTGTAAATAACTGTAAGCTTAAATTTATATTTAAAATAATATTTTTTAAAAGAAACTACCTTAATAACTATCTACATTATGTATGTAAGAAGCCTTTCACGTGCCCATAACAGCAGATTTTACTGTATAATTCAAATAAAACTAATATAATTACCATAACGTAATATTTTTCACTTGTGAAGTGTTAAAGAACTTCATCTGTTTCCTGCATAATAAGCATCTCTGTGTTTTAAATAATGTGATTTCATTTATAGTTGTGATTATGCTCTTCCATTGCTTACTTTTAATTTCCATAATCAACTATAATAACCTCCAAAACAATAACAGTATTGCTCTTATGTTTATTAACAATCACTTTTTAAGATTATGGTCATACACATTAAAGGAAAAATGTGCATAAGTAACTTTACCTCTGCATTTGTATGTACATTATGGTTTATTGAGAATGCTAATGTCTTCATCATAAAAAATTAGTTAATACTCTGTTCTTTCCCTTCTTTCTAAAATGTATCTGTTCCTATCTAAACCAAGCTGTAAGATAAATGTATCTTTTAGAAGCTGTTACTATTGAAGCAATAGTCAATATTGGAATCATGCAACTAGAAAGAGAGTTGATATTTCACTAACCAAGTCCTCTTACGTCATAAACTAAGCTTCTCTCCTCTTCTCTTTCACTGGATTTGTACCTCTGCTGCTTCCATTCCTGTGTGTCAGATACTTGTGTATCCGTTTTGACTGGGACACTGTCAATTCAAAAATACGGTCTTGCACCCAAAAGCCCAAAATGTAGTGCTACATGTCTCAGAAAAGACTCGTTCAAGGAATGTTGACAGAATAGAAGTCAGATAGTAGTTTATCATTTTGGTGACATGTGGTAGTAGTGATAATCAAGACTACAGACTCTCAAAAAGAGAGTCCCTTTAGAATTCCCTTTAGAATAAGGGAAAGGAGAAAACAAGGAAGAGAAAAGGAAAAGACATAAATTTGTGTGTGTGTGTGTGTGTGTGTGTATATATGTATATATAGCTAAAATGACTATACTACTAATTGTATTAGTTATTGGAAAAGAATAGTTAATACCCATGTTTACATCAATTTTACATGTCTATATCTGTTAATCTAAGCAACCCTCTTGAAGGTAACAATACGCAATATTACAACCATTGCCAAATTCTTATCATCTTGTTTTGTAAACATATACTGTTATTGTATTTGATTTCTTGTTGTTGTTTGTCCCTGTGTATTGCTTGTTGTTTTTCTTTTCTATGTCTTTTTAATCTTAAGTTTTTAAAATAATTGAAAAATAAAAAGACTACAGCCTCTCCTTCCTTACATGTGGACTAGTTTCAATTCAGTTCTAACTTACTGGGGGTTTTTTCTGTAGCATTTCTTAAATTTTTAATTATAAAACTTATTCATACTGATTGTGACATTTAAATAAGATCATATAAATAAGAAACATTGTATCCTAAAATAGAAATACCCAGACCTTCATTTATTGGTATCTTTTCTCCTGGTCTCCCCAAGCCCTTCTTTTGGTATATACCTGCACGTAATTGAGCTCCATTGCTTGAAACTATTCATTTGCTGATATATTGTAAAATAGCAAACAAAGAAGAAAGGAGAAGCTTATGGATTAATCAAATGAATTTAGCGTATTGGCACTGAATTTGAGGTTTCCAGGTGACACCTGAGTTGAAGCTTTCAGTAAACTCTGCATTTTCTCCAGCAGTTCTGCGACACTGGGAGTAGCGATGGAGAAGTGAAAGCAGCTGAGGGGCAGCGTTTTGTCCAGACAGGACTGGTGGTACAGACAGGAGCACAAAGCAGCACTCTGAAGGCTTGTGCACCCGGGGTTACTTTACTCAAGAACAGAACAGTTGGAACCGTATATAAAGATGGGCGAGACAAATCAAATGAAAATAGAAAGAAATATTGCAGGAATCTGTATGAATTCGACAGAAAGAGAATGAGTATTCGTTAGGGAACAACCAGCAGCCTGAGCCCAAGAAAGGAGCTGATAATGTTAAGGAAGAAGTTTGGGTTGACAGTTCAATGAGGAAACCCTGGGATTTGCCAAGATCCCCAAAGGCTTGGCGATGAGATGAGAAATAGAAAGATGCAGGAAGCAAACCTCTTGCCATCAAGAAGCGTACAATCCAGCAAGGGCCTAGGGCAGGAAACCAAAGTCCTGCACTACAAGTCTAATACTAGAGTCTTCATTAAGGCACACAGTTATAAGAGCTGTGAGCTACTGTGGCCATAAAAGGAGACATCAGAGCCTGTTGGCAAATCAGAACAGATTTCACAGAAGAAGGGTGAAATAAGCTTTTAATGATAAATTGAGGTTGTATATGTATAGAGTAAGGGATAGAAAAATAAGGAGAAAAGCTTTAGAAAAGACAGAGAATAAAAAGCTGCAGGATACCCAGATGGCAGCCAGCAAAGGGATAAAGAAACAAAAAAGAGCAGACTAATAAAAACCTTTTGAAATTTTGAATCAAAATTTTGATTATATCGAGTATTAAATATTGAATTAATATTGAGTATAAGTAGTTCAGTGCTTCCACTGTGCATAAAAATCAGAAGGAGGAGGGAGAAAAAAGAGAAGAGAGAGGGGAAGGGGGAACAGAGAGAGGAAAAAGGGGAGAAGAGGAAAGAAAGAGAGAGAAACACACAGAGAGAGGAGGGAGAGAGATAGGGGGAAAGTGGGGGGGATCTTCCCATCTGTGAAGTCATAGTGAGGACTGAAATAATTGTTACTCCTTTGGCACTTTCTGCTCAAGCACAGATGATAATTTACCCAAAAAAATACGAGCATGTTGCCTACTGTGTTTGGCAACAAACCCCAGGACTAATGCCATTTCATGCTTCAAAGTTTTTCAAATATAAATACATATTTCAAGGTAGGAACAATTAAAGAAACCACAGTGTTCCTGAGCTCATCAGTGGAAATGACAATTAGCACATCAGGATGTTACCTGCAGTTTTAGTTCCATGAACAAGAAAATAATGTTATCTCATTCAGTGCAGCACGCAGATGTGAATTATGACTTTTGGAAAAATAAATGCTGCGGATATGCTCACCTAAGGTGCAAATTCACAATGATGACCTTGCTCTTCCAGTAACATATTATACTGAATTAATGCTCACAGACCATTGAACACAAATTCCTAGAACAGCTTGAGAATAGACATGTAGCCTACCCCATTTCCTTACCTGCAGAAAAACGGTGTAGTGAACTATTCTTTGGAGAGTGAGGGTGCTTGAGATTAAACCTCATACATTCATTGAGCCTACCACAGAGTTACAACCGCAGCCTTTTGAATCTTCCCCTTATATTATCTTTAAATATTGCAAGAAAGCCTCTTTAAATATATCTGTAGCAAACCACTATTATAATATAAATTAGACTTGCTAATTAAAATATCAGGCAGAATGCTGGTTGAAAGAGTGATAAAATGACCTAAGCTAGCAAGTATAATTGTAATCTGCATAGTATTTTTATACGACTTTAAATGTCAAAGTAGCATTTACATTTGTAAAAACTACCTGTTACCTTCCTATTACTATGATTAGTTTTTAATTATTAAACAGCTTATATAAAAATATGCATGCTTTTGTTGGTTTTCTGCTGCAACTTTCAATAGAAAAAATATGTCTTATTAGACTACTTTGAATTGCTCATTTAGGAATCTAGAAATCCCTAGTGAGTAATTGCTTTGCAGAAGAATAAATCACAAATGAATAGAATTACAGTGCTGAGGTGGCACCTTATAATATTCTAAAATAGCAGTGTTTAAATCTACTCTGAAAAGACCCTACCAAGGCCTCTCCCCTCTGCCTCCATGACATTATTCACACAAAACATTTGCTGGTTGTCTCATTCTGTAATCACTCACTGATGGCAGTTACTCTTTATATTCCCTCAGGTCTTCTCTATTGATCCAAACTACAGTGTGTAAGTTAAAATATGCCGATACTTTATATTGCTTTATGTATTTTCAGTTAAAAATAGGAGTAAAATCCATTTTATCTTAACCCCTTTTAGACACTAACTAAAAGCAACGTTTAAATGATAAAAATAATATTTAAAAACAACCATATTTTTAACAAAACTGAGAAGTAGCTACCTCTTCTTATCATAAAAGATAATGATGGACATGAGAGGGTAGAAAAGTGGCCATAGACTTCAGAAAGCAGGCTTAATTCTTCAAAACTGTGGACGTTTTCTTAAAGAACCCAACTGAAATCTGTATAAACAAGCAAAGTCTATTGGAGGCTTGGGTCATGCCATTGTTCAGCGCTCATGTCATATTGAGAGGGACAGTAAAAAGTTGGACTGATGGAAAATCACCAAAATGAGCCATGGTAAAATGCAAAAGACAAACTCTGTAATTAAGAATTTCCAAAAATCTAAGAAAGTAATGAACATCAAAGTTTTTTTCAACAAATATTTTGGGAATAAGTGCATCTTTGCTGAAGAAAGAGTGATTCCTAAAAATATTTCTGCAGTAATAGATTCTCAGCTAAATACCAATGTCATTGAAAACTCAGAAGATTAGCAACCTTTCTAACTGGTCACAGTTTGAAGTATTACTGTTTTGAAACTAGTTGGTTTCCAAAACAGCTGTATTAGCCAATGAAAACAAACAGGGACAAAACATCTGCTCATGAACTAATGAAGGAGTAGAAAGAAATAGTTAAAATGAATGTAATAATATACTTGGTCATAAAATGTCTTCAAGATAAATTTAACAATTCAATAGTGCCATTACATTTTTTTAAGTTTTATTTTTAAAATGTAAAAATAGACACAAGCTATTTCCCTCTCTCCTCAAGAAATCATCATCACATGGCAAGAAACTGAGTCAAGCAGTTATATAAAAAGGAATAAACATAAGGAATAAATTCATAACAAATAATTATCATATTCCTAACTTGTTTTTAATATCATGTCTTGAGCACAAAAGCAAGTAAAGCAAAAGTGATTTTTGGCCATAGGAAGTTTCTAGCCTGCTGAGAAGTTAAAATCTACTGTGGGAGGGCTGGAGATGCAAGCTAATGGTGGGGTACTTGCTTAGCGTGCAAATGATTGTGGATTCGATTTGTTCCCCCAAAATGCGTAAAAATAAAAATACAAAACAAACTTACCAATATGTTCTAGTACCGTATAATTGGATGATGAAACCATTTTGTATTTTGTAAAATTATACAATTAAGAAAAACATGATTACAATATGTAGAAGTTATTTAACATAACGTTTCTCTTGGCTATGATAAAATACTACAAAATAAACAATGATTATTTGAAAATGATTACAAGAAGCATTTCTGTCCAATTATTATCACTTTCTTTTTATCTGCAATGAATACTTGGGAAAGCCTAATTCAGAAAATATGTGTTGTGCCATGCTTAAAACAAAAACAGTTCTCTCATAATGCCAGTACTTTTCAATAATAAATATTTGACACTCATAGGTTCCATGATGTTTAAAAGATAAAACCGAAAAATTACAGAATACAGTATTATTTTATTCTCAGCTTAATAAATAGGCAAAATGTACTCATCATTAAAATTCATCACTTAAAGAAATCACTGCGCCAAGGATTTAGCTCAGTGGAACAAGTACCTGCCTGGCAAGTGCAAGGTCATGAGTTCGATCCCCAGTACCCAAAAAAAAGAAATCATCAAAAATAATTATGGTCATAATATACATAGTATTTCAGTGTATCACTACATGTTTTCAGTTTAATGTTTTGGCATCTAAGGAAACTCTATCAGTGAACTGAACATGTAGCCCATTGTCCCTAGCTCATATTCATGTGGCCCTGGGTTCAAACTCTAACTTTGAAACAAACAAATTTGACCAATTAAAACAGAAACACAAATTTCAGACTCTACTACCTAATAAAAGAATAACAGAAGAAATGTTTCATTATGAGATAATATAATGATAAATGTCTTTAAAATTAGATAAAATATATATTCAAGTAATAAAATGAAATTTATAATTTTAAAAAGTGAAATTTTAAACAGATGTTCTCCTTATCTCTCATTAATAGCAGATTTAAGTAGGACAGTAGGTAATATTATCATTTTGATGAGGAAAGCATTTGAGGATGTATTAGTCTGTTGGTGAGGCTGAAAGAGGAAAAGTCACATCAAAAGGACACTTTTTAAATAGAATTAACACTTTTATTATTCTAGTCACCTTACCATGTGCCTTCGATCTCATTCCAACCATAAGTCATTTACAGGCTACTCATCTTACCATAAGGTAATAAAATTTTTCAAATATTCAATCTAGAACATGTACATAGATACTTAAATCAAATTGCTTAACACCACAAATACAGAAAAACAAACAGTGGATTGTGCACTCACTAGAAAAATATTACAACAAAAATAGATTTAAAATTGATTTGATGAAATATATTGTTAGCAATTAACAATATTTAATGAAGAAATCATCTATATAAATCAAGAGCACAAAGTAGAAATGCAGGAGTTTAGAAACAAGGAGATCTAAGACATAATAAGATTTTTTGTTTTGTTTTGATTATGATTTTTAACTGTTCTATATTATTTGAGAAGAAATCACATGTTTAAAGTGGATGTAAATTTTAGAAATGTCAGTAGGGTCTACCACATGGTTATATTATGTATGTCTTCTAGCTTTTTACTAGTATTTACCTACTTGATTTGGACCAAAAGTGTTATATTTAAATACCTTAACATTAGAATGTCTCAGAACATTTTGTTTAGTATCTCATGTAATTTGTTCTTTTTGAAAAATGGTAGTTATAACGCTTGATATCACCTATTTTTATAGGGTTTTTTTTTTTCATTTTTCGTTGTGGTGCCCCTTTTGCCCTATGTAGCTGCCACATCATACCTTGCAGATTCAGTAGAGACCATGCTTTCCTTTTGTCTTTGTGGAATAATCTAGTTCATTTGGCACTTCAAGTTAATTCATCAAAAATTCCTCAGGATCATTCTTTTACTTTTTCCTCTCATTATATCACATCTCTGTTTTGTCATTTCATTCTGCATTAGTCCATTTTCTGTTGCTATAATGAAATACAAGAGGCTGAATGCTTTATGAAAAAAAACACGATTATTTAGCTTACAGGTCTGGAGGTTCAAAAGCATTACACTAGGTAATTTCTGAAGACCACGTGGCAGGTGGCATCACAACAGGAACCCATGCAAGAGGGAAAGATCACACAGGAAAAAGATGTCAGGGAGCAGGGAGTGCCAGATTCATTTTTTTTACAACTCATTCTTTTGAAACTAACCAATGTTCTGTAAGAATTACTTAGTTCCTTCCAAGGCTCTGCTTCCTAGAGGCCTCACACAACTTCCCACCTTCCAGTACTGCTGCTGCATTAAAGACTAGGTTTTCAACACATGAACCCCTGAGGAACACTCTGAAACTGTAACCAAAGCAAATCAGTCCTCTTCTAGGGATAATGATTTTATGTATTATTTTTATGTATCTAAAGTCTCCAATATAGCAAACACTCATGGGATGTTCATGATTCATGATTATACACAGTGTGATGAGGTTAAAGTTAAATTCCAGGCAACAGCGAAAAGTATAAAGTGCAGGGTTTCAAGCAAAAATCTAGGCTGAAAGTTAGACATAGCAAATAGGCTTGAACTAAAGACAGGAAATTAAAATATTAGCCGGCATAAATCATGAGTAAATTGAGTTTAAAGTGAAAGAAGTTTCCCCTAAGTGTAGTGTATTAATACACAGAAACTCACCTCAGATTCTTGACTCTACACAAGTTTATTGAGCAGAGTTCTAAGAATTCCTCAAGAGCCTTTTCCTATGTCACATATGC
Source organism: Hydrochoerus hydrochaeris (assembly GCA_004027455.1). Lineage (NCBI taxonomy): Eukaryota > Metazoa > Chordata > Mammalia > Rodentia > Hydrochaeridae > Hydrochoerus > Hydrochoerus hydrochaeris. Next base: position 346,587 of record PVLA01000933.1, read on the forward strand.
TTTTTCAGTTAAATAATAATCTGAATGTTTCAGGGAAGGGATTTTGTAAGTGTAATTAGGTCTTACATCAGTTGACTTTAAGAAAATGGCCTTAATGATCCTAACTTACTTCTGTGAGCCCTTATAAAGGACTAGACTTCTCCTGATAAAAGAGATTTAAAGTGTGAAAAGAATCTTACATAAAAGATATTTTCCATTTTTAGCTTTGGAGATGGAGGTAAATGTAGCAAGAGACTAAAAGTGGCCTATTTCAGCTGAAATGCACTTTGGCCAAGAACCATCAAGCTGAATTGTCTTAGTCCTACAACCTAAAAGAACTGAAGTCTTCATCACTTGGATTAGTTTGGAATAGAGCATGGCCTCCAGATATAATCAAGTCCTGCAGAAAACTTGATCTCAACCTGGTGATTTCAAGAGAGACGAGTGTATTTATGCCACAATCATACTTTTACTGACATAACTATGAGCTAATGAATGGATATTTTAAAGCAAGATTATTAAACTTGTTAAGATCAAGGTATTGTATAAATTTGTGATAATTCAGTGTACTGTGTTGGAAAATTAATACATCAAGCAATTAATTTTATAACAACCCCTTCCTAAGGTATTTTATACAGTACTTTTTCAAGAATCATCTGTTTTACAGCATAGGAGAAAAGGGACAATTTATATCTGCATCACATGTAGGAGAAAAAGAACAACTTCAGCAAATATTCCAAAGACAGACCCTTTCCCCTGAGACTCAATTCCTATTACCAAAACTAACTTCCTACTGTGGGAGATGCCTGCTACCTTGGCATCTGCCTTTATATCTTCTCCTATTAAGCTTTAAAGCTATTCAAATTGCTTTCGAATCTCACTCTGCTTTTCAGTTGCTGAATGACCTTGGACAAGATGGTTAACTTAAGCCTCTATTTCCTCTTCTTCAAAATGGGGATTGGAATAACTGTTTCATAATGTTGTTACAAGGATTAGAGGAAACAATTCTTTATAAAGCTTAGTGCATTTTTTAGGATAAAATAAACTCACATGAGTATTAACTAGTATTAATTCACTATCCCAGATAAATTTCATTACTCCTCCAGGGTTCTTTCCTAGTTTAAAATACCACAAATATTCATAAAATGGCCAAGAATAAACCTCTATATGTTCAGGATATAATGCACAAAATTTTACAAGTAATATCAGTCTGAATGTTAGATTTAAATGCAAATAAACACTTATCTGGCTTTAACAGCAGATGGATTTACATGAGCAGAACATAATTAAACAGCAGGGATGGTGTCCATTCCACCAATACATTTCATAATATGCTTTCTATATTTTAATTGAAACACCTGCTCTTGATTTCTGAAAGTTTTTATTTACTTATGTTTCATTAAAGTAAATAAATATTACTGAGTGTGTGCCCATCATATTTCATAGCTATTTAGTATTTCTAGAAAAATATTTTCATTTTAAGTCCAATAGTAAAAACTCAGAAAAATTCTCTCTACCCTCCTACTAGATTCATGATTAGTTAATTATACAAGGATGTTAAAATAAGTGATTGCCCTGCCCTAAAATTCAAGAGATATTATGGTAATGAAGACTAATTATAAAGCTATTACAATAATTACTAAAAGGAATATAAAAGTGAACTAAGGAAGTAAGAATGGAAAAGAAGGAAAGATACTAATCTGCACATCGAGAGTATTGAAAACTGACCAGGTGTGACAAAGGAGGAGGAATGGGGATTGTAATGCTTCTCTTCTGTGCCTCAACCCATGACCAATGGCTTAACAAGCCCATTATTTCTCTCCACAATATTGAAGTCAGCTGTAAAAGAAAAAGAGTACATACAATCCCTTTAACTTAGATAAAGCTGAATTTGAGTCTCATTTCCACATTTCATGATGAAAACAACCTTGGAACTCAGGACTCCTGAGATGACTAAACAGAGAAACAAAACTACAAATTGAATAAAAACCAAAGACTTCATGAATCGTCTATGTAACATTGATAGTTGGAAATATGGGAATATATCAGAGAGCCAAAAAGTTTTAAGGTTTGTTTGCCACGGATTGAAAAAAGAATGATAAGGAAATATCTCGACTTCTTTTCTCATTAACTCTTTCATTCATTAATTCCTTTTTTAAAAAGTCAAACATATTATCTGTCAAAAAAGAGGTACGTGCTATTTAAATAAAGCCGATTAGGACACTTTTTTTATCTTTCAAAAAAATTATATTTTAGATCTTATTTACTCTTTCAGTTTCTTATACAAGGGAGACAATATGAGGTTTATACATGTGAGCCTTATGTGTTTCACTTATGAGTATGTTTTCCATAAAACATATAATAGATACTGTGAAAGGGAAAGAAACCACTCAGAAGGAAAGAACAACTGGGATGGGGAAAAACAGAAAAGAAGGAAGGGGGAAATAAATATATATATATATATATATATATATATATATATATATATATATATATATATGATAGCTAAGATAATCATACTACTAATTCTATTAGTTCATGGAAAGAAACTAAGTGCTTATATTGCTTGATCTCTTTTAAACGCCTGTATCTTGTAATCTGACTATTTCAAAGACTACAATATACTATATAGTGACCATTGTTAATTTCATATCATCTTATTTTTAATTCCTATACCTTTTTTATTCTTTTGTTTTCTTTTAATCTCATATATATATATATATATATATATTTTTTTTTTTTTTTAATGTAGAACCACCCTTGAAAACAATAATATTCAGTAATGGTACAGTTTCTACTCCTGAAATTTCATTAGGGCAAGAGAGTTATCAGGGAAGTTTCACACAAGTAAATTGATGCTAAGTAAATTGAGAAAGTGTTAAGTAAGTAAAGTAATAAAGGACATTATCTTCATGAAGTGTCAAATGCTGATCTCCTGAATGGTTAGGTCTCAAAGAAGCGAATCAGTTCCAAGCAGAGCCAGTTACAATAAAAGACAGCATGGCCACTCCCCAGTCCATTGTTTCTGACCCGCCATGTGATCATCTTTGACCTGTGCTCCCACTATGTCATTGTCCCTCCTGCCCTGCTTTGATTCAGCCATGAGGGTCCTAAGAAGACCCTTAATGAATACAGCCTTCTAATTTTGGACTTCTGGTTTTGAAAACTATGAGCTAAATACACTTTTTACATAAAATACCCAGCCTCATGTGTTTTTATACCAATGGCAAATGGGCTATAACACAGCAAGAATGACTGAGACAGAGGCTATCACTTAACATGTCAGGGAATTCCAGTTTTTTCTAAAAAAAAAAATCCTCATTGATTAGTCTTTCTGTAAGAAATCTGAACCTGTGATCAATTATCCATGCTCTAGTACTTATTTATATACACACTGTAGTACAAGTATTACTAGATTCCAGTCATTTGAGGTAGTATCACGTACACTGGGGACATTTTAACTCAGTTACTTAAGTACTTTCCAGTCCTTAGAGCTTTCATTATATGCATATAACAGAAAAGCCAATGGTCTAAATTAAGTCATACTTATCTTCACACAGTTCATTAGTTTAGAATGCCACCATTTGTATAGTGAAACCATAGAATTGCAGTTTAAAATGAGTATTTTCATACTTTTTTATTGAAATGTATTTTCCTTTTATTTGGTGTTAAATTAGTGAAATGTTTTGATATTTGCCAATCAAGAATTCTCCTATTGACAGAGAGCCATGCACATGACAATCTCTTTGTACTCAAAACTTTTAAAATCAGCCTCTTGATTTATGTCTACATTTTTTACATAATGATTTTCTCTTGAAGCTTGTGATTTGAGCTCACCCTCTGTGACTCTATTGTTTTATGTTAGAAAGCCAAGTATTTTGGTTATAATTACCTGCTGTGACATTAAGATAAAGAAGAAATTAATTATAGGAAGTTTTTTGGTATTTGCTCTTCTAAAATGGCATTTTATAATAAACTAGAATTGATTCTTTTTAAATAACATATTTTATAGTATGCATTCCATCAGCAGGTTCTGAGAATTCCCATATTACTGTACCTTCTACTACACTAAGAATCATCATTGTGAAAGATAATAACCATTCATTAAGTAAAACCTTGTACTTTATAATTTTTGTAATTGCATTCATTTCCTTAGCGAGGTTGAATATCTTTTTATACACTTATTTGAATTTTCTCTTTTGTTATTTCCTAGTTGCATCTTTTGATAATACTTCAAATAATTAGACACTATTTCATCTCCAGCCTACCCTTCTTTCTATTTACCCATCCTCCTTCTTCTTTCCATTTCTTATCCTATTCTTCTCTTACACTGTTCTGTAAACACTGTTTTGTGGAAACAAGCAAAAATTATGTGCACAGATAAATGGTAACGGGGATGAAACTTCTGCCATGCATAGAAGCCTTTTAACATTCCTTCCCCAAACTCCTCTTTCAGAAGCCACATATATTTTAGCCAAGCCCACAAAATCAATAACTCCTTTAAAGAATGACTTGCAGAATCCTCATTCTAGCAGACCAGAAAACAAAAAGTAGTGTCATGAAACTATAATCCCATTTATTCATATGCCTCAGTCATCTCATTGCAATGCTTTCACTTCCTGAACCCAGACATCCTGGATTCTTCATGTTTTATTTGAGCTGAATAGTTTAGAATCTCATACTGCAATACACATAACTCTTCCAGGAATCAATATTCTAAAGGGTAAGGCAGGAAGGAAGCCATATGGTTAGAGAGAGGCTGAAAGATGCAGAAAAAAACATTTATTCCATCTCCCAATAAATATGCATAGGAATGTAAAACAATTATTGTCAAAGTGCAGGTACCTGGATCACCAGAGGTGACATGCTAACATAACCCAGCATGTTGTTAGAAATACAAATTCTCAGGACTTAACTTTACAGCTGCAGAATCAGAAGGCCTAAAGAAAGACCTAAAATCTGTGTTCCACAGTTCTCTAGAGGATTCTGTGGCATTCCCAAGTATAAGGACTTCTGTGTTCTGCCTGCCTTTCTACTCCCAACATATTATTTCTAGGTTGCTGTGATTTTGTCTTTGTAACTCTTGAGATGCATTATTATGACACTTGATTCAAAGGTTCCCAAAGTGGTAATAAAATAAGACAGGATATTAAATTAGAAACAATTATATTCCTGTTTAAAAGTGCAATTAACTTTTAAGACCCACATTGACCTTCTTCAGCCTGATCAGATATTGGAACTTTAAATAAGAGGGGTGGGAGTTTCTAGATTATCATCCAAAGTCCCTTCCAGGAAGACTCTGAGAGACCACTCATCTATACAATGCTATGGTCACCGATACCTGTGACTGGTGCCAGGGAATGTGGCAGCCACTGGGTTACAAAACTTTGACAAAAGACCTGAACCATGACCTCACAGAAATCTGAGTCTAGAAGGATGATCATCATGTATTATAAAACCATTAAGGTATTTAATTCTAAACTATAAGGATCAGGATGGAGACTCCTAGGAAACTTTTAAAGAAAAGCGTTATAGTCTAAATTCAGAAACAGTTTTTTTCCTAAAGAAGCAATTGAATAAAGGAAAATATCAAGACTATCCTTGTCCAGATGTTTACATACTTCCTTCAAGGTAATGAGGCACATATTTAGGAAAATTAAAATGTAGCATGAAGAAAACTTTATTTCCATCCTTTTCCTTTGGCATAAAATGAACATCCGAAAATGCCCTGCCACAGTATTTATTCTCTTTATCCTAAATATTTGTATAATTGTTAATATTACAAGGGTTCCGGCCTATCAGATTTGAATGAAATATTGAATGTGTGTTCTATCCAATTCATCAAGGTTAGAGTAATAAACAGTTTCCAGCTGACTGAAAGTGAGGCATGTCTTATCTATAGATTTGGTGTTCAAGTTGGTTTTGACCAAATGAGAAGTGGTTTTGCCTATTAAAGATAAGTTCAAATGATCAAGCATCCCAGAACTATAGAAATCAAGGAAAAAGTTTGTCAGCACAGCCAAGAAAGTGAAAAAGAAAACAAATTCTAAGTTATGACTCAGAGGTGGGATTTAGTTTAGCAGCATAAACGCCTGCCTTGCAAGCGTGCGATAGTCAGATTGATCCCAAGTACAAAAAAAAGAATCAGAGACAGTTGGCAGATCACAAAGGCCATCGGCATTAAGCTGATCAATAAGTAATTGATGATGTTCGATAAGGCAAGATGAAGGAAAAGTTGCCTAAAGTGGTATACACCAAGTATAGAGAACAAAACCAATTTTTGATACTCAACTTTTGTAGTTAATTGAAAGGAGAAACAAGTTATATCCACAATGGTAAGAAATAGCAAAATATTCCCAGGGAATGAATAGCATGAGGAGAAAAATCATGTCCACTACTGACCTGTAACAGCGCTATAGTTTCTACAAAGGAGTTTTGTTTTTGTTTTTGTTTTTGTTTTTTTTCTGTGACCAGAGGAAAGAAGGTAACCTCACTCTCCTTGGAAACATGTAAATGAAAGTAGAGCTAATCATGTGAGTAGGCAAAAGAAATTATAACCCCATAGTGAGACATAATTTCCTATTCCTAAATAGATACCTACGATTTTATTTTTTATTGCTTATGATTTTACTTCATTTTTAAAAGACTAATGAATTTCACATGGTTCTAAAACAACAGCAAAATCGTGAAGCACTTATCATTAGGAAGGATGTCTACCTCTGGTCCTCAATCGGCTCAGCCCTCCACCCCACCCGCTATCTTCACCGGGTTCTCACTATTGCTTTCGAACGGAAATTTCCTTAAAGCTTGTAAAATTATAAAGTTTATTTTTTCTATATTTGTCTAGCAGTTTTATACAAGGTCAGCAGGCTTCATACTCTATTCTATGCCTTGTATTTCTCATATAACAGTGTGTCTGAGTGATCTTTCGAAAACATCACACATATTTTACAGTTGTACATTGTTGTAGTGCTTTTGGTATTGCTATAATAAAGAATTCATAAAGAGGCTTATTTTGGCTTAAGCCTTTAGAGACAGGAAAGTTCGAGAACATGGCTGCACATCTGCCCAACTTCTGGTGAAGAGCTGATGTGGAAAATGTGGTGGGAAAGTGGAAGGAGAAGTGGCCACATGCAAGAGGACAGAGTTTCAGGAAAGGCGGAGTTGCTGCATAATAAACCCGCTCTCAGTCACTAATACAGTCCCATGAGACGCAACTCATTTCCATGAGAACTACTCCAGCCTCAGAAGAATTAATCCAGGCTCTGAAAAATAGATTAAGCTATGCACAAAGATGACCTCCCATGACCTCTTCGCTTCCTGTTCTTAAAAGTCCCTCCACCTTTCAATACCATTATATTAAGGAACAAGCTTCTAACACCTGAACCTTGGTGAGACAAACCGCATCAAAACCATAGCACCCATCATTGCACCACATTGAAAGACTATAATTTATGACTAGTACACTGCTAGTCCTAGTACCAGAGCTGTAGTTAAATTGTTTCTAATATTTTCTGTGAGGGATTAAAAACAGATGGTCAACTTAATACTAGCTGAATTAAATCAGCATGGTGCTGAGCATAGATGGTCCACCTGAAGAAAGTTGCCAGCATCAATACAGACGTGAAAAACATGAGGGAGACGTTGTGGGCTTCTCTAAGTGTTGCTGTTGGTTCTCCTGGAGGAGCTCTTCATGACTGGCATCCCCAGTTTGAGTTCAACCATTGTCATCAGAGAAGCTCGACCTTGTTGTTGAGGGTGGCTGTGGTTCACTTTGGGGGAGCTCTGGTCCTTACATCAAGCACCACTGCCTGGCTCCTGAGGGCAAAGACTTGTGCTGTTTAATCTCCAGGAGAAGCTTGTCACACTGGCTTCCTGGCATGTACTAGATTGTTCTTATCTTCAGAGGAGCTCAGGACCTCCGTGTTGCTGAGGATGGATGTGGTACTTTTCAGGGCAGCCCTGGTCTTTATTGTGGGCATGACTTCTCGGCTCCAGTGCAGAACCCTCAACCTACCAGCACAGCTCCTTCACCCTTCTGGCATAGACTTTGTAGCTTCCACCACTGACCTAGGGACTTCCCAGCACAGATCTGTAAAGAGACAAGCATGAGTCCTTCTGGTGGGTTCTAGACCTCCAGTTGGACTCGTGGGAGGCATTGTCATGGGGTTTAGGTCTTCATCTGGACTCATGTAGGACATTACTGTGGGATCCAGGCCCTTGGCTGAATATTCCAGGTGTTTAGTATTGTGGACAGATTTCCTGCACTTTCTTGTGTTTAACTCTGGGTGACTATCATAAAATAATATTATAAATTCCATGCCCTGATTCTAATTGTTCTCCTCACAACCTCTGACTGCATTTTCCAACCCAAGTATTTCTCCAATTAATAGATTTGTTCATGGATTATGTTTTAGGTTTTATGTATTTCATAGCCCAGAAGCCAAATCATGAATGAGTCAAATTCCATTTGTCTTTATAAGTTTGACAAGTATTGGCAAATTGCAGCCCAGGGAGATTTTTCCAATTTATCCCAATACCAGAAATGCATGACAAAGCCCATGACCTCAGAGCCTGGTCCTTGTGTATATCAAACTTTTCAGATTTTGCTCAATTAATAAATGAAAAATAGGATTATGACACAAATTTATATTATAAATGAGTTTCAGAGTCTTCTCATGTTAAGTAGCCATTTCCATTATAGCTTGTGAAATATCTACATATATTATTTTCCCTTTTCTCTGTTGATATTTGATCTTGAAAACTTCAACAATTTGGTACAATAACCAGCCAGTAACAACACCAGCCTAATGAAAATTGATGCCAGAGGCTTATAGCATCTGTTCAAGTGGAAAATTGGCCTAATTGTTGGTCCTTTTCTAGGAGATTTTATTATACAAGAGAGGTTAATACATTTTTCAAATATACCATTCATATTTTGAAATGATTTATATTATTTTGGGAGGACAATTTAAATGTCTTTAATTTTAGATCATTGTGCCATCTGCATAACGTTTCAATTAGAAAATGTTTCTCACTAAGAATTTTTATAAAATTATTTTTTGTGTTCATATAATTTCATATTTTCATCTTTTAACTCTAAACATTTGGCTATTGCTTGTACTCTTAATATATACTATGATATATAAACAAATCTATCACTATGTTTTAGACAGTTACTTAATCATACAACTCATTGATTGGCCCATCTTCCCCAATGCGTTGAATATAACTATGTCCATATGATAAATTTACATACAAACAGAACGTCATTTCTGTGATTTCTATTATTTCAATGATCTGAACCACATTGATTTAATTAGTGTTTTTTTTATCTTATTCCTTACATATTGTAAGTCTACCCTCATTGATCTTCTGTATCAAAGTTGTCCTGTTTATTCTTGCGTATATTCCTACATTGGTTTTAAAGTACCAGTTTCCTTCAAAAAAGCCACAGCTTTCATTTTCATGTACTACAGAGGGAACAAGAATCTATAGGGAAATTGGTAATATTAGGAAAACTTTATGTGCATATATACCCTCTGGACAAGTAATTCAACATATTTTTAGCAACAATGTAAAAAATACTAAAGAATTTATTGAAGCATTATTAGTAGTTGTAAAAAACTAGAAAAACTTAAATTATTATTAATAGGGAGTTCATAGTATAAAATATATATGTCCACACAATGGACTAATGTGTACTTCTGGAAATGACTGAAGATGATTCTAAAAGTCCACCCTGTTATGGAGTGATTTGAATCAAATACTATCCATTGAGGTTTTTAAATTTCTCTTCTTTCTATGAGCTTTTATACCTTATTAATTTTTGGAGTATTTTTGTTTCTTTTCATTAGGATAGACAGTGATTTATCTAAATTTTTCTTTAAAAAACTAGCATTCATATTGTAACTATGCAATTTTTTTCTCTTCTAATACATTTTATAATTTCTAGATTCAGATGTTTAATTTTCTCTTATTATGTAAATATTTAAGCCTATGAATTTCTTATAAATCTGTGAATTATGTACTTCAGAGAATCTAAGAGTTGCTATATATAATATTTTCATTAGTACTATTTTCCAGAAATTCTATAATTCTGGTATACATTATACACTGATTCTAGAGGTGTTTACAAGTTTCTGCTTTTTGTGTGGCTATGCATATGCTTGCTTACATGTGTGTGTGTGTGTGTGTGTGTTTAATATTCTGGCAAAATTGTCATTTATTTCATTTTTTTTCTTATTTTACAGGTTTATTAGTATTTTTCTACACTAATGTTTTGAAATTTATTGAGCTTGCTTTATGAGGTTTCCCCCCCACACCATCACTTGGTATGGTTTGTCCTTATTTTTTTTTCTGTGTAGTGCTGTTAACTTGTTAATTTTTTATTCTAGTCTATTAATACATGTGTGTGGCACGTAACACTTGCACTCTCTATAAGGAGCTGATTCATGTACATGACACATCTTCATTTCTTTTCTCCTTTTTCCTCTCTCTCCCCTTCACACATGCTTCAATTCTCTTCATTTCCGTACATAAATTTCTTCTACTCCTTGTGTGGAGCTGGTACATGTACATAATATTTCTCAATTCTTTTTTTTTTTCATTTCTTATAGTTTCCCTCCCTCTCCGATTCCTCTATCTTTTGATGCCCTTATGCTTTGAGAATGATCTATCTCTCTAGTTCTGATAATCTTCCATTTATTTTTTTCTTTATTTTATTCTGGGTTTTTCAAATAAGAGAAACCATGTGATGTTTAACTTTGTCTATGTGATTTATTTCACTTAACACTATGACCTCAAGGTGTAGCTTTATGAGCTTTTTTAGTGGTCACTATTGGGACTATAGTAAGGTCATTTGAAAATGACAATCGTTCTTTTTTTTTCAGGAATCAAGACTTGGGGGAAGGAAGCGAGGAAAAGAGATTGAAAAAGAGGATGGAAGGAAAAAAAATGAAACAAAGCTTTTGTAATTGGGGAAAGGAAGAGAGCTTGAAAGGAGAAAGAGAAATATGAAAAAACAATAAAGGAAAATATGTTATGTACAGGTACAAATTTACCACACTGTGGTTGTTATATTTTGCAAACATGTCCTAATAAAAAATTTAAAAGACATGAAAAAACTATATATATTCTAATTAGATACTTTTTAAATTATGTAATTTAGATTACCATATTTTTACATTTTCTTCAGTTTGCTATGTTGTACACTGAGAAAAGAAAATTTACGTACTTCTAATAAAAGAATATCTTTTTCCTTTTATTTCCCATACTTTTAGTTTTTAATGTTATTGTTATTTGAGGTATAGCTACTCATAATGTTTATCTTCATTGTAAATTCCCCATATTGCTATTATGAAGTTTTTTATTTGAATAATTATTAGTCTAACTTGCAGTGCACTTAATCTTTTAAAATCAAGATCTTTACATTGTTTGTTTGCAATATTTGTTGCCAAGTGATGCCTTTACTCATTTTTCCCAAAATTTTCTGGATTATTTTACTCACTGAAATTTTCTCAGTCTAAAAGTTAGGTTTGTTTACAACCTGCTCACATTCATTTCCTTCGGTGGATGGGTTAGATTCATTAATTTTGTTGACATTCAGATACCAACAAACATTTCTCTGCCAGAAATACTTTGTTGCCAAATCTTTCTGTAGGGTGTGTTCATGAAGAATATTCCTCATAGGTTTAAAACGTGATTCTTCCCCATCTTTCCCCAGGACCTCTCCTGCATGCTCTCCATCATTGTCCCTCAGAAAACATATCTGTATTTCAATGATCAGCTCCATATGCACAATTTTTAATGTATCTAAGCCTCATTGATCAGGTAGTGAAATGGATTTTTGTGTGATCTGTGAAGTCATGCTCAACACTTTGCAGGTGCCCTACTTCTCTAATTCTGGCCTCAAGGAGTCAATTGTAGATTTCTACTTGTCTCAGAGATATACTGAATAATCTGTCTTCAAATATAGACAACTTTTTCAAAAAAATCTGTATGAAACTTTTGTCCTTAAATATGAACTCTATATTACTCTCAAAATAAAACTGTCCAACATATTGACAGACTGCTGTGTTTCTCATTTTGTTCCCCTTGTTTAAAATGCTATCTTCATGTGTGTAAGAGCTCACTCATTCTTTAACATCCACCATCAACTTGGAACTTTTTCCTGTCTCCTTCATATATTCTTATCCTCTCCAGAATAAAAATCATCTACAATATATTTGATTTTTGGCTTTATAAAATTTATTCCAGTATTGTGAATTGCTTCCATATGTGAACAGAATTTTTCTACAATTAAACTGAAATTATCTCCAAAGAAATGGATGAGTTTTCTGAATAATTTTACAAGCACATAGCTGTCAGCAATATTCAGCTGCAGAAATCAGAACTGGTTAAAAGTTTGTTTATATTTATTAGTACCTTAGTGTAAATTGCCTCTTCAGTTTACTGGTTTTTGAGAAATAAGATAAAAAATGTGTAGAAAGGAGATTATTTATGAAAGAAATCTTAATGGAAAGGATTAGAGATGAGCAGAAAGCTCATATGCACCTGGAAGCAAAGAAAAGGTAGAAAAAAAGGAAGACAAGCAGAAAAATAGAATAAAAAAGATTTGCATTTCCCCACTTTTGTTGAGAAGCTCTCCTTTTCCGAGATCAAAACTGTAAGTTACAGCATACTTGATTAATTATCATAATTTTAGATGTTTTACACCTTATAAAACTTTTTTATATGTAGAACAAAGTTAAAAGAATTTTAAATAAATACCAATATATTCACTTCCTCAATTCTACTATTAAAATTTTACTTATTTCTAACCACATTCTTATCAGCAACCCACTCATCAATTTCTCCAAATAGTTGCACATTTTAAATAACAGAATCTTTACACTTTTATTTAAATACTTCAGAATGCATGATTACAAGCTAGAGTTCAGTATTTTTAACAGTGCTTTTTCTTTTGCTGTAAAATTCACTATGTAAGACATCCTTATCTCACCACTACACGGAGAAAACTCTATGCTTATCTCTGGGCATGGCTGGTGCCATGACAGAAACAAGTCAGCTAAGTAACAGTAATATGCTCTTTAAATTTCAAATTTTAATCTTTACTTATTTATTGATCACTTATACTTGATATAATTGGTTCAACATTATGACATGATAATTATCAAGTAGTGTAAAGAACTCCACTCATTTTTTTTTTTTAGACTCTCCTGAAACTAAGATTCTTCATTCACACATAAGCCTGTAGTCCATAGACCAAATCATTGTATGCAACAGACAGGTCCTAGGGAGTTTTGACCAGATCTGTGCTTTCCAACACTTTCTCTGACTATTTGCATTCTCTGAGTCGATTAAAATTTTAATTAGAATGTTTTATGAAGCAATGAGTGTTTTCCATTGTGAAATTCTTGCATTTATATTCAATGAAATAAAGTTTAAAAATATTTATTGAACTTTGCAAATGTATACAGCTGTATAACTCAAACTCCAGTCAAGACATCAAATATTACCCTGCCCCCAGAATTCCCCCTGCATTATACCCATTGCCAGTGAGAGCACACCAAGAAATAACTTTTATTCCATTTGTTTGGTTTTTCTCACTATGCAGTAATCAATGGAAGCTATCATCCATCACCTCTAGGAAATGCCGAAAACCATAGATAATACTGACATCTATATATACTATATTTTTCCATATATATGTACCTATGATAAAGTTTAATTTATTAACTTCAAACAGTAAGAGACTAACAATAATAAAAAAGAACAAGTATAACAATACACTGTAATAAAAGTTATGTAGTTTTCTTAACTTCTCTATCAATCCTAAGTATTTAAAATTATTTATGAATTCATAAGTCCTTCCAAAAGACATTTACAGTTTTCCATTTTAATTCATGTGTTGTAGCTTTTATGAGTTTTTTTATCAGTAATAAGTGAGTTATTCCCAGGGCTGTATTATATCTAAATTAGAATCAACATCAATTGATATTGGATTTAGTCAAATATTAAGCAAGTGTACATGGCCTCATCAAACGAAATTATGCCCTGGTCAGGGAGCTGAAGAAATGAGGTTGAGTTTGCAGGAAAAAAAAAAAAAACAACCTCAACATTTTCGTTTTCATTTTCATAGCAAGTAGATTCAGGATGGCCATGTGTGTCATTTTTAATTATAACTCTTCCTCTTGTGAGTACCCTTTCACTTCTGGGATGAAGCATTGATAGGACCATTCCCTAAACGAGATGACTATCACCCATAATCAGAAGGATTCTGCTGCCAGATTAAAAGCAGGTAGCTTTTGCTGTTATTTTTGAGAGCACATGGGCTTGATCTATTTACACTATGCATGCCTTTACCGTGTGTGCTGCACATTGCCACATAGCAACTAAAGTACTCTGCCCAGTGTTATATGCTGCGATATAACCTTTGCATTTTATGAACATAGGTTCTATTGGATGTCTTCTCCTAATGGAGCTTGGTTTCATCACAGCTGAAGCCTTGCTTTGGATTCTATTCTTCCTCTTCAATTTATTCATCTCTGCTGGAAATGTGATAGCAGTTTCTTCATTGGCAGAGATAGCCTCTCCCATAAATTCTGTGTTTTCCAACCCAAACGTATCTCTGCATCTGTGTAATCATATCTTACTTGTGATCTTCATATAGGTTCCCTGCTTTCTAGGACAACATATTACATTCAATCAGAATCATTTTCTGTTCTTGTGTTCCATTCACAAGGTTAACATCTTATTCATCTGGAGTATTTATCATGAACTGTGGCCGCAACCTTTGCAGTTTGGTGCATAGTAGCAAAACAACCATGAATTTCTATTTCCCTCTGCACAACTTAACACACAGAAGACTTATTCGTACTGTAAATCTTAACAATTTAGTGCATAATTTTTATTATGCTGAGTACTGTTCATCTAAAATAAATGCTATTGGAGGCATTCTGTAATGTTCTTGGGCCTGTCCGAATTGCCAGCATCATTGCTCTTGTACTTTGGTAACATTCCTAAGTAATTGGATATAGTAACCATCGATCTGATAAGATAGCTACCGAATGAATAATAAATGGGAGGAACATGTGGGTACAGTGTCAGCACTCTCTCTGTACAAAGAAAAGAGCTATACGCTGGTTAGAATAAGGAAGCAGTAGGAGATGTCAGGTGGTTACAGTTTGAAATTTATGAATTGATTTACTTCTAGAAGTTTGCATTAAACATTTTTGAACACAGGTGAACATAGAAAACTGAAGCCACAGGAAGCAAAACTACAGAAGAAAATTCTGTGACTGGTAGAGAAGGGTTACTATTAACTAGATTTCCCTCTTTTTAGATTTCAATATATCATATGAGCATTTGTGTTGTTTCTTAAAATTAGCATGATGTTTTAGAGATTCGTGCTTGTTCTATAAATCAGTGTGTTGGTTTCTTTAATTACTGGGCAGTGTTCTAAGTGCATCACTATAACAGAGATTATTTTTCCATTCTCTTATTGATATGCATCATAGTAATTTTCCAAAGTAGAGCAATTCCAAAAAGAGATGAAAGAAAAGAATTGTAAAACTCTTTTCTCTTTTGTTTTTCTTGTGGTAAATACCAAAAGTAGAAAGTGGCTGAATGACAGGCTCAGTGTATGTATATTTTCATAAGGTAAGTCACTTTCTCAAAGTGACTGCTGCATTTTAAATTCCAGGCATTAAAGCATGGGAGTTACAGTTCTTCTACGTCTTTGCCAAGATTTAATGCTATTATTCTTTTAAATTTGAGTCGCTTGAGTGGTTATATAATGGTATCATTTCTTTTTGAGACAGAGTCTCTCTATGTAGTTAGGACAGGTCTTGAGCTCACTTTGTAGCCCAGGCGGGTCTCAAACTCACAGCAGTTCTCCTGCCTCAGCCTCCCGAATGCTAGGATTACAGGCATGAGCCACCACACCCAGCCTTATAATGGTATCTTGCTATAGTTTTTATTTGTTTTTCCTGGCAACTAATGATACTCGGAAGTCTTACGTGTATTTACAGGACTTTTGTAAATTTCTTTTGTGAAATCTCACTTAAAACATTTTGCCCATTTTTATTG
This sequence comes from Hydrochoerus hydrochaeris, assembly GCA_004027455.1. Classification (NCBI taxonomy): domain Eukaryota; kingdom Metazoa; phylum Chordata; class Mammalia; order Rodentia; family Hydrochaeridae; genus Hydrochoerus; species Hydrochoerus hydrochaeris. The sequence continues at coordinate 362,658 of PVLA01000933.1, forward strand.
GGATATTCACCTCATTGTCACTGAATTTTAAGAGTCTGCTAAATGTTGAGGGTTCTCCCATATTTTTTGCAGATATTATTGATTAAATCACAGCTTACCTGTTCATTTTTCCTAATCATGGATTTTAATGAGCACAACTGTTTAAAGATAAAAAGTCCAGCTTATAAATGTGAAGAAACATGAAACAAAATGCATCAGTGTTATTTTAAAACAGAAAGTTTTAGTTTGATTTGATATCCAGTAATAATTACAAGTGCTTCCTATCTCCATAAATTGAAAGTAAAATCTAAATAGGTAAATAGTTAAAAGACAAAACTTTCAATTCTGCCTTACTCTTAACAAGTGTTAATGTGGTATAAAAGTAAACACAGTTACTAGAAAAAATGAAAATAATGACTTTTTATATATCTTCCTATCCATGTGTGAGTATAAGGGAATCTAAACCCTCCATTCATCATGATAGAGCTGAAACAGAAACTTAAAACTTCACAAGAATGGAGATCAATATTATAATTTTGTTTACTTGTGCTAGCTTTTAATAATTTGCCTGACATAACCAATTATACCTCTTCAATGTCAAAAATCAGTTTGCTGAAATTCTGAGAACCACAAAAAAATTGAGATTAGAGTTATATAACCATGATTCTCCTGATTATAGTATAAAATAATAAAAAATATTGTAAGAATGTCTTTTTACATTTACACTAGGGGATATGATAGTTTATGTGTGATAGACTCTTTGAGGATATTAACTAAAGTTAATAAAGATTGTATTTTTTCCTGAGTAGACAATTAAAAACTATAAAACTATATATGATGCATATTTTAATACAAAGCAATTCACATAATAAAAACATTTGTATGAAAATAATTTTTGTGCTTGATGGCTCCATACTTCTTAGAAACAGAAGTGAAATCCTTAAATAGAACAACAATTTAAACTGTGGGGAAAAAAAGAAAAAGTTTATTCTCCAGAATTATTTTTTTTCTCTTAAATTTGAAATAAAAAGTCCATGGTCCAAAAACAATTACTTTATGGTAAGGATAATTATCAAGGAATGTTCCTTTATTCAGGCTATCTTGGGTCCTTTCAGACTTATTTCTGATCCTGAAAATATATGCTAGAATCCATGTCAATATTTATTAGATACGGACTTTATGCTAGGCAATGTTGAAGGCTTTGGAAATGCAAAGATGTGAAAAACCCAAAAGTTTCCTATCCATACACATTTCACCTTATAAAAAAAAGAACAGAATTAATAACTAGGTGATATATCTAGTGGTGGAGTTTTAAATGGTTGATACACTGTCAATTTGAGAAGTTTAAAAGTTTAAGCAACTCTGGGTGGGGCTGAGGTCCTCACTTTGTAAACATTCTCAGCCTGTGCAAGAGAACAGCAAGGAGGTTGTGTGAGTGCTACATCCACCTTAGAGGGTAGGAGCTTGCTTACAGTACAAGGGAGGGAAAGAGGTTTGCTCTCCTCGCCCTTTTGCTGTGGTTGCTTTTGCTGTCTTCTGCCATCTTGGAGTGTTGCCCCAGTGCCATAACATTCTGCTTTGAAATCAGCTGATTATAGACTGATACCTAAACAAATTATGAGCTAAATAAACCTTTTCTTCCTAAATTTTGGTTTTAGGTATTTTGTCTCAGAAATGAGAGAAAAGTAACCTACACAGTGCTAGAGAGAGAAATAAAACAGGATAAAATCTAGTGAATGGTAGCAAGGAAGAGTGTTATTTTGCTAGGCTGGCGTGGGAAAGATTCATCTGAGAAATGAAGAACATGAGATAACAATCCATTTTTCTTGCTGGAGGAAAATAATTTCGAGAAGGAAAAGGGAAAAAAGACTTTGAGACAAGATTATATATACATCTTCCAGAAATTCAATGAGGTGGGAGCAGGAAAAAGAGTTATAAATGGTGACATCATACAGTGTGTTTCAGAATACCATACATCTTTGTTTTTTCCTTAAGAGAAAGTCGTTAGATGACACTGAGCAGAAATGTAACATGATGCAATGGTTGTATGATTAATTCCTTCTATCTTCTTTCAATGGTTTAGATCTAGAATGCCTCCCAAGAGTCTCATGTAGAAGCATGAAAATGAGTTGTTATGCTCATTGGATTGATCCACACCTTCCCTCTGCTACCTGGTTGCCGCGAAGTGAGCACTTTTCCTCTCCCATCCTTTTCCATCATGCCTTTTCTACCTCAGAGCTGGATATCCTTGACCTGAATTCCCCAACCCATGGGTCAGACCAAACTTCTCCTTTAAATTGTGGGTGTTGGGTATTTGGCCCCAGTGAATTCTGAACTGTAGTTTCTATGTTATCACCTCTTGCAGCTGACCCTTTTTCTATGGTCAGTTCAACAGGAAAAAGTGAAAATCATTAGCTTTTTCTATATTTAAATGTAAAACAAATTATGCAGACATTCTGAAATACAATGACTTTACTACATATTCAAAGTCAATTACTCTTCACTAATTGAAATTTTACTGAAGGCCAATCAATTACATTACAGATTTATCCTTAAAAATATTACCATCAATATGTTACAAAATGTGGATAGGACGGTCCACTGTTTAGTTAGTTAATGTATAATCTTCTCTCGTATATGTCACTTCTTGCTCTATGGCCCTTTATCTTATCATCAGCTCTTTATTATAATGAACTCCACTTCTCACACGTCAGTGAGATCCATGGCATGTTGAGCACAATTCTAAAGATTAATGTTTCAAAAAAATTGCAAAATTTAAGTAAGAGGTGTGAGACAAATTGGTTCCCAGGGAAATATTAATCATGTTTAACTTTCAACAAGTTAATATTCCACAGTCAAAAATGCTTTAAGTGTATATATGCTTTTATAAAAAGAAAGTCATGCCATGATTTTTTCCAAAATGTTGAATATCACTTACTGAATTTTTCTTAATGATTGAATATTTGTTTAGTTTTATAGAATGTTCATTGGAGTCTGTTAAAAGTATTCACTATTAAGTGGTACTTAAAGATGGTAGATTGTAATATTGCCAATTATGTGGCCAGTGATAAAATAATCTTAGGTAATAACATTAATCATCCACAAAGCACTAAAAGCAGGTAGCTTTAGTGAGTGATTTGTAAGTTTCACTAATCAATTTGCTTCACTTAATAAACAATCTAAGAAGGGCATAAAACCTGTGGACCAAAACTACAATGAAATGCAAAATGAGCAAAAAACAATACATGAAAAGACAATGAACCAACAGGCAAGAATAAAATGCAGAGGATTTAAAGAATGTTAACAATCTGAAGTGTGAAAACAATTGCTCCTAGCAAGAATAAAGCAGAAAAAGACTATTTTAGGCCATCTACATTTGTATGACATTAGTGTTCCTGAAAATAACACAAAAAACAGTGGGGGGGGAATTGGCAACTTTTTAACATTACCTTTAAAGGAGTATAATGTGCCATTTTATATCCTGAGAGTTACTGTCACAAGATGTAACATTCTCTCTTTGATGCTTGCTGCCATAGATAGATATAGATGATAGATAGATAGATAGATAGATAGATAGATAGATAGATAGATTTGAGCATCACATATCCAAATCCTTGGGACCAGAAGTGTTTTGATTTGGAATTTTTTCCAGGTTCTACAATATTTGCATATAGATAATGAGCTATCTTGTGAGTGATGTCCAAGTCTAAATGCAGCAGTCATTCATTTTCATGCTTCTACACTTAGCCTGACAGTGGCTTTGTGCAATATTTTTTTCACTTGCTTTTTGAATTTCAGACTTCAAAGCATTTTAGGTTCATATTTTTGGATTAAAGATATTGAATCTTTATAATGTGCATTTATCCTCAATGACTACAGCTTTCCATCACCATTACCCTCATCCCCCAGACTAAGGTCCAGTGGACACTAGGAAGCTCAAAGGAAACTCTTCTGCAACTCCCGAAGAACTTGAGATTTGAAACAGAAATAGCCTAGCAGCACCATTCTGTGACAAGGCTACATCACAGTGGAAATAATGCCAGATATGGGAGGTAAGTGCTAGCTCAGGTTTTCTACATGGGCAGTTTTGGGGAAACTGAGTCATCCTGTAAGCTGTTTTCTCACTGGGAAGTTATGATAGTAACTTCTAACTCTTAAGAGTAAACATGACAATGTTCTGCTTGTCTAGCCCTTCATATACAGCAAGAACTCAGAACCGCAACAGAATCCAAATCCAGAAGTTCATGACATACCAGAATCCTTCAACTAATTTCTACTTTCACTCAAACTTGAAACTCATATTTGTTCCATCATGGGACTCCATAGATTCAAAGCTACAGCTTGTGTCACCACCAACCACTCCCCAAAACCTCATACAGTCATAAGTGGGGCTTTTCAGAGGTAGCTGGATCTGAAGGTGTGAGGCTGGGATTAAATGCGTGATGCTGGGATCATGGGCATGTGGTTACTGAATTAGTCCACTGCTTGGTTTGGGATAGTTCTGAGAAGGATTAGGAGTGCCTCCCTCAGGGTAGGAGTACTACTCTCTCTTAAGGGTGCACATCCTGAATGGAATATAAGGGACAGAAAGAGGATCATCTCTTGCCACTTGCAGCTTGCTGCATTTCCTGTCATCAGTCTGCCATGAACTGTTTCTGCACTGTGATGCCCTGATGCCAGGACTCCCTGCCTTGGAGCCAGCTGATTATGGGCTCCAAACTATGCACCAAAATAAACCTTTCCTCCTTTGACTTTGGATGTCAGGTATTTTGTCTCAACAATGGGAAAAGTAACTAAGACATCCAGCAAATGTATTATTTGTTCCACATGAAGGGTCCCCAAAGCTTTGGCACATGTTTGCTGTGCAGTCCACTTAGTGTTAGGAAAAGTAATTTAGTAAATGTTACTGATTTGAATAATAATAATAGCAAACACAATGTGCCAGACAGTGCTATGAATGTATTACCTTATCCACTAATGTAATCCACACAATAAACTAACAAAAAGAGTTCATTTATTTTTCTGTGCCTAAAAGCGCAGGCGGCAAAGAGAATAGAATCCCCAGTGTCTTAGAACTGTTTCTAAAATAGTGATACGTGTGATTTTGTGAAGCTGTTCTTTGCATTCCCTTAGCTCCAGTTTGTTTTAAGAACACAAGAATCTCTCCAAATCCAGGATACAGAATTCCACAGAAATGGTCCAAGTGGCTGACTGTGTAGGAGACGTGCCTAACAGCTAGAATTGCAGCTAAGGAAGAGGAAAGGTCAACCTAATTCAACCCCAGGGCCATTAATCAAAACAACTTTTTCAGAAATTGCTGGGAATTATAAATAATAGAGGAAATCTTCTTCCTTTCACTTTATATCTTTCTCAATTTTTTTGTGTACTCAAAATCAAGGACTTCTTTTTTATATTGATGGCCAGTATAGTCCTTTCTCAAATTGTATCAGATGGTTAGAAGTATTAAAGAGCCCGTTCCTAAGATGTCACAGAGGCAGAATAAAGACAGGTTCATTTTAAGGGGATTCAGTGGCATTTTTTGACATTTTCACCTCTGAAGTAGCTGTGATTCTTATTTTTCTTTGTTCCCCCACACTAAAGTTGAAACTGTTACATAAATGTTTGCTAGGATTGAACATTTTTTGCTTTAAAGTATGAAGTTTTTAAACTATTATTGAATTATCTTCCAGATAGCACATTATGAAACAGGTATTTCAAAATATACATAAGACATTTTCCTGAATATGCAGTTACTATAGAAATTTAAAATGTGCAAAAGTCTTACATTCATTAAATTTTCCGTTATAATGAGATATTTCTTCTCCTCTTATAATACATCTTATTTTTTCATATCAAATTCTTTAGCACATAATTTATCTATTTTCAAAAATATGAAGATCCTCTTTTTAGCTTTCTTTTTAAATTCCATATCTTAATATAAATCCAAGAAGTATATGACTATGTCACCAGTGCTGATCTTTCCTTATAAATTGGACTTTCTTTCAAAACAGTTAATTTTTAAAAGAGAAAATATGTACCATCTTCTCTAAATGTATCTATTATTTCTAAATATATTTCATATTCATAAATTTGTAGTATTCAATAGTATTTTAATATTAAGAATAAAAGTTTTAATTGCTTAAATTATTCTATGTTATTCTGTTTTAATGCGATATATAAGGATATAGTTAGAAACATAAATTTAAGAGTTTAAAAAAACTATGTGGTTAAAAAAAAATAAAGATAGATCATATTCCAACTTGTAATATTTGGACATGAAATTGTCTTTAAAATCCTGAGTTACAACATTTCTTTGACAAAGAAATCAAGAATATTGAACATTGAAAGAACAGAAGGGTTTTGGGGAGAGATAAGAGGGAGGTAGAGTTCTAGCCACTGACAAGAGAGTTTGGTAAAAGAAAAGTTGATCCAATATAGGGACTGAATGTATTTTTATACTAGTGAAGAGTTCATGTCAGAGAAAAATAAAGAAGGATCAGGGATAGGTAACCAAAAGCAGGCTTTTGGATATTCCATAGCCATTTAAGGACCTCTAACTTCCTCCTAAATGAATAGTTCTCAAGCCTGATTGTGCATTAGAATCACCTGAAAGAGTATTAAGACAGCTGATCTCTCCTCTCCAGAGTTTCCGACATACCATGTCTGAGGTGAGAACAGAATTTGCATGTCTAGCAGATTGCCTGGAATTGCTGGCCACATTTTGAGGAACTTTTGAAGGACTTTCAGTGGGGGAAAGACTTCTCTTTAGAAAACTCACTTTTGCTGTGGAGTGGGGAAATAGAGACAAAAGGAGAAAATGTAGTGGACAGAAAGACAGGGTTGCTGCAGTGCAGGGGAAGGCACAGAAAAGGAAAAGGGAAGAGAGACAGGAGTTTTCAGCAGTCCAGGATTGTTTTCAAGACTCTGGCTTGACACCTGAATGGTCAAGCCATTGCCTACAATCACACTGGAGAAAGGACCAGGTTCAGGGAGAGAATGGTGTTGGGTATGTGAAAGTTAAGAAGTAATGGTGCTCTGGAAAGCATTGGGTAGCCTACTCTCTAGGTGGACGGGCCAGGAGTGGAAAGTTTGGGTTAGCAGTGCTCAGTACCTTACCTACCTAATTTTGAGACCTACCAATTTTAAGAGGAAGGAAATAACACACAGCCACACACTATTATGTCTCATTGCCACCATGCAGGCAGAAAGACAAATGCTGGAGCTTAGCCTGTTACATAGGGCTTGTGAGGAGAATTTAGAGCCACACTAAATTCCAGGTACAGTTGTTAAAGTTCGGCCAGACAAGCAAAGCACAGGCGACTGTCTGTTTGTAACACTGGGTCACAATATACCTGAACATCGGGCAACTAATGCAATAAAAGCATTGCTCTCAAGAGATGTGGGAAGAGGTGAGGGGAGAGTCCTGGAAGAACAAGCAGAGTCTCCGTGTGCGTAGAGCAGATGTCAGCCATCAGGCAGCAGTCTCCTAGCAACTAGCTGTGGTTTGAAACCAGGGTTCTTGAAAAGCGGAAAGTAGAATAAAGCAGTGACTTAGTGTTGAGAGATGGAGATATTAGACTGCCTAAACAAGTGCTTTTGTCTGAGGCCAGCCTTCAAGTAATAAAATCGGGCCACTGGAATGAGGAGAGATTCCAGGAAAGTGAAAATCCTAGTTATACAGACTAGTGTGTCTTTCAGAGGTATGTCGCAAGTAAGGACAAAAATGCAGAGTTGCACAAATATGGGATAAATAGGGCTTGGATTATGATAGACCCTAGGATCAGCGACACTTAGGGCAGGGTTCTACACCCCAGAAGAGGCTAACAGAGCGCTTTCGGGGCTGTGAGTCAATCAGGGTCTAGTAAGTACACAGATCATTTGTGCTCCTCCCTCTCCTTTATCCTGCAGAGCACTTTTTCCTCATAAGTTGTCACTGTTCATGGGCAGTTTTACTTCCGGATACAGAAGAATGGCACTTTCTTCAAGTGCAGTTTTTTGATTTGCATTGCTTACTCTCGCTAGGTAATAGATTTCACATAACATTTAAAGGCAATGTAGTACAGGCTCTATGGACTCCTTAACAAAGGGAAAACTTGAGCACCCTAATGCTACATCTGCTATTGAAATTATTGTTGGGAGTGGTCAAAACAGATCATTCTACCTTGTTAATCTTATAGGAACTAAACTCAACAAAAGTCAGCTTCAAAATCATCTGAATTCGTAAGATTTTGCTAACCAGGAAGAAACAGGACACTTGTTTTCTAAATCCAAGCCTATTTTGTATTATTTCTATATTTAAAACACCTATATCCACTAAAAACAAGAAAAAATATACTAGTCTATTTCTTTTATTGAAACAAATTACTTCAGCTTTCTATTTATATACCAGTTTTGCTTATAACAATACAAATTAATTTGGTTTAAAGAAATAGGACTTTTTAAAACCAATTTTAACAATGTACAGTATTCCTAATAAAAAAAGAAAAAGATTTTCTATCCAAAAAACTTATGAAAGACCAAGAATTTCAGAATTCAAATAAATTTTTGTTTTCTCTACCATTTCCCCTGACATTCTTTTGTTATTTTTAACCAGACTTTTGAGACTGTTTCTTTAAAAATGAAGAAAGATCAGTCACTCCATTTGGTTTCTATAGTAACAGAAACTAATTTCTGGGTTTCTTCATGAGCTATGATCATGTTGAAACCAAAGAGGACTCATGGGTCTTGCAAAATTCATGAAGTCATGAACAAATCGGACTGCCATCTTCTGGCATTTGTTTGAAACGACAGATAATTGGAACAGTTCTGCATTCCAACCACAAGATGCCCCCCCCGCCCCATATTTCCACCTGCTATTTCTGTCTGATACATGTCAGTAATGACAGGGCCTCTGCGGGGACAGTTCTAGGGTGACCTCACTGAATGCCAATAAGCCTTTGTCCCAAGGGAAGCATGAAGTGAAGATAACATAATAAAAATGTTTGCTCTAGAAAGCTGGAAAATAAATGCACAGGGTACTGAAATCTTTCTGTTTCTTTCAAACGGTTATTTAACTGTTTTAGAATAGAAGTACTTCAAGGCAGAAACCATGTGCTTTGAGGAGAAATTTCACCAGTGATTACTATAGCAGTTTTTCTCTCCTAGGACATAACAGAAAGGACTAATGGGAGAGGGTACAGAGGATCTGGGGTCTTCCTCCCACCCGATCGGCTGACAGCGGTGACTTATGAGGTGTTACCGAGTAAAACAGAGTTAGCCTAAGAGCTGTCCAAATAACTTACGGTGCTGAATCACAGCACCATCTTCAGGAGATAATTCATGTCACCGGTGAATGTTCAGTAATATGGATTTCCTTCAAAACACCATATTTAACAGGCAACATCCTTGAATAGTAAATTTAATGGCAAAGTGAATTATTTAACAGAATCGAACATGGAACAAGAGCTGATTAAAATGTATGCATATATGATATAGTCACTTAAATTAAATATTGGATGTGAATAGTGAAGAATAATCAATCCAAAATATTAAGATGCTGACCAAATCAAAAGTTAAGGACACTAAAGAATAACATAATTATTATTTGTGTGTATTTCAATACTGCCTTAGTTAAATTTTAAACATACGCTGCAGATATTTATCCTACCTGAAAAGCTAGCTTATTGCTGTTATATCTACTCCTTACAAAATTAGGCATTAATTACTTGAATAGATGAAAGGCTCTATGAAACCTTTAATTTATTAATTAAAAGTTAATGTATAGGTTACCCTCAAATGGGAGTTACAATCTGCTCATCAATTAACTGATTAGCTAAAATATCTCTAGAATATTATAATATGCAGTGACTTTAATAACATGTAATTTTAATTAATTTTTAGTAGTACATTTTCAATGCACATAGTGGTCACATCTATTGCAGGGAATTTTTACCTGTACATGATATTTCTTGATTCTTCTTTTCCTGTTCCCCTCCCCTCTTCAACCCATCTTCCTCTCCAGACAAAAGCTTTGTTTCCATTTTTCCTTTTTTCCCTTTTTGTTCTTTTCCTTTCCTTGTTTCCTCCCCAACTTCTCCCTAGTTCCTTTTCCAGTTGAACATTTTCTTCTTATTCACAGTATCCATTATGAACTTCAGTCTTTATTTACACTTTCAGTGTCTCACAACAAAGAAGCCATGTGATATTTGAATATGTGTGTCTGAGTTATTTCACTTAAAAGTAGGGTGCTGGGGCTGGGGGTTTAGCTCAGCGGCATAAGCACCTGCCTTGCCAGTGTGTAGTCGTGAGTTCGATTCCCAGTACCGATAAAAAAAAGAGTAGGGTGTCAAGGTACATGCAGTGAATCTGTTTATTTAGAAATATCTCAAGCTGATACTTCTTTATGGCAGAGTAGAACTCCACTGTATTTTTTTAAAAACATCTTTTATTGGTATTTGGATCAGAATTACATTAAATTTGTGTAACAATTTGGGAGTATGGACATTTTCACTATGTTGGTCAATATCAGTATTTTCCTTAAAACCAAAAAAAGACCAAAATAAGACTTTAAAGTTTTTGTGCCCAACTTGTTTTAGTTTTGCTTAATGACTTTTCTATTTCTTCAGAAAGATGTCACTCAAATGATATTTTATACAAATCTCCATGCTTTGTAAGGCCAAATTTCTAAATTTGATGGCTTTCTGACATGGAAGATTACATGTTTATCTCGGCATAGATGTACAAAGAGGGGATTAGATAACAACGTCATGGAGTCAGATCAATTATAATCTAATGCCTACTCAACAGAAAGGCTTCCACATAGGTAAGCATGAGAAATGATGGGATTGTCCCATTGTGGGACTGCATAAAATGTTTCTACCATTATCTCTATGTCACCTCCTCACCTCCCAATCCAGTACTATTTCCACCTTCATTTGTTCAGTCTGCAATCATTTTAGTGAGCAGCAAAATCATTAAGCTATGTTTCAGGAACTGTTGCCAGTCTTGGGATACACACAAACAGGCTCCTGCTTTTGTGAGATTTATATTCAAGTTGAAAGTGGAGAACTGTACAAGGAAATCAGTAAAGAAACAAGGTAAGTACTACAATAATTTAAATCAGAACATAGTAATATGACAGAAAGATGGAATGGGTAAAGTGATCACAGGTAGCTTCCCGAGCTTACCGGATAGCTGAGTTAAGAAAGTTTCACACACAAAGCCCAAGCACGATGGTATCTAATTGTGAACCTGTTTATTTGCTGAGAAAGTGAAGCTGAGATTCAGTGAATTCAGTAGAATTCAAAAAGAGAATCAGGGGCAAAAATCTGTAGAATAAGCAGAGTTTCTACTTTATTCCAACTGTTCTAGGAAACAGCATCAAAATAGATCTAATTTAGCTTCATCATTATTTTTATTTGCAGTGCACAGTACAGATTTCATCTAAACTACAATGCAAAGAGGGAGATTAAGAGTTTATTGCATTATACTAGGTCAAAGGAAATGCTCACTTAAAGTATATGACAACAGTTCAAATCAAAAGAGCAAGAGATGCTAGATACATTTTTGAAACAGAAGCAGTAGGTCTTGCTGATAGGTTCAATGTCAAAAAGTAAAGGAAGAAAAATTAATGCTAACACTAGAATTCATTTTCCTTCAGTGAGGGTGGGAGGCATAACATTTACCAAAATGTAGAAGAAAAGCAAGGATCAAGTTTGGGGATTATTAGTTAGTTACATAGTTTTGAGGTGACTCTAAAATACCAATGGCAAATGGTCACATAGACCCAGGAATTGGCAGATCTGCATCATAGATGCCACCCTTGTCAAAGTTCTAGCCAGAAACTATAATTCTTTGTGAGAAAAATCACCCTCTAAGCTAGAAGTTTGAAGTTAACTGTTACAGCCACCCAAAAACCCTTCCTCACACATTTTCTTTTATTTTCTGACCTCTCAGTGGAACTCTCTCCTCATGTTCAAACAGACTGTCCAGCCCAGGACACTACAGTTCAACATGGCTTTGGAACTAATGCTCTATTTCATCCTAAACAAGCCAACTCTACCAAAGGAATTCTTTCCTACACTTTCTGTCTTAGCAATGGCTGATGGTGAGTTTCCTCTCATCTCACTCCTTTCCCTTATCTAACAATTTTGACAGGTACTTCTGAATCTATCTTACATCTACCCCCATCTCTAATTTAGTTGGCTGATTCTGTTTAAGGTTTAGGTCTTTCTTCAAAGTCTTCACTGCAAATGAAAACAGCAAACAATGCTTCCTTGTGTGTTTCATTAGTTCTGAAATTATTTATTAGCTGCAACAATAAGGGGAAGTTTCTGAAGTACTCTAGACTTTCCATAAAAGAATGTATTGTGGATGGCTAATAGCTCATCTTTAAATGAGAATGCTCTTTGAAATACATGAAAGCTGGCATATGTAGCATTTGATAGTATTTCCTTGATAAAGAAAACTATCCAATAAAATAAATATTGATTAAATATATTTCCCATTTTTTTCCTACTCCATGAATATTTACGGTGTTAAAAAGAACAAGTTTCTGCCTTTTCAGGAGAAGCGGTACATAAAAAAGCAATTCTTTTTCAATATTGTTCTTGTTGTCATCTCCTTTCTTGTATCTCTAACAAGTAAATTCCTAAATCTTTCATTGATCAGTCTTTGCCATGATTATTATTCCTAAAAGCTCATGACAAAATTATTACCTGTTTCAATAAAGGTATTATGAACTCATTATTTTTCTTTAGTCAAAATTAGAAAATAGATGTAATAAGAAAAATGACTTCCTAGATCTTTAGAAACCTCATTCAATCTTAGAAAAATGTAGGAAAATTAGGCTAATTAAATAATTTATTTATAGTAAACTCAGCCAATAGTAGGAGATTTTAATCTGTATCAATACTGAAATACTGAAATAAGATTGAAAGCTCACATAAGCAAATTGATTATTTTTTCTAAGCATCCAAGGATTTTTTTAAAAAAATGGTTGTGATGTTTTCAACACACATATTTGTTACTGTCAAAATACTATTGTTTTGTAAGTTTGTATGACACAAAAATACTAATACTATCATGCCATAAAGTTTGCATGCAAATAGGAATGAAATATACACTTTAAAGATCAACTGAGTTAAGAAATTTTTCCTTTAAGATTCTAGATCCACATCTCATTTTGTCATGCACTGTCTCATGAAAATTTGACTTAGGACATTTTCATTTGTCACCACTTTTATAATCTTTCCATTAGAAAAGATTAATAACAGTGATATGACTATACATTAAACCATAAAATAGAGCTCTGGAGAAAATACATGAAGGAATATTTTCTCTAGCAGTAGTTTAATCATTAAAGAAGGCAGTTATATCAACATGAAATCTTGTAAGTCACCCATACATTCAACAAACACCATGATGTATCAAACAATTAAACTGTGGAAGCAAAAGAGACATCTCACAAACCGAATACTGAAGAAAATACACTCTCTTGCTTTCAAAAATGTCTATGGCAAAAGCAATACATTGTTTTCTAAGAATGTGCAGTTGAAATAAAATTTGAGAATTTTTTAGTTAGTAGTTGAACAGAACACTTCAATTTTATTTCAATTTTCTCTAATTCTTACAGATTTTGAATTTCTGAAACATGATTTTTTTCAAGCAAATATGAATTTCATGTATTTTGCTTCATGCATTTTTCTCAGATAGTGTCCCCAAAATATAGTTGTATGATGTCATTAGAAGAAAAATCAATTCATGATGCACTGAGATTTTTAATTTACTAAATCAACTAATTAAAAAGTCAACCTTCAGTAGATGTAATAACTGTAATCAATGACCTCTGACTATTCTACAACTGAGCATTGACTCATTAAAAATCAATCCAAAAAATTTACTCTATAAATTATAAGATTAAAAGGGGAAAAAATATTAAAACTGTTTTTAATTTATTTTAATTAAATTAATTATCCCTTTAAGTGGATGTCCAAAAATTTATTCTACCACTCAACAATTCCCATAGTCTGAATATTCATCAAGAGATTTAAAGACAATTATCAGTAAGTTTCCTGTTTGTGACATTTAATTCAATAAGGCCTTAAATAATTTAATAATATTATTTTAACACAGCAAGCAATTTTTATAGAAAATAATTTTTAAACTGTAGCAATCACATGACGATTATTATATATAATAATGCCTTTCCTAATAGATCCATCCGGATGACACTCCTACCACCCCAAGAGAAAACAGAAAAGCAAGAGCACTGGACTTACAGCCAGGGATGCAAGGTCAAAGAAGGTTTTAACACACACTTCAGAAATCCAAGCGGCAGATTCTGTTTGGGACATTCACACTAATGGCTCAAATAATCCCAGAATAGGGTGCCATGCCATTATTTTGGAATATACACAATTTTTCATCTTCAAAAACTTTGTTGTCTTCAAAATGCTAATAAAAAATATTCATTATACTTGAAACAAAGCAAGTGAAAACTTGGCTCTAAGGTAGTAAAACCAAGTAATCTAATTTTACTGCAAGTTTGAATTGCCTCAGAGGGAAAAGTAAAATATTCTTCACACATATTAACATTTCAATTTTGAAATAAAAATTATATAATTATTATGACAGGAAATTATATTTATAGTGATATTTATATGTTAAATACTCTAAAGAAATGGTGTGGGGCTCTAATTATAAGATGATTTAAGTAGAAATCTCCCAACTTAACAATAGAATGGATGCAAGAAGATTGTAGAAGTTATCTCAACTTACTTTGCACTGTTTTTCCCAAGTGTGTAACTTTTCTAGCATGATTTTCTTAAGTAATATTGTATTACTTAAAAAAAGTATAAATTCTAAGATTGAGATTAATGTTAAAAAAAGAACACAATATGTTCAACCATTTGTCTTTGTTTTTTTTTATTTCTTGTGTTTGTTCTCCAATAAATAAGTCTGCTGATATATAATTTATCCCCCTCTCCTGTGTAATGAGATATGCCAAATTGTTTTATTCAAATAGTGCTTCATTTCATTAGTGTGTTACATGGCAAACTTCCAGAGAGGAGAAATGAGTTCTAATTTTTAAATACTCTAGACAGTTTGTTATATCTTAGGCAGAAAGCCAAAGCTAAAGCAGACAGACCAAACACCTGAATTTTAGCACACAGTTATAGATGGTTCTGTTAATTCCAAGCAATACACTTGGTTAAACATCTGAGCAAAAATCACCCTGATGATGGTAATTTGTTAAATAGGTTTAATTTATGTTTTTAGCGAGACTTACCTGAACACACTAAGCTCAGTTCACCACTGAATTGTATAAGTAGCTACACAAAGTTATGTAGCTGTTGGATAGAACTAGATCTTTCTGTTGTGCTGTGGAGAAACTTCCCCCATTGAAACCCTGAACGTTTGAGGATGAAAAAGTCTGACGAAAACAAGGGGTGATATTAAAATGACTGGTAGATGTTTTCCTCCTACTTGATTTTCATAGGAATACATCCTGAACAAGAAAATAGTCTTTGTTGCATGTGTGCATATAAATAAATATATGCAATATACTAAGAGATGGATTATATTACTCGAAATTTGCTTACACCTTTTAGCTAAATACATGCAGCAGAATACTACAGCTAGGAGCAATTAGATTCCTAACACTTAGCAGAAAATTATAATTTTTCAATATTGACAAGTCTCTAATTTTTCCAATATATTAAAATAACATTTCAAGCATTTTAATACCTGATTTTCATATTTGATTATCTACAATGCCAAGATACCTCCAATGATTACAGGTTCCCTGTTTAAAATTGTTCTGTTGAGTATCACTGAATATTTGTAAAATACTTTTTAGGTTCCTAGGTGAATGAAATTTATATTATCCTTCAGCTATACAGAAAATTGGGTAATTATTATCCATCCATTACTCAAGAGAAGAGTTAGTTCCCAGAAATGAAATCTTGTTTAAGTTTTGCTATATAGCACTTCAATCACAAATTGCCCAATACATATTGAGACTTGCCTCTGTAATATTACAAACCTTCTGTTTTCAACTGTGCTAAGATACAATATATGGAAAAAATAGAGCACATGTATTAGTCTGGCAAAATAAATTAGAGAACAAAATTATATAAAATGCCAAAACATAACCTATAAGTAATATTGGTTCTAATGTTCATTTCAGATGCAGTTATAATCTGACTTTTGTTAGTTCTCTTCATTTGATTCTTCTATAAATTTACAAAAATGATTTTCTTCTCCAAATCAAACCATGTTGTCTCAAAATTTTTCCTCTTGCTTTGTAAAATGTAAGGAAAATATATACCTATATTAATTTATTTCAAACAGAGAAATTTATGCCTATTTTAAGATGGTCCTAGTGGTAGAAACATTTGATTTCTTTTTTACCGTTTGATTTCTTAAAGACTTAGAAATATTTTATGCTAAGCAATGGAACCAGAAAATGCAAACATTATACTTTTCCAAACTCCATTAACTATTGTATAGTTCTATAGAATTATAGAAACATGTAAATATGTTTAACAAATACTCAAACTGAGTATATGTTTTGATATCAAAGAAGCTCCAAACACTTATTTTTCTGTCCTCTTTTTATATAGCATGCATGACACTGTGAAACTCTGAAATAAAATTATAGCGCACACTTCTGTATATGAAGCCCATTTTTGTAAAAGTATTCACAATTAGTGACCCAGAATTTAAGATGTTTTTCTTCTAGGAATGATAACATGAAAAGAGAACCATTCTTTTTGTCTTTTATCATCACATAACCTTGACCTGTTAAATTCAGCAAGGAAAGTATTGACATACTTCTATCTTTTCTATCTTTCAACACACCATCTGAATTCAAGATTCATGAACGCCTTAACTAGAGATAAAACATATTCATGTGTTGCTTAATAACAGTACATTTTGAAAAATGCGGCATTGATGATTTCATCATTTTATGAACACTATGTAGCATACATACATAAACAAAAGGATAAAGGATATAATCTTATAGTATGCAGTGTATGCAGTCCATCAAATGAAATGTTGTTATCCACTGCATGACTGTATAAGAATTTAAAGACAAATTTTCAGACTTGGGGGCGAGAGAAGAAGGCTACACCAGCAAGCAAGCCCATAGAACATGGTGCTGGGAACCAGCACCATGCAGGGCCCACAGCCTGACTGGGAACAGCCAGACCCCAGCCCCTTCCTGCTTGTGGGCTGGCAAGCAAGAAGCTTGCCCCCAGCCGCTGCCCCCGCATAAAAGACCAGCTTATCCAGAGAAAAACAGGCTGTGATAATAGCTATTGAGGTGAAATGCAATTGGATGCCTGTGGTGCTTTGGTGTTACACTAACATTGCAGGTCTAGGGCCAGAGGTCTGATCATAGGTTCAGAGAGAGGAGAGCCATACGCAGTGTGGCATCTAGGGGGCATGTCCATCTGTAGCCATTATTGCTTCCCCATGGTCTTGTTTTGAAATTCTATATCATTTCCATTGTTCTGTTGGATTGGCTTTTATTCTCTTTTGTTTTGTTTATGTTAAATCCAATGGCAGGGAGCAGCTATTTCAAAGATAGCAAGACATAGGGGGCTGGGAATTTAGCTCAGTGGCATAAGCACCTGCCTGGCAAGCGTGAGGTCGAGTTCAATCCCCTGTACCAGGAAAAAAAAAAAAAAAAAAGAATAGCAAGACATACTAGGGTAGTCATTTTGGATTTACTATTCGCTTGTTTTGAAGCCCTTTATTGTATTCATTGTTTTGTTTTTATTGTTCTATTCTGTTCTATTTTTACTATGTTCAAAATTATCTGCAGCTATTTTGAAGACATCAAAAGGCATTATGGTAACTATTGTTGATTTCATAATGTTTTGAAATCCTGCATCTCTTACACTGGTTTGTTTTGGTTGGTTTTATTCTGTTTTATCCTCTTAAAACAAAATTTAAAAAAAGAATTTAAAGACAGGTAGGAGCTCAACAATAGGCTCATCCTTCTGTATCTTACCTGCTTATTTACCCTTAACTCTTATACACAGGGTGGGAATGAGGTCAATGCCTGCTTTATCAATTGATGTGATGATTCACACAATAAATCATATAGTGTATCCATCACATGGTGTTAGTAAGTTTTCATTATTTTATTACATGAGGAAAGGTAATTTAAATATGACTATACAAATTACCTTCATTGACCGCTTAATATTATACCACATGATGCATGATAATGTAACATGAATTGCATAATTTAACTTTTCTAATATTGCTGACTCATTTGACCAATAAGACAATTGAGTGGTAAAGTTCTGTGGTCTTGAGTATTCAAAGGATTCTATCTTCTTGTATTTTGTTTGAACAACTCCTGGTTTAAAAAGGATATTCACATAAAAGACCATATCTTAACCATAACATTAAAAGAAATTCTGAATTCAATATCCACGTAAAATTTGCCAAAAGGAAAATTATAAATGTAGCCAAAAGTTTGATAACACTATATGTTCAGATATGTGTTTATTATTGAGACTCTTATTTTTAAAAGGGAAAACTGAAAGCTGTGGTACCAGTAGTAGTCAATGCCTGGTGTCTATCGAGGGAGGCCCTCTAGACAGGATCTCTGTGGAAGTACCTCTGCCTGCCGTTCAAATTCTGCAATCCTGTTCAGCCTGAAGCAGCTAGATCTGTCTTCTCCCCCTTTCTCCTCATGGCAGTTCAGGTTACTTCTTCAGAGAGGGGAATGTTACAGGCAGATGAGCCAGTTAGAAATATTATAGGCAGTCAGACAGGGCTAGGCCCTGGAAGAAGCTGGCACAGAGGACCAGATGTCTGAGGACCTTGGAGGGGACACACACACCTCTTGCTGTGGGCCAGATCTCAAGACAAAGGATCAAACAAATGTGTCTACATCCTGTAAACTGATATTCTAATTAGTTCCTTCTCACCCTGGAGCCACTATCCCATCCCTCTAGGGTAAAGTTCACATCCCCAAGAATGCCCGCTTTCTACGTGGCTTGCTTTCCCATTTGTCCCTAATGTAATCAGTTTTACCTGAACTATTGATCTTATTGGCTAACTGTAGTTATGTCCCACCTTAAGCCCATCTGCCTTGTGAGTTCCCAGTCCTTCCCCACCTTTAACCCATGGTGTTACTCTATAAAAATCTTTGGAAAAGATAGAGTTCTGGGCAACCCACTTGGGATCCCTTTCTGTCTCTCTTCAGACAGAAGGTTTCTCTCAATAAATATATTCTACTCTTTAAAAAAAATCGTCACTACAGGAAAAACTTTTGCATAAAATACATGTAAGTAAAAATGTTACATATTTCATTAATGAATAGTTTTCATTATTGTAAAGTAAATCTGATTCCAGTTTAGAGCACCTTTATTCTCTTAAACTCTAAATTATCAGGAATTTGTAGTTAGTATGTGCATATATCCTTTCAGTTTTGTCCATAAATATGGTGTCACAAACATGTATGTCTTACATAATTTGTGTACACCTATATTGCACTGCTTTACATAGGCAAGGTATATGTGTGTAGATATGTTAAACTAAAACAATCATATAAGATAGAGATATATAGAGATATATGTGTATCAGTCTTTCATGTGTGTCTGCCATCATTTTAATACTATCAAAGAAAAAGATGCTGCATCAAACAAAAATTCTTAATCTGGAGACATGGCCACTTAGGTTTCCATTGATTGGGGCTTCAAAGATTTATAAAAATCTTCAAAAATATATAAAACCTGTGAATAATAACTTTATGGGTTTATGATACATGAATCTTCAGCTTGCCCAAGGTTTAATAATAAATATTCAATTCACAGCTGAATGGAAGTGGAGTAGAAAAGTATACACATGATGGTATAGTATCTGGTTTTATAGCCCAACTTTTCCACATGGCTAGATAATCTTGAGTTATAGCTCTGAGCTTCAATTTCCTAATCTATAAAATATAGATAATAGCAATGAAGTTAATAAAGCCTAAATTTGAGGCCTTACCAAACAGTTCACATGACAAGACATTTTCATTTAATTTGCAAAATTGTGTACACCTAAAAAAGATAAAAAAAAATTTAAAAATTGTGTACTCCTTTGAATAAAGATGCTCACTGAATTGGGTAACTTCCTGTCAAAATATGATCTTTTTCTTGTTTGCCCTGTGATTATTCTGAAGACAAAGTTAAACAATAAATATATGGCTCCTCGACTATGCCTAAAACACAGAAAATATTAGATTATTATTATTATCAAACATGATAAATAATTTGATTGTGTCTAGCTTTTCAATTGCTATGCACAACTGAATAGTTTCCATCTAAAGAGTATGAATTAGTTATTTAAGGAGGACATTAATATACCTACAGATATCTCAGTAGATTTGGAAAAAGAAACGATTTGGAAAAAGAAATTAGACATTTATGCATCCTGAAAAAGAGGTAGATTTTAGTATTCAATCAGGATCATGATTGCTGACACAGTTCAGTATTTTGCTAAATAAATCAAAACATTTATTTAGAAAAAATATGTGATAACATGCAGAGAAAAATTGCCTAAAAGAGACCCCACACAGTTGTCATCTGGCTAACGCAGGACAGAATGGGAACACAAAAGAATTTTACAGTTCTTATCACATCTGTACAGAATCAAGCCAACTGTTACAGATTTGACAATGTATACCAATACGGACATGCTAGTTTGTGAGTCATTGTTTTGCAATTTGAAATCTGTTTTACATTCATAAGGTAAGCCGTTTATGGGCTACTTATTTACAATTCATAATACAAATGTCATCACATGATTTAATCACATACAGTACCTAAAAGTTAACTGACATGAACTATTTCTATAAACTATGATTAATCACACAAAATGCCAAAATAAATAGTATTGATATATGATTAAGCTGTACAAGATTATACACTGAATTTTCTTATATAATGTATACTAATTACAAATAAAATTTGTCCACCAACAAAATATGATTTTTATTTCAAATAACATGGGCTTGAATATTATGTCTCATTGAATCATTGTGTCAGTGAAATTATTTAATGCTTTAAAATAAGTTGAATTTAAGGTAAATATACTACAGTTTGCTCCAGAAAAAGCCTGAACCTTAAAGCAATATTGATTTATATACATATTAAATTGCTCTTGAGTCACTTTTAATGAGATTCATGTGTGGTTCTATGAATATATAATGTTGTAATGTTAAGTTCTGTTCAGAAAAAAAATTCTTAACTTTTCTGAATCAGTCATGACATAAGTCTAATGAATTAGCTGGGCAACAGTAAAAGTGGACCACTTAATTCTGCTCTGCTCAATAGGAACCGAAAATTTGGTCTATTCTTTTCAAGTAGTCAGTGGAGTCATCATAATTACAGTGCCATTTCCTGCTTTGTGCCATGCCCATTTAGTAAGACTGAATTGGTCACCAGGTTCTTGGTATTGCTTTTCAGAGATGTCATACGCACTGCCGAAGAGCTGAGTAGGTAACTAGTGGCTCTCTCTGGATTGGATTTCTTTCCACAACACAGCTGGCTGTTGAAATGCTTCCGGAAGCTTTCACTGAGTAGATAAAGAGCAAATGGATTGACGCAAGAATTGCAAAAACTCAGAACACGGGCAACTAAGGTGACAATCATGTGACCTAGAGATGGATCAATCTCCTTGTAATTGAAAGATCGATACATGTAGAGAATGTGATTTGGAAACCAACAGAAGATAAAGCAACCCACAAAGACCAGGACAATTTTAGCCAAGCGTTTTCGTGTTTCCATCTGTGAAGAGAAGGAAATAATTCCATTGCTTAAAATATTTGGATCCAACCACATCCAAAACTTATCATGAGTAAAACTCATAACATGAAAATACATCCAAAACAGATAATTCTTTATTTTCCTTAAAAAATGATTATTTTAGTAGCTTGATGAAATCTATTTTTAAACTATATAATAGTTTACACAGGACTGGATTGTAAATTATTAATAAGTGCCTATCTTCATGTTAGAACTGTGATCTTAAAAATTGTCAAATTTTAAATCTATTTTTCCCTTGAGTAAAGTTCCATTGTATTCAGTAGAAATAAAAATAATTTCCATGTCAATTAAGTATACTAACTCAGTGAACCAGAACACATTCATGTTTAGGTTTGTTTTGTTTTGTTTTTGAATCAGGATATTTTAAATATAATTGATGTTAAAACTGTAATTCTTAAGCCTTACTACACACACACACACACACAGCACTCAAAATTGAAATTCTAAAAGAAGCTGTTAGAACTAAACACTTAATATTACTGGGCAAGATTACCTTTACACATTAAATTACTTTTTTGTTTCTTTCATAAAATTTGCATACTGAGCTTACTGACTTATAAAATGACCTTTAGGAATTTGAGTGACAAAATTCAAATATTCAATGTTAATAATCTGATAATGCTTTCTAACATATGTAGTCCAAAATTTAGCTTATATTTTCCAAGTATGCTTAAATATTCAAATAAAGCAGCATAAATGTTAAACTGTAATGTCAAAAGACAATAATAGTAATCATTGTGATATTTTCTGAGATTATCAAGTAGAATATTCCAGAAAATACTGGAAAGGTCTGAAGATTAGACCTAGCTGTTGTAGTAGGCTAGATGTACCCTGTGAAGTAAGTCAGACATCCAGCAATATTAAGGTGGTCACTTGTGAAATCTGTTCATCACTCAAAAGTGTCCTCTTTATGCAGGTGGAGCATTCTTGTGGAAATTTAATGGCAGTCTATACTTGGTGACCCCAACATATAGTCAGGTTGGTAGCTATCAGATGACTTCTTCACAGATGTCAAGATCCCCTTACTTAGCCAGAGTTTATAAATCCCAAAGAAAATTTTAAAAAATTAAGGCAGAACCAATGCCATGGGGGAGAAAATTAGGAGAAAGAATTCAACTTTAAAAGCCAATAGCCAACATTTAAATATCTGAATTGAATTACAAGGTTCTACATTTAAAAAAAAACAGTTTATATACAGAAATAACATAATGAGCCTATAAGCTGAACATTTGACTGCAGTAATGCCAGATATCTGAGAATAAATTACTAATTTATTCAAAAATCTCTTTGAAAATTTGTTGACTTTTTAAAAACTTTAAAGCAGATGTGGAGCTTTGGTGTTTATGGTTTTCAATTAAGGGAGGTTATCTTCCATGCAAGAAAACTTTACCAGGTTCTTCAGTTGTTAAAAGGCCCAAAGGTGAAGAATCTTACTCAATTTATACCCCAGTATTTTTTTCTTTGCATAAAGTTAGGTAGCCCTTGCTTCTCTGTACAAATGGAACCCTTTAGAAGCTCTTTCCTAGGAATACACAAGTGAATAACCACATATATTCCCATAAAAGTATAATTTGTATCCAATTGTAGATCAACACAGTTAGTTTTATCTGAAATTAATATTGCCAATTCTTTAAACAAGAAAAAATATATAAATGGGTATATAATCTCTATAGGAAAAATTGTACATTTGCAGTAGGCTAAGAATTACACCAACCCACTTTGCAATCACACTTACTCAATTTCTTTTGCTTTACTTTTCCCAGGACCTCCGTTTTTGGTATTCTATCAAAGCTCATACCCCAAGTCCCAGGCAATACCCTGAATTGTTTCCTCCTGCATTCTTCTACCATACTCTGTTATCCTTAATGGGAAAAGAAATTACATAAATTTATGTTCAGTATGTGAAAATTTCTGGTTTATGATGTTGATCTTTGCATACACACTTGCATATGAAGAAAAGCCTTCAGTTACATTAAATTTCTATTGGTGAAGTTCCAGGTCTTAATCCAGGCCCAGATATCAAGTAAACTATCATCTGAACCTTTGTGGGATGAGAAACCCATATTAGAAACCTTCCAACACCCCTTTGAGTTAAAACTAATGCAAGTGCAAAGCCCTTCATCAGTCATAGGATGGAAAGTCCATAAAATAGACAACAAGATTACAATTATTGTTTCTGAGAAGCGCATTCACAGCACACACACACACACACCCTTACCAAGCTTACCTGTTTTTTGGTATGTTCATTATATTCCCCAGGAAGATTATGTGCACTTTTAATTAAAGTCTTTGCAATGTGATAATAATAAATGCTAATAATAGTTAGTGGTATGAGGAAATAGACCAAAAAAATGAGCACTGAATGAATCTTTGGATGTAATTCATTCGTCTGAGGGTAAGGTATGCATGCTGTGAAGCTGCTATTATCCAAGCTTCCAATATGTGCCAATTCTGAAAACACAGCTTCAGGAACTGCCAGCAGCACGGAGACCACCCAGATGCCCACAGCCTTCACACAAGTCCACATCACCGCACCTGGCATCTGCATGTCCATGGGGTTGACGATGGCCCTGTACCTAGGAAGACAATGTGTCCCAAGTTATTCTTTTGAAAAGAAAGTAAAAGAGAAATCTTACTTGGTAAGGGAAATGCCAACACTATCTTATTCCCTGATCTTTTTGTAGACTACAGAAGGCCTCACATTCCTGATATCTTTCTGCC
This sequence comes from Hydrochoerus hydrochaeris, assembly GCA_004027455.1. Classification (NCBI taxonomy): domain Eukaryota; kingdom Metazoa; phylum Chordata; class Mammalia; order Rodentia; family Hydrochaeridae; genus Hydrochoerus; species Hydrochoerus hydrochaeris. The sequence continues at coordinate 387,173 of PVLA01000933.1, forward strand.
TATGGATAAGTAATTTCATTGCTTTTGAACACAAAATACAGAAAGGAGAGGAAAAGAATATAAATTGATATTGCCAAATTGCAGTCATTTGCTTACCACTTGCATAGATATTTTTTCTAAATTTGCACACACTAATAAAATCATTTATTGAATTTTTATTTAAGTAATTTTGTTGTCAAAACTTCATCAGTACCATAATCACTATGAACAAACAATATCTGTAAAATATTAAAAGTCCACAATAAAACACAACTAAATTCTAATGACAGCCTTCAACATATTCTGAGCTTTATACCTCCTGCTTTCCTAACTATATCAATAAATCTTAACTATGAATCCAAATTGGAATTTTCATAATAAGTGGAAATGAAACAGTATTAGGAGTAAAGGAGCTACACTCCAGGACAGAAATTTTAATCTAAAATTCTACAGCTAACACAGTCACACATTATTAAGTAAGATAATAAAGATGTAGACAAACAAAAATTCTACACAATCATATTACTTATATTTGTCTTCAACTAGGTAACAAAATGAAGTCAGTCAAAATTGAGATATATCCTCTATGATACCTTTGTGAAAATTATTTGTCTGGCTTTTTCCTCATTTGTAATGTGGGAATGTAAACATTTTATTCTTCAAGTTTCATATATATATATATATATATATATATATATATATATATATGAAGAATGTGTAAACATTTTATGCTCCAAGTTTTTTTATATATACATAAGAAAAAGTTTAGAAGATCCTCACCAAAGACATCACCTTATCCTTACATACACTCAAACTTATCTTGTGTTCTACAAATTCAGAATATTTTTTGAGACAAGGTCTCACTAATGTAGTTTAGTCTGACCTTGAACTCACTATGTAGCCCAGGCTGACCTCGAGCACACAGCAATCCTCCTGCCTCAGCTTCCTAAGTGCTCAAATTAAAAGCATGTGCCACCATGCCTGGCAGAATTCAGAATATTTCAAGCCACTAGACACCAGTTAAGGTATTTTCCTGTGAATCTTTTCTGTGAAAATTCTGCCTATTTCCCTCTGGAAATGCTCAGCTCATCAACTCACCCTAACTCTCTCCTAATCTCTCTCTCCTGATTTGTCTCCAGTGTTATTTTCAGACCCTCCACGGAGAATGGGAATTCAGGTTTTGGTATAGGAGGACTTCCCCTATGGAAGAGGAAATATAGATGGAATAAAGAAGAAGACAGAAAGGGCTTCAATGTTAGATTTAGCATGGACAATGCATCTCTTCCTAGGTTTCCCATGTGGTAGATCTCAGTAGGCAGGTGTCCTTTCCCTGATTCTTAATTGAATATTCTTAGGAAAGTGAAAGAACAATTGGAATAAACAAGCTAGAATACAGTATTTTTATTTTTAATTAGATTAATGTACTCAGATTTTTAGAAAAAAAAATCTGAGAGCTTGAGTCTGGTAAATAAAAATAGAAGACCCCATTTCACCTCATGTCCTATTCATGAATTAGAATACTTTCCATATCATTGTCTCTATCTTTCACAAAAATGTGGTTTTACTATTCACTGTTTCTTCAATAAATATGAATATCAACTACTGACATCCTTTTACATTAACTGAAAATTCTTCTCTATTTACTATCCCTCCTCCTCCAATGCCAAAAGTCCTGATTCCATCATTTAAATTATGTCTATAACTTATAATTATTATGACTAAAACATTGTGTACCATACAGTTCAGCAATATAGTATGATAATGTTCTTATAAACATGTCTGATTTTCCAAGAGTCAATATTTATTTTTATTTGAATAATTTTCCATCTACTTGAATTTATTTTATTTTGAAATGTTTCTTTACCACCAACCTGGATAACTAGAAACTCAATTCTTGACTCTCAGTGCTTCACCAGGTGTGGAGTCACCTAGCACCTAGTAGTCCTAGCACTCAGGAGGCTGAGGGAAAGGATCACTGTGAGTTCAAGACCAGCCTGAACTGCACAGGGAATTCCTGTCTCAAAAAGACAAAAAAAATTTTAAAGAGTCCCAGTGTTTCTTTTTTAGTTTCATAGTTACAAAATACTTCTACAACTTCTTGATTTTACTTACTGAGGCAATTATTTTTCTCTTCCATCCTTTCTACTAATGTTTTATTTCTGCTATGATGTTTTTGTTTCCTAAAACATTTTTCTTCCGTTCAAACCATTCCTTTTTCATACAGTTCTAATCCTATATTACATGTGTATATTCTTGGCATATTAGCTATGGAACTAATAGAGAAAAAAATTAATCTTCTCTATTAGCATAGTTCCAGGTTTTATGCGTTTGTCTATTTGTACTGGAATAGATAAGACAAGGTTAGATAATTATTCATTGACAACTTCTAATTAAAAGCAAAGTACTAAAGTCTTATTTTTTTATTTTTATGTTCATGACTATAAAGAAAGGATAAATAGGTGATTACTAACAATAGATATAATAGATAAATTATCAAGAAAAAATTTAAATTGTCAAAAATCACAAAGGGCACTCTGAGATTCCTCCATGTATTTACAAAGCAAAGTAAAATGTAACTTATCTGCCCAATATGTAAGCAAATACTATTGCAGCTACTAAAAGAGGCTTAAGACTACCTAGGACTACTTTATTGCTTGAGACTACTGTAACAAAATACCCAAGACTAGATGCCTTATAAATATGATACATTTTTTATGATTATGGAGAATAGAAAATTCAAGATCAAGGTTCTAGCAGATTTGATGTCTGATGAAGGTTTCATTATTGATACATAGATGGAACCTTCTAGCTAACTCCCCATGCAATGGAGTCAGCAAGGTCTTCCTGTAGTTTATTTCTGAGGGCACTAATCTCATCCAGAAGGGCCCCACTTCCATGACCTACTTTCCAAAGACCCCACTACCTAAAAGTATCATCTTGGGGTTAGGACTTAAAATTATGAATTTGCAGAGGACACAAACATTCAGATCAGAATAGACAGTATAATAACCATAAACAATGTTGGGAAATTTCAAATAATAAACTTTGATAAGATTGCCAGCAACATATACAGAATTTTCGGTGTGGGAAAACAGTAGAGCAAGAAAAGGATGAGGAAGCCCTCATCAACAGGAGAGATTTTGAGCTACTCTGATGAAAATTGGACAAAAATCTTTAAAAAAAAAACACATTTGAGTAAAAGGGAATCACTGCAAATTCTGCAAAACCAGAAATTATAGTTGGATATAAGGTTACTGAAGTGTCAGTATTGGTTCTGAAACACAGCTTAAAATTATCAAGTGAGTTACACACTAACCTGTATTGTATGTGCAGCTTTAGAAGGATATAAAGCAGAAAGTAAAGTCATCTATGACCCATTAAGGTGGGAATATTTTATCATGTTTCTTTCAAATATGTAAATAAAATTTGGGGGGGCACCTCTTATCATTAAACCTCTTTCACTTGACACTGTAGCAAACAGGTTACCTTTGAAAATTGTAACACAAAAGAATAATCAAAGGCAAAAAGAAGCATCTCACTATTCATGTATTAAGTACAAATACTTAGATACATTTCTTCATCAACTCCCTTTCAAATCACACTTATGGCATCTGGGTATGGCCTAGATTTCGTTTCAAGAGATAAATACATTTAATCATAATACAAAGTGAAATAGAAGATGAGATCATTTTTCCTTTTAGAAAGTCATCACATCTCAAAAGCTCCCTCTCCACAAACATTTTTAATTATAACACCCATACTTTTTCCTTATCATACTTTATTGTATTATGCAAGGAATAAGCCAGAAAAAAGAATCCAAGTATAAAATATAAGCAAATAGAAGAAGTCTTGCTTTTTACTGTATCTCTGGTGTACAACATAATGCCTGGTACCTTCTCAATAAATGGTTGTTGAACTAATGAAGAAAAATATGGTCTGAGTAACAAAGAAAACACTTATTGAGAGAAATTATGGTTGAATGGCGTAGGAGTTTTAGATATTAGGTTGAGGCAGAAATGATAGTAAGAAACAGAGACAGACTCTAGTGATGCTCAATAGACATCAATTTTCAGAATCACCTAGAGAAAAGGGGAAAAAAGATAAATAGTACTGTTAGATTATTTCCATATTCAATAATGCAGAAACTTTATGATATAAAATGCAAGGTTCTGTGTTGATAAAAGTCTTAAAGTGATGCTGAATATAAGTTGAATTAAAAACAGTTAAGAGAACTAAGCATAGCTGTGTTCATCTTTGCACCAAGCTTCCTATATATTATGCAAGGCAATGGGTACATTTTCTGTACCTGCATAAAAAGTATCTGAAATCCAGCAACAATTCGGTATTTGAAGAATCATCTTCCCCCCCCCCCCCGCTTACAATATACCATGTCATGTTGAAGGCATTATTCTTACTTTGCAAGGAGAAAAGCACTGCTACGTGATTTGCAGTTTTTGTCATCTTTCTCCAAGTAAAACGTCTGAAAATAACAGGTGCAGAGTTAGCATCCAGATGTCATAAATCTAGCCTGGAGCGTTTCCTCCTTTTTTAGAGTATGCCCAACAGGTTCTACACTAAGGAATATCAACAATGGTCAAAACCCACACAGTAGTATCTAGAGAATAGCAAGATTACAAATGCTGTAAGAATTACACATCACTTAGGTCAAAATGTGGTGTTCTTAGGGGGAAGAGAAAGGGAAATAAGCTAAAAATGGTTGATATCAATGAAAAGGCATCTAACATATTGCAATCAAACACTGCAGCCTTCATTTAATAATAAACCAATAAATTATGTGCAGAATCATAATTCACTGATTCTATGTTTATATAAACATAACAATGAATGCTTATTATGGAAAGTAAGTTTACCTTTTTGAACATGTTACTAGAAAGTTTTCAGAAAACTTTACTATTCACACTTGTGAAGGTAGGGGTTATCTTATATTTTTAAACTTTTAATTCTTTATCCCTGGTTTCCTCCATGTTTTTCATTCCTGTTACACATACTTGTATCTTTATTTTTTAGCTACATTAAACTCCTCTGGCATAAGTTGAAATAAGCAAGGATGACTGTAGTTTAAGTAGAAGAGGCAGCCCACCTTTATCATGAGTAAAACTATCAAAGCTGTATTCATGAAGCACATAATATGATATAAAATCAAACAAGGAACTAATATATAAGAACTATCATTGTTCCCATATTGACTGAGGTACATTTACTTGTGTATCTCCATTACAATAGATTAAGAAAATTTGTGCAAAATAAAGCCATGGAACTTGCTAATAATGCCATGTTTTAAAAATTAAAATATAATGATGGTAATTTGACTATTATGATAACTAATCATTCAGTTTTATTCTAATCACTAAATAAAATTTTTTAGCTCTCTAATTAAAATGAGTCCCTAAAGCAGAAAAGCTAAAATTTAAAAGTTACACCTTAGTTTTATAATTCAAAGAAAACACCATATACACAAAATGAGATGCATAACTCACATGAAAGTCACCTAGTTTTCTAGGAGGTAGTTTTAGAGAGTATATTATGTGAAGTAAAGTGAATGAATCACAGCTAAAAAGTAAATAACTAACATAGTCCTTCAACAAAGGTTAGCTCTTCAAAGCCAAGGAAACATAAGACTGGTATTGCAAATCCTGAGACGTTTGGATCAGACTCATATTTCATTAATAATTTGTAAATGAAAGAAAATGAGCACCACCTTAATTATTCAAGTTTAATTGTTTATCTAAACAGCTTGCCCCCCCCCTCCATTCCCAGAGAACTTAAACCACAGCTCCATATAATGATGCCTAATTGTATATTTTTCCTGCAATCCTATGCAGACACACACACACACACACACACACACACACAGTAAGGCATCCAGAAGCAAGACTACAGGCAGGTTGGATCAATGGTACTGGACGCTGAGTCAGGAGGCCTGGGCCTTTTTCTAGCCTTTCCAGGAGGATTTCCATTCCCTGAGCTTCAGTAACAATACCTGAAAAATCACAAAGTTGAGCAAGTTGAACTTTTAGGTAGAATAATGGATTTCACATGGCTAGCACAGTGAGAGACAGATTGGACATCAACAGTGCACTTTTACAGCATGGTTTGAAGATTTACTTCCTACCTGCGGGGGGGGAAAAAGTAACATATTGTTTGACTTTAGATATTAAACAAGAATAGTATCATCTGTCTGAAAAGCATTTCTTATCCTACATATTTTCACTTCAATAAATAGTACTTAAGATGTGCAAAAGATGCTTCCTCTTATTTAGATAAAATTTTAAGTCAAATATTTTCCTAATACCAGGGTGGAGATTGCTACTTTCCAGCATGGTATCCTCCTTGATAAAGAAAGTACACGTGAAGGTTTCAGGCGCGTCCCTTCTTACTTCCTGTACTCCCCTTCCCTGTCTATCCCTCCCCTGGCCGCGGGGTTCTCCGGGCAATCTTGTCTCCCACCCCTTTTCTAGGCCACCTGGTCTGGACCTGTGCGCTCACCTGTCGGCGCTGAGGGCGGTGAGCGTGAACACGGACACCCCCACGGAGGTGAGCTGGATCGCGGGGATCAGCTTGCAGCCCACCTTCCCGAACATCCACTCATCGAAGAAGTAGCGCGAGGCGTCCACCGGCACGCAGGTCAGCAGCAGCAGCAGGTCGCCAGCGGCCAGGTTGGAGATGAAGATGTTGGGGACGCTCCGCATGGCGCGGTTGGCGACGAAGATCTTCACCAGCAGGACGTTGCCCAGCAAGCCCACCGTGATGATGAACAGGAAGAGGGTCGGGATCACGCAGCGGATCACCAGCTCTGCCGTGGTCCGGTCGGAGTCGGCCAGGAAAGCCCTTTCCGATCCTTGGGAAAGGAAACCGCTCTGATTCCCGCCGACGCTGGGCAGAGGGTTGGGAGGCATGGTGCCCTGCGCCCGAGACTCCGCTGGACTTTGCCCACGCCCGGGGGTCCGGAGAAGTGCAGCGCGCGAGACTTGGATGTGATCAGCTTCCTTTCCTCCCTGGCAAGTTTTACTGCTCTCGGGGAACAAGTCACACCGCTGAGTCCCAAATAGATCAGCACCTGGTGCAAAATCTGTCCACGCTCTGGTGCGCCAATCTGAATGGGGTTATAGCACTGCTAGCTCGGGATTTACTTTTTTTTAGAAAACAAAAAAAGAGCACTTGCGTCTTCCTGTCGTCTCCAACGGCTCAGGCACATCTATAGCAAGCGCAGAGCCCTTTGGAAAACCAAGCTCTTCCCCACGGAATTACTAGAAGTACCTGCCCGCCTGCTGGAGCGCGGCCGAAGCCAACCTGGCGCTGTCCAGCCAGCCGCAGCTGAAACACCGGGAGCTGGCGTGGGAGCCGCCGCGCTGTGGTCCGCAGCTGGGCTCCTGTCTCTGCCTTTGCCTCAGTGTTGGGTGGCACTGGAGGGGAGCGGAGTCCCCTCCCGCACGGCGTCCCTGGATACTTCCATCCCCCTGAGCGGGGTCGGAGGGGTGGAGGGAGGGGGCTCGCATTTAGTTGGTGAGTTTTTGAAGGTCTGGGAGCTGAATGGTCAGGTCTCCAACGCGGGAGTATTCAATTTAGGAAGTGGAAGAGTGACGAAGGATAAAGGAAATGAGAGAAACCCTCTTCCCTACTCTTCTTTGGATCTTCTTTTCTTGTCCCACAAAAGAGACGGGCTCAAACTCTATGGTAAATGTTTATTTTTACATTTTTATTACAGTAAAAGAAACATTGCCATTAATCCCCCTAAAAACACTCCACTCTTGATGCTCTCTTAGCCCATCATTCTTGACACTTTCCAAACCAGATCGAGAAGTCCTCCTCCGTGAGCGTGTGTGCTGGGTGTGATCAAACATGCTGAAAGCTGCTGCCAAGTGCCATCCAGTGAAAAGGTAGGCGCCTAAGAGCGTTAGAGTGTGTCGTCACTCATCCTTAGATCTGGCACCCGGAGCTCCTGGCTCCCCCAAAAGGCAAAATGGCCAAGAAAATCAAAAGTTTTAAGTCAAGTCAGGACATGAGAGCAGCCAAACAGTGCAACAATGTGCAGACTTTTACATGAAAGCAGACACTGCCTGAGAAAGTGACAAGAGCAATGGTATGAGTGTGTTTCACAACAGCATTCTGAGGGGGATTGCTGTCAAGGGGACTTTCAGTGTAATAAACTTTTAAAATTCAAATATTGACCATATATTTTGATCACAGCATATGGAAACTCCCATCTAGACATAGTATTTTTGCATTTATATTTCATTGAATTATAACACACGAAGCACACAATTCCTAAATGTATTGCTGAATCTTACCACTATTCGCAATGAACAGTATAACCATCAGCCTTCAAAGTAACCACTATCCTGCCCGTTCTTATCCTAAGTTAGTTTGGTAGCTCTTGAATATCATATTTATACATTCCAGTCTAGCGTCTTTCACTCAACATTGTATCTATAAGAAAAACTCATGCTTTTTGTGTAGTGTTTTTCATTTTTCATTTGATAAAGAGATTTGTGTCTATGATTCCATTCTAGTGTTGATTGACATTTTGATGCTTCACAATTTTAGACATTTTAGATAAGGTTTCCATGAAGATTTTTTTACTGTCTATTGGTGCATATTTGAATAAATCCCAAGGGTGAATTTCCTAGTCATAGTGATATGTTGACCTGTATTAGAACTTATAATTTCCACTACAGTGAGTTGCCAACATTTTTTTTTTGGAAAATAGTTTCATAGCATCTTTTAATGTAAAATGTACATATGCCTATAACAAATGCCACTTCTGAGTATGCATTTGTTATGGATTAAAAATTGGTGGTCAATTTAACATCAGATGAATTAAATCAGCATGGTGCTGAGTGTAGATGTTCCACCTGAGGAAAGTTGCCAGCATAAATAGAGACATGGAGAAGATGAGCAAAGTTTTGTGGGTTTCTCTAAGTGTTGCTGTTTGAGCCGTTGGCTCTGCTGGAGCCAACGTTATGACTAGCTTCCCAGCTGTGAGTTCGACCATTGTCATCAGAGGAGCTCGGAACCTCGTTGGTGAGAGTGGCTGTGGTTCAGTTTGGGGGAGCTCTGATTCTTACATGGAGCATTGCTTCCTGGCTCCAGAGAGGAAGATGTGTGCCATTTAATTTCCAGGAGAAAGTTTGTTATGCTGGCTTCCTGGCATGTACTCAACTGCGCTTGTCATCTGAGGAGCTCAGGAACCCTGTGTCACTGAGGATGGCTGTGGCACTTTTCAGGACTGCCTTGGTCTTTGTTATGAGTCTGACTCCTTGGCTACCGTGTAGAACCCTCAACCTACCAGCACAGCTCCTTCGCCCCACTGGCAGACTTTCTAGCTTCCACCACTGACCTTTAGGCCTTCCAAGCACGGATCCATAAAACAGACTGGTGTGAGTCCTTCTCATGGGCTCTAGACCTCCAGCTGGACTTGTGGGAAGCATTGTCATGGGCTCTAGGTTTTCATCTGGACCCATGCAGGACATTGCTGTGAGATCCAGGCCCTTGGCTGAATATACTGGGTCTTTAGTATTGTGGAGAGATTCCCTGCACTCTCTTGGGTTAAACTCTGGGTGATCATTATAAAATAATGTTATAAATTCCATGTCCTGATTCTAATTGTTCTTCTCACAACCCTTGACTACAACATTCAATAAAAACCTTATTTTACTTGAGATAGGGTCTTATGTTTTGGCCAGACTGCCCTGGAACTCCTAAACTCAAATGATCCTCCTGCCTCGGCCTTCTGAATAGCACACTGCAGATGTGTGCCACTGCACCAGGCTTGATATACCTATTTATTTATTTATCTTCTTGAGACAAGGTCTTGCCATTTAGGCTGGCCATGGACTCACTTTGTAGCCTAGGCTGGTCTCACACTTGCAATGATCCCTCACCTCAGCCTCCCAAGTGCTGGGATTACAGGAGTGCACCACCATACCCAGCAATAGACCACTATACATAGGATGTTCCTAAGAATAAGTAATTTCCCCAATGCCCACCGGTTAAGGCTAAAGTAAAAAATGGTCACTCAGTTATTCAATTAGATAAATAATTTAGCTCATAATTATTAAAGAATAAAATCATATGATAACATGGAAATTAGTCAAGCACTACCTGCAATGATCTACCTAAGGCATTCATGTGCAAAACCATTGACACATGAAACAACTGTTTTAGACATCAACCACCAAGAACAGCATTTTATAAACTTTGTTGGATTAGACAGAATTTCCAATGTAGTTAATCTCCTTGTTTTATAACTCAGCCACAAATTTTTATTGTACTTTTCTTGATTTTTACTACTTAAAATGATCCATTATAAAGTTAAAAATGGCTAACCAGAATATTCATGTGCATGTATTTGAATATAAGACTATTCTATTTATATATTTTAAATATACACCAAGGAAGTTAATTTTACATTTGAACTGAAATATGTCTCTAAAATCTTATCTTTCGGGTTACTTAAGCTTTCCCTTGGAGCATCCTGTCCCCTTTTGCAATGCAAGCTTCTAACACAGTGTTCTAAATTGTAAATGTTCTCCATTTTGTTGCTGTTGTTGTTGTTCCTATTGAAGATTGAATCCAAAGCCTTCATACTGAGCTAGGTGCTAAACCCTTTGTTAATTTTTATTTTGATTCAGGGTTTCATTCAGTTGCTATTGCACAGGTTGGTCTTTGATTCTCCTGCCTTAGCTTCCCAGAGCGCAGGAATTACAGGTGTGCACTGTCATACCAGTCCAGGTCTCAACTTTCACACTGCAATTATCTCAAGTTAATATATCTTAGAGAAAAACACTTTGAAATCTAAATTACTTATAAATTTCTATATTCTCCTTTGCTCCTGTCTATATGATCTTAACCATTTAAATGAGAAAATCATTTCGTCCAAAAATTAAATTAACAAATACCCAATTGGGTAGCATTGAAGAAATGAGACAACTCTATTGAATTATTTTCAATTTAAGTAAATCTATTAGTGTTTGCTCAAAGCTTAGGGTTCCTGGTGGTAAGAGACTGTAGTGGCCACTTCAAATAATGATAATGTTGTGCTTAGTTGATGAAATTATTATAAAATTATTACTATGTAACTATTAGAGACATCACAAAATTACATGTAAGAACATGAGTATTGCCTCATTTTTCAATACACATCAGAAATAAATATCTACTGAAGAGAAAAACTTTTTTATTTTTCAGTGCACCACATGCTATGCAAAGTTCACATCTCATTTAATGTTTATAAACACTTTTTTAGGTAGGTATTTAAGTCTTAATTTTTCACACAACTAAGACTCATAGAAGCTAGGTAACTTTTTTGATTTAAAAAAACTTCACTAAAACCATTTTCTAAGCTTCTTTTAAATTCATCATCCTTTGTGTCTCATTTCCAGTTTTAAAAATTGTAAAGAAAAATGTGATTACTGTAAAATTGAAGGATATATTTTTAATCCTGAAGTATTCAATGTTCATAGAGTATACATTACATATTTTATTACCCTTATTTTAAAAACTATTGAGAATTATAGTCTTGCTATTTCAAATTTGTTTATATGAGTATTAGTGTATAACTTAATGTGAGCAAATTAAAATTTCATAATCTTCAACTGCACTAAAGTATCTTCCTTTAGGGTATTATGAAGGAAAAGTCAAATGTGCACATAAAGACATTCTATAGGTTTCCATAACAGCATGGAAAAGGATAAATATAATTATCATTGCTGTTTAATACAGTAGCAATACTCCAAGCAATGCTATAACAACCTAAAAGGAAATAAGAAGCATAAAGTTAGAAAAAATAGATGACAATGCAAAACTATAATACTAAAGACAAATGAAATTGACAAATAATAGAAAATCAAAAAAGTTTGAAAAGACTTTAAAGTAGATAAAAAATAATTTAAAAGTGTGCTGAAGCAAATTGATACAACAAACATGTACAGATCGCTTAAAAGTATATACTGGGGAAACCAGTTTGCACTGCAAGATATACAATTCTCTGTGTAAAATATCTTGTATTGTTAGAATTTCAGCTCATTAAAGTCATTACATAAAAAAGTAGTCTAAGAAATACATTAGATAATGTATTTACGTTGAAGGAGACAATGATTCAAATATTCATGAAATAACAGAAAAAATAAAAAGAATACAAAAGACAAAATACATAAAACAATAGTTTTTGAATTTTGAAAGAGACATAGTACAACACAGTAATCTCTCAGATAAGTAGACCAATGAAAGGAGCTGTACAGTTATTCCAACAAAAACAGTTTCCAGGGCAGAGACAAGGATAAGGAACCCAAACCGAGCATGGAAGTCTCTGCGACTTACAAAGTTGGAACTGGTGTGTCAGGCAGCCAGAGAGGTGTGAAATTTGCATGACAGAATACTTGAGAAAGACAGCTGTGTAGAGTGACAACTCTGGAGATTCACAAATGGTTCCAACTTACAGTTTTAAACTGAGTACTTATTTATATATGCATGTGAAAAATTAATCAAATTTTATGAAGAAACTACCACAAAAAATGTAGAAAAATGAAACTTAATCTTCAATTGGTATTTCAAATAAATCATTCCTGTGATCTAGTGTGCAACTTTTGATGCACTGAATGTCAGGTAGGTTGTTCAGATATTTATTGTGTCTATAGTTTGGAAAAATTTATGAGAGACTAAAAACTTTTGTGTTCTTGTCTTTAAAGCAGAAAATTATGGCTAAGAGTAACAACAAAAATCTGTTAAACCAATAATAGTATAGATGAAATAATAAGTAGATGAAAATAATATAAATGTAAATAAAACTATTCCATATACTGAAAAAGAAAAAGGAAATCATTAGTATGTTAAGGACAGACATAGAAAATATTTTAACAAAAATCAATAGCATTCCTCTACACAAACAAAAAACTCACCAAGAGAGAAATTATGGAAATATCGCCCTTTACAATAACATTTATAAAAATGAAATACTTAGGAATCAACCTAACTAAAAATGTAAAAGACCTATATGCTGAAAATTATACTACACTGAAAAAGGAGATTGAAGAATATATTAGAGAATGGAAGGATATTACTTGCTCTTGATAGGAAGAACCAACATTGTAAAAATGGCCATACTCCCAAAACTGTTATACAGATTTAACACAATTCCAATCAAAATACTATTGACATACCTCAGAGATCTAGAGAAAACACTCCTAAAATTCATTTGGAAACAGAAGATACCTAGAATAGCAAAGGCAATTGTGGGCAACAAAGGCAAAGCAGGAGGCAACTCAATTCCTGACTTGAATCTATACTACAAAGCCACAGTGATAAAATCAGCATGGTACTGGCAAAGAAATAGACCTGAGGATCAATGGAACAGATTAGAAGATGCAAGCACAACTACAAAGACACTCAGCCATCTGATATTTGACAAAGGGGCTAAATATGTCCACTGGAAGAAGGATAGTCTCTTTAATAAATGGTGTTGGAAAAATTAGCTCTCCACATGCTGAAGATTGAAACTAGATCCATGCATGTCACCATGCACAAAACTAAAGTCTAAATGGATCAAAGACCTCAATATTAAAACAGCAACTAAATCTACTGGAAAGCAAGGTAGGTACAAGTCTTGGAGACATAGGGATAGGCAGAGAATTTATGAACAAAACACAAACTGCACAGGAAACACTTCAAAGAATCAACAACTGGGATTTCATATTATTGAAAAGTTTCTGCACTTCAAAGGAAATCACCAACAGAGTGAAAAGAAAACCCACAAAGTGGGAAAGAATTTTAGCCAGCAACCCCTCAGACAAAGGACTTATGTCCAGAACATAGAAAGAATTGAAAAACATCAATCCCCCCAAATTCAAGGACCCTCTCCAAAAATGGGCATCTGAGATGAACACACAGTTCTCAGAGAAAGATATACAAATGGCAAATAAATACATGAAGAAATGTTCACCATCACTGGTCATACGAGAAATGCAAATTAAAACAACATTGAGATTCCACCTCACTCTGGAAAGAATAGCTGCCATCAAGAAATCAACTGATAACAAATTTGGCGAGGCTGTGGGGGAAAAGGAACACTGTTCCACTGTTGGTGGGAATGTAGACTGGTGCAACCATTATGGAAATCCATATGGAGAATTCTCAGAAGACTAGGATTGGAAGTTGCATTCAATCCAGCTATTCCCCTCCTAGGTAGTTTCTCAGAAGAACTGACAAGTTCATATCACAGTGATATATGTGCACCCATGTTCATAGAAGCACAATTTGTAATAGCTAAATCTTGGAAACAACCAAGATGCCCATCAACTGCAGAGTGGATGAAAAAGATGTGGTATTTTTACACAATAAAATATTGCTCAGCTATAAAAAAGGATGATCTTGAGGCCTTCATAGGTAAATGGAGACAACTTGAGACTATCCTCATTAGTGAAATACATAAGAATCATATTTATAAATATCATATTGTGTCTCTAGTGTAAAAAGTGATAAGAATTATAAGACCCAAAATGTGCAATTGCTATTGTAAAAAAGAGAGGAAAAGAAAGGGCTCTAAGGGATATAACTGCATGTATGTTTGAGTGTGTAAAATAGATGACCATATTGCTGAATCTTTGTTGGATCTTTGAGCAGAACTGTTTGCAGTCTCACTGTTTGAATGTCTACTATGTATCCATTAATTTTGTAACTTGAACAACTACATCCAAGATGACAATATGTAGTTTATCAACCAGTGATTTCTTAAGGTTTTTTTCTCTTTTCTTTTAGAATTCTGTATTGTTGCTACCCTTTCTCTTTTGCTTTTTTTTCTCATTAAATAAAATTTTTTGAAAATGCATAATTGCTATTATAAAGAAGAGAGGAAAGAGGAAGTGCTATAAAAGATATAAATACATACATATTTAAGTGTGTAGGATTGATAACCATACTTCTAAGTTCTTGTTGGATTGTTGAACAGATCCGTTTGCAGTCTCACTGCTTGAATAACTACTTTGTATGCTCTAATTTTGTAATTTGAACAACTATTTCTAAAAGGACAATATGTAATTTATCAACCAGTGATCTCTTACTGTTTATCCTTTTTTTGAAATTCTGTAATATTTCTACATTTTTTCTCTTTAAATAAAAAAATTTTAAAAAAAGAAAATATTTTAAGAGTACATTTAATTTCTATGGAGGAAGAACAATATGATGAAACATAAACTTTATATAAATAACAGTAGATAAAATATCACAGAAGAAAACAGTGATTTTGTAGTAATAACCCTATTCAAAATGAAATATAGAAAAAAGAGTTAAATTTTTTAATAGAATATCTTTGCACTATTGGAAATTTAGTATTCTAATATATCTATAATTGGTTGTCAAAATGATAAGAGATAAAAGAGCAGAATATAAATATCTGAAGAAATAATGGCCCCAATTTTTCTGTATTTATTTGAAGCTAAAACCCCTCATATCTAAGAAGCTTAATAAATTCCAAGCAGAGGAAACATGAAGAAGATTTATCAAATTGTGAAGCTAGAAGTTTTCATCTGAGACAGGAAAGAGAAGAGGAC
Organism: Hydrochoerus hydrochaeris; assembly: GCA_004027455.1. Lineage (NCBI taxonomy): Eukaryota > Metazoa > Chordata > Mammalia > Rodentia > Hydrochaeridae > Hydrochoerus > Hydrochoerus hydrochaeris. Next base: position 402,715 of record PVLA01000933.1, read on the forward strand.
GTTGCCTCTCACCATTCCTTTTCAACACTGTATTAGAAGTCATAGACAATTGTTGGAGACCACTACTAGGTGGCTCTTAGCAGGATTTAAATTTTACTAATTGGCTTTTTATCTGTGAGTCTGTCCTAGGCCTCAGCCCCTTGCCTTGTTATGGAAGCTGATTCATAGTAAGTGAACCTCTATGAATCACTGGTCCTGACTGAGATCTGTAGTGATCCGTGAGGCCAGAGACACCTCAAAGGGCAAGATAAGGCCACAGCTGCAGACACTTGGCTCCAACCCCAATTACAAGATAGAAACTGCAGCTGGAGGGATTTCACTCCTGCAATCTTGATCCTACCATAAATATTATCCTGGAGATAGAACAGTTCTCCTAAATTTGCACAATGTACCACTTGGAGAAGTCTTTGAAGAGACTTCCAAGGTCCTGCTCACTTCCCATGCTTTCCTCAGTTTCTCCGCCTTTTGTCTTTGGACATCTAAAAGTGCCTAATCCAGAGCAGTCTTTGTCTTAGCCCTCAGAGCCTCAAGCTTAATTAAAGGGTTTTAATCCTCCCAGAGCCCTAAAATCATTATAATTGTCTCTATTTAACCTCTGTCATATACTTGTTTGGGAGATTGGGGATCTAGGACAAGACCCTATAACTGGTGCCTGAACAGGGACCTAGAATCCTTGGACTAGGAATTTTAGCCTGAAAGAGTAAGTCCACCCGGAATGGAAAGGTTTGGATATGGAGGAGACCTTCACGGGAAGAAAACTTCACCAGGGACACCTGGAGAGAAGAGAGGGAATAAAAAGGGTGAGTCTTCCCACTGTGAAAAGCCATTTTATCTGGGAGTAAAACACGGGGCAAAAGGTTTCAGCTGAGGAGCAAAGGTATTTACAACTGCTCCCAAGCCTGCTTAAACGCTCAGGGACTCGTGTGCCAAAGAAAGACTTAAAAAAAATGGTAAAGAGGTAACAAAATATAATCCATGGTTTCCTCATACAGGCACTATAGAAATTGATATAGAAATTGAAATTGGGAAAGAGTTGAAAAAAATCTTAAAAAGGCACACAAGAAAGGAAAAATCATTTCCCCTGAGATGTTCTCCACTTGGAATCTGATCCTTTCAGTTTTAAGTCCATTAAAGTGCTCACTCTCTGATTGGAACACAGAGGAGATAGGAGAGCTCCCTGCTGAGGAGCCTGCCACCAAAACAAAATCCTTAGAGGGATCACCTCAGCAGGATCCAGAGCCTTTGCAAAAAATATCTCATATGGCTCTATCCAAAAACTTACAGGTAGTGCGGGAAGAGGCAGTGCAAGGGGAGAGAATAATACCCTCCCCACTTGCTTCCCAGCTGGAATTGAAAGAGATGCCAAGGACAATGAGTATATGGCTGGACTTTAAATGAAAAAAGGAATAATGTGAAAGGTTTTAATTGTGGGAAAATGGGACATACTAGAAAAAATTGCAGAGTTCTTGGTAGATCTGATGGCACAGATGCTGCAGCTGCAGCACACCAAGAGAAAAGTACTTCTGGTGGGGATTTAGCTCAGTGGCATAAGTGCCTGCCTGGTGAGGAGGGCTCAGGTTCCGTGCCTGGACTCTGTCTGAGGTGCCAAAAAGGGAGGCATTGGGCCAAATACTGTCGCTCTGAATTCCATAAGGATGGTACACTGTTGCCAAAAAACAAAAGATGAGATGAGGGCCTTTCCTCAGGCTGGCAAAACAATAAAGGAGGAACAGCCTGGGAGTCAAAATCTCAGTCAGATTTACCCAGTGCAAACTCGCCAGCCAGCAGATTTAAGACCAACATCAAAGTTGGCTCCCTGGAGAGAGATGTTAATTCACTGGAAACAGGCCAAAGCACAGGGCTAGATCTTCCTGCAGCTTACAGAGTCACTCTCATTGGAGATGACAAGCCCACCCCAATTCCAACAGGAATTTGGGGTCCCCCACCTGAAGGAACAGTTGGTCTTGTACTGGGAAAGGCTGAATAACTATTGTACCTAGTGTGATTGATGGTGATTGTAGAAATAAAATACAAGTTCTTGCATGTTCTATGGACATCTGGGTTTTTGAACACAGAAACTATGTGGCACAATTGATTTTGTTACCTATAGAAAAGCCTCCTTTTGTTAAGTATAGACAGCTCAAGAGGGAAAAAGACCCTCAAAACAAGACTACAAAGAGAAAAATTTATTTTACACAGGAAGTGACTAAAAACAGGCCTATGTGTTTTATAAAGATTAATAGGAAATACTTTGAAGGTCTAATAGATACTGGTGCAGATGTGCCTGTGATTGTATCAGAACAATGGCCTGCCACGGGGCCAGCACGAAGGGTCCCCACCTCCCTTATTGGACTGGGGACCCCTCAGCATGTTTTAAAGAATGCCTCACCTTTATCTTATGAGACACCAGACCAACAGAAAGATTTTTTTTTTTACCTTATGTGGCACCTATTCCAGTCAACTTGTGGGGAAGACATTTGTTACAAAAGTGAAAATTAGTGCTGACTAGTGATTCTGATTTTAAAGCTGAACAAACAAGTTCCGATTTGGAAACTGAACAAATTAGATTCAAATCCTAAAATTAAGAAAATGATGATTAAAATGGGATATCAGCAAGACAAAAGACTAGGGAAAAAAACTTACAGGAAAGCAAAGAGCCTATTAAGATTATACCTAAAAGTGACAGGCAAGGTATTGGAGAGCAGCAGGTTTTGTTGACAAAGGGCCATTGATGCTTCTCCCCCAGAAACAACTAGGCCTTTACAGTGGAAAACTAAGGAGCCTGTTTGGGTAGATCAATGGCCCCTTAAAAAAGAGAAGCTAACTCAATTACACAAATTAGTTAAAGAACAATTGCAGCTAAGACATTTAGCCCTTAAAATACTCCTGCCTTTGTTATTCCAGAGATGTTAGGCAAATGGAGATTGTTACAAGATTAAAGAGCTGTAATGCCTACTTACCTCCTATAGGAGCACTTCAGCCAAGACTGCCAGATCCAACTGCAGTTCCCAGAGACGGGCCTCTCATCATAATTGATTTAAAAGATTGCTTTTTTAACATTCTTATTTTTCCCACAGATAAATCAAGTTTTGCATTTTCCATACTTAATTTAAACTTTAAAAGACCAGTGCAGCTAATAACATGGAAGTGAGGTTATGCTTGTGTCTCAACAGGTGAAAGATCCATAAAAAATATGCAGCCTTAATGGAAGACACAGCCAATGCTGAGGACAGCCTTAGATGATGGTTCCACCAACCTGGGCCCACAGAGACCTGATTATCAGCCGAAAAATCGACCTCCAGCTCCCCCAAGAGACCAGGAGAGAAAACAAGTGATCCAGTGGAGTGACATCCAAGCAACAATTCATGAGGCTAGAGACATTGTCACCAGAAGGAGAATTCCAACAACCCCTAAAAACCTTTTGGTTGCCTTAATGACTGCTGACAGTATCTATATTTGTAACACCTGACTCAAGAATGGAGTAATGGACTTATGTCCCTGATCCAGCTGTTTTTACAAAACAAAAGAGAGAAGATGTTGGAGACCATTACTAGGCAGCTCTGAGCAGGATTTAAACTTTACTAATTGGCTTTTTATGTTTATCTGTGAGTCTGTCCCAGCCCTCAGCCCCTTGCCTGGTTAAGGGAGCTGATTCATAGTAAGTGAACCTCTATGAATCACTGGTCCTGACTGAGATCTGTAGTGATCCATGAGGCCAGAGATACCTCAAAGGGCACGATAAGGCCACAGCTGCAGACACTTGGCTCCAACCCCAATTAACAATATAGAAACTGCAGCTGGAGGGATTTCACTCCTGCAATCTTGATCCTACCATAAATATTATCCTGGAGATAGAACAGTTCTCCTAAATTGGCATAATGTACTACTTGGAGAAGTCTTTGAAGAGACTCCCGAGGTCCTGCCCATTTCCCATGCTTTCCTCAGTTTCTCTGCCTTTTGTCCTTGGACATCTAAAAGTGACTAATCCAGAGAAGTCTTTGTCTTAGCCCTCAGAGTCTCAAGCTTAAAGGATTTTGATTCTCCCAGAGCCCTAAAATCATTATAATTGTCTCTCTTTATTTAATCTCTGTCGTACACTCGTTTGGGAGATTGGGGATCTAGGGCAGGACCCAATAGACAATACAATAAGGAAAGAAGATGAGTAAAATGATTGGAAAGGAAGACAATTACATAATTGCATTTTAAAAGTTTTAAAATTCAACAGTAGCAAGACTTCCTCAACTAATCATCAATGATAGGAAAATTTTAAGATACAAAGTTTATATTAGAAAAGTCATTTGTTTTTCTATACAACATCAATGAATAAATGGAATTTGAAATTTTAAAAAAAGAAAAACACTTATGCTAGGCCCTCAAATGAAATGTTTAAGTAAAAATATAGTAAAATATATACAGGGGCTATATGAAGATAATTCTAATACATGAAACTGAAGAATGAATTTAATGGAGGCAATATTCCATATCCATGAATGGGAAGATTCAAGGTGTCAATTTTTCTCACATTCAGTGCAATTTCAATCAAATTATCATTAAGATAAATTGTGTATAGCAACAAAATGATAAGGATTATTTAGAGATGCAAAAGATTCATAATAGCTAGAACAACATTGACGGAAAAGTAGAAAATTTGAGGACTGACCCTTCCTGACATCAAATCATACTGGAAAGCTACCATAACTAAGATAGTATGATGTGGATAAACATACAGAAAAACAAGTCCATAGAACAGACTAGAGATCACAGAAGTGGAGCTATTGACAACTAGTCTTTGACAAAAGAACAGAGACAATGCAAAGAAACAAAAGTAACCTTTTCAACAAATTGTGGTGGAGCAACTAGATAGCCCCATGAAAAATCATAATCATCGCAGTTATCATCATCTGGGTGCAAACTGTATACTGTAGACAAAAGCTAAGTCAAAGTAGATCATAGACCTAAATGTACAACACAAGACTATAAAACTCCTAGAATATTATATAATAGAAATCTAAGCAATCTTAAATTGATGATGACTCTTAGATATAACATCAAAAGCATAATCTATGAAAAACAATTGATAAACTGTACTTACTAACTTACTCAAAAGGTAAAACTTATGCTGCAAAAAAAATAATCAAAAGATAGATTTTCAGCTCTGCAAAAACTTCTGTCAAGAGAATGCAAACACAGGCTGTAAATTTGTATCTATAATATAAAATACACCAACTATTACAGAGAATAGTTGTACAACTCAGGACATTCAAACTATACAAAAAACTACTAAATTTCAACAATGAAAAACAAACAATCCCATGAAAAATATAGAAAACTTTACAGATAACTCACCACAAAGATGTATGTGCTACAGTGAAATTGCAAATTAAAACAATAGTGAGTTACCACTATGCACTTTTAAGAATAGATGAAATCCAAATCATTGACCACATCAAGGCTAGGGATGTTTGGCACAATGAGATTCTCATTTATTGATAGTAGGAATTCAAAATTTAGAAAAGATTTTGTCAATTTCTAAGAATTCTATACATATCCCTACCTTGTGATCCAACAATTCCTGTTCTCAGTGTTTATCCAAATGAGTGGAGAATGTATGTTAAACGAATACAGCAAGACACAACTGTAGCCTTTATAACTCATTGCCACCATCATTGCTCCCAGAATTACCATAACCAACTTTTTTCTATTTAGTTTCCCAGCAAACTTTAAAAAGTCTAAACATCTCTGGTATGTGGAGCTTTACAATCAGACCCTGTCACCAGGGTTGAGCCTGTCTCTGATATTAGCCTAAAATAAACCAGGCACATTCCAACTACAATAAAGTCACTGTAAAACATTGTGTCTTGATGTCCCCCAAAGCCTCATGCACTCAAAAGTGATGCTTTTTCAGAGGTGGCTGGATCTAGAGGTATGACTGATTCATGGTGCAATGCTAGGAGTAAGGGTGCTAGGATTAAGGGTGCTGGATAAAGGACAGAAAGTGTCATGCTGCTAGTTACTTGCAGTTTGTCACTTGCTTGCTTTTGCTGTCTTCTGCCTGTCATGAACTGTTTCTTTTCTGTGATGCCCCTCTACCACGCCACTCTCCCTTGGATCCAGCCAACTATATACAGAAACCTCTACAAACTGTGAGCCAAATAAATCTTTCCTCCTTTAATTTTGGGTGTAGAGTATTTTCTCTTAGCAACAGAAAAAGTAACTAAATCACTTTTCTCATAATGCATTTGTATGCCCCTCTGTATAACTCAAATTGGGAGAATTCAAGTGAAATAGCTAATACGAGGAATATGCTTCAGTTAGTGTATCTCCTAATAAAATATCACTACACGATTCTAGATCTTTCTGCCTCTCTTTCTTTAGTCTCTTTACTCTTTGGCACCAGTTCTCCTATCTTAGAAGTGGCTAGTTCTAGCACACATATCCACACAAAAACCTTCACATAGATGAATATAGCAGCTTTATTTGTAATTGTCAAAACACAAGTGCAATCAAAATGCCTTTCAGCAGAAAAACGGATAAACCATGGTAGATTAAACAAGGGAATACTATTCAGCACTATGAAGAAATATGCTATCAAGTCATGAAAAGACATGGAGAAAACTTAAGCACATAAAACAAAATGAGCCAAGACTGTCTGAAAGATGATAGATAATTAAATATATATAAATATATATTATTATTCCAAATATGAGACATTCTCAAAAGGGAAAACTAAGGAAGCAATAAAAATCAGCACTTGACAGAGGATTAATAGACAAACTACAAATGATCTTTAGCTCAGTAAAACTACCTTGTGTGAATAAGTAAGATTGTAAACTTTCCAAAAATTCAGTTTTTTGAGGAGTTTCTATACTAATGATAGTTATTGTCCTAATTTACACTACCACCAACAGTGTACAAGCTTTCTCTTTTCCCTGCAATCTCACTAGCATCTTTTGGTTTTGAGTTCTTCATGGTAGCCATTCTTGCTAGAGTAAGATGAAATCTCAATGTTTTTATTTACATTAATGACTAACAATGCTAAATATTTTTCATGCTTTCTTGGTAAATGTCTACTGTAACTTCTTAGTTTGAGACCTGTTTATTCATCTCAATAGCCCACATTTGATATTTGATTGGTTCTTTTTATATAGAGGTCTAGTTTTTTGGAAGTCTTTATATATTCTAGATATTAGTCCTCTGTCAGAGAGCAGCTGGCAATTTTTTTTCCTATTCTGTAGGTTGTCTCTTCACACTGTTTGTGTTATCTTTTCTGTACAGAAGTTTTCTTTAATTGATATAATCTCATAAATTCTTGGTATTATTTATTATGCCATTCCAGTTCTGTTCAGAAAGCCTTTGCTTACATCTATATCTTCAAGGGATTTACATATTTTATCTTCTAGTAAATTCACTACTTCTGTCTTACTATCTAGGTCTTCAATCCATTTCGATTTGATCATAGTATAGAGTGAGAGAAATGCTAGTATATTCATTCTTCTGCACATTTATCACCAGGTTTCCCAGCATCGTTTGTTAAAGAGGCTCTTTTTCTCCAGCATGGCTTGGGTCCTTTGTCAAAAATCGACTGTTAAATGTTCATGGGGCTGCTTCCTCAGTTGTGTTCTATTGATCTACATGTCTGGTTTTGTTCACATATCATGCTAGTTTTATCACTGTAGGTTTGTAATATGATATCTGTAACTTGAAATCTGGAATTTTAATGCCTCATCATTCATAATTACTTTGACTATTTTGGATCTCTTCTGGTTCCCTATAAATTCCATTTCTTTTTAATTCTGTGAAGAATGCTGTTGGTATTTTGATTAAAGTTATTATATTGATTAAATTTATATATTGTTTTGATAATATAACCATTTTGATGATACTGATTTTGCCTATCCCAGGTATAGGGGAAGTTTTTCATTTTCTAATTTCTTCTGCAATGTCATTTTTAGAATACTGTAATTTTCATAATAGAGGTCTTTAGGTTAATTCCTAGATGTTTATTTTTTTGAAGGTATGGTGAGTGGGCTTGCTTTTCTGATTTCTTTCTTAAAGTTTTGTGTATTGATTTTGTAACCTGCTACTTTGCTGAATTTATCACTTCTAAGAGTCTTGCAGTAGTGTTTGTTTGGTCTACTATGTAATGGATCACATCATCTGCATTCAGCACGAGAAGTGAATCCTAAGGTAAATCTTAAGGTATACTATGGACTTCAGGTGATTATAATGTGTCAACATAGACCTATTAATTGTAATAAATATACCACTGCAACAGAGCATATTGATAACAGAGGAAACAGTTAATATATAATGGGAGTCACTGTGTATTCTAAACTTTACTGACAGTATCCGCAGACAGATAAATACAGGGATCACAAATGTGTTCAAGTCCTGGTGATCACAACATCCATAATTCAGGTGGCCCATAAAAAACTCTACAGCACATATAGATAAAGATATATTTAAAGATAGCCAGGGGTGATGGTTCATGCCTATAATTCCAGAACTCGGGAGGCTGAGGCAGTGAATTGTTGAGGGTTCGAGAACAGCCTGAGCTAAAAAGTGAGCTCAAGGCCAGCCTGAACAGCATGGTGAGTTCCTATCTCAAAAAGACAAAATAAATAAATAAATAAATAAATAAATGATATATTTAAGGATAACAAGTAGCACATAAATTTTTCTTGGGAAACACAATAATTTTTGTATATAGTTACATCTAGAAGTTAGCACAAAATGTATATTATATATAGTAGATGAAACAAAGATTGTACTACCAGATCAAAAAGACCATTTAGGGGAAATAGGACAAGGCATAAAAAAATTAAGACAAATAGAATTTGCCCTTAATGAAAAGACATGTTCAGAATACAGACACTTCTCACAAGACTATGACACTTCCTGATTATAATATCCTAGAAAGAAGACAAATGTTGGCACGCTTCTTGGTCTGATGAATGTGTTTTGCAAATGGAAGAAATGTTATGACAATGTGAATAAACAAAACAGTGGGAAGGAGTTTGTACCCTAAATCAAACAGGACATCCCATTAGAAGTAGCAGTAGCCCAGAATGAGAAGACAACTTCTGGAAAGGTGGAATAAAAAACCACACAGACATTATTCCTAGAGAAACATCCATAACTCCTGAGGGTTGTAAAAACACATAACCATTTAATGGCTCTAGAAATTGCCCAAAGTATCAATAGTAAGTGAAGAAACATGGTTATCTAGTATATCTCAGTAAATCCAGCCATGGCTGTGACATTTGAGACTCCGTCCATTTCCTCAATCACTCATATCCCGAGATGAGCATGATCGAAGCTTCTCTCCCTGTTTGTGCGGCCAAGGATGCAGGAATGCGTTGCCGCCAAGCTCCTAGTCAAGGGGTACAGCTTTTCCTCGGAAGTAACACGCCAGTAACTTCCATCTTTCTCAGACCCAGACACTATTCCAGGAGAAAGCAGCTGAGTAGTCCAGAGCTATCTTAGTTCAGCCCCTACTAGTCCGGCAGAAGTTTCACCAAGGAGCTGCATGCAATAGTAATAGGGACCTAATAGTCCTCACCTTGGCTCAGTGGAGCAATTCCATGCTGAAAGGGGCAGGCTGGGGAGAATAAGGCTACCACCCTCGCACAGTGCTCTACTTATAAAACATGGTCTCACTCTGAGAAAGCAAGTTTTTGTCCTTGTCTTCAGAGTAGTGGCAGAGGTTTTACCTGGTGGTGGTGGTGGTGGTGGTGGTTGTGGCTGGGAAACAAAATAAAAGCAGAGATCTCCAAATCTCTCTCCATGGAATTAATTTATTTGAAACAGAGTTTACAGACATTTAAGTTCAACAACACTCTTGAAAGCAATGACAATTATGGTGGCAAGAAATTAAAAGAAAACTTGTCATGTTATAAGAACAGCAAACTAGACTACAAACCAGCTACAAGTTTACCAGACAGAATCAGAGAAAGAGACAGCTAAGAGCTCTCCTGAGGATAGAACAAAGCCTAAAGGCTGGCCTCAAAGACCATCCTTACTGAATCATACTGTGAAGTAATTATTGCCTGCAAGGTAATATGAAGAACAATAGAGCAATTGGGCAGCAATTAGTGTGGGCAAACAGCTGGATGTGATATTTACAGGGGCAGACAGATTAATAAAGAGATAGGAGAAAGGGAAAGATCAAAAAGAATACTGCTAAACCACTTCATCCCGGGGTGATTGTGCACATACCTGAAGATCTGCCTGTGAGTGGCATCAGGGACTGCACACTGAGGGAAGATAGATATCAGCGTGATAGTCCAGCCTGCTTACCAAACACACAAGCGAACAAGAAATTTGAAGGGGAACTCAGTAAGCAGGACAACTAAAATATATTATCCAAAATATACCACTTTCAATACAAAATTATGAGATATGAAAAGAAACAGGAAAATGTAACCCATACACAGGAAAAATTAGAGAGCAGAAAATAACTTTGCAAAGATCCAGTAATGAATTTCGCAAAGTAACATTTCAAAATAACTATTATAAAAACAGTCTGTGAACTAGATGATACTATAAAAAGTAAGAGAAGATATGACAACAATGTTTCAACAAATATACAATATAGATAAAAAGATAATTACTTTTTAAAGAACCTAGTGGAATGAAATATTCAAGACAGCTCTCAATACTAGATTTAAACTGGCAGAAAGTCAATCAAATCATAGATTAATAAACATTTTACAATCTGAAGACTAGAGAGGAAAAATAAAGAAAAATGAATAGAGACTCAGAAAAATGTGGGACATAATTCTGTATAACAAATATGAGTCCCAGAAGTAGAGGACAAATGGTAAGGGACATATAAAATATTTCTCAATATTTGGAAGGCTGAAGTTCTTCCAAATCTGATTAAAAATTTCAAGATACAATGAAGAAATTCGACAAATTCTCAATAGGAAAAACATAAAGAGATTTACACTTGCACATTTAGAGAAAACTATTAAAAGACAGAACAAAAATAAAATATTGAAAGTAGCAAGAAAAAAGTAATTTATCAAATACAAAGGAACCCCAGTATGGTTAATAATTGACTTCTCATTAGAAACAATAAAACTAGATTTCTCCAGTGGGATGACATATTCACAATACTGAATAAAAATATCTTCAGCCAAGAATCTTATAACTAGTTAGACCATCCTTCAAAAATGAAGGCAAAATACATTCACAGATAAGCCAAAGCTGTGATAATCTTTGTTATCAGGCTCATCCTACAAGAAATAGTAAAAGATGCTCTTCAAGCAGAAAGCCAGTGAAAGTAATTCAAATCCACATGAAAAATCCAGAAAACTAGGAAATTACATTATAAATGCAAATTTTTCTCTACAATTTTTAGGAAAGTATATAAAATTTTATATAATTCTGTTGGGGCTATCATATATGGAAATGTAATAATTTCTAACAATAATGGTGCAGTTTGGGGTGAAGCTGAACTGTCTGATGCTAAGGAAAAGGTACCATTTGAAGAGTCCACAAGAGCACAAACACAAATGAACACTCACAAGAACAAGTAAAGAAAATCTGAAATAGTAAATAATACATTCAATATAAGAAAATCTATAAATATTTCTTTTCCCAGATTCTTTAAAAAACACGTTATATAAAAAATAGCATTGGATGGTTGCAACTGTAACATACATAAATGTAACATCTATAATATTGACACAAGGAGGAAGGAGTAAAAGTGAATGAGGAAATGATTTATATTTCACTAAAATTGTTAATATACATCTAAGTAGATTCTGCTAAGATGTATGTGATAAACCTTACTGACCACTAAATAATACAAAGAATGACAAAAATTATTAAAGGAATATAAAATGTCAAACTAGAATATAGATGAGTGGTTGTCTAGGACCAAGAGAGTAAAGGAGAAACGGGAGGAAATGAGGTAAATTCTAATGGTGTGGAGTTTCTTTGGGGAATGGTAAAATATCTTAAAATTGACTGTGGTAATGGCTGTACAACCCTGTGGAAATAAAATAAAACTATTTAATTGTGCACCTTAATTGTGTTAAGGGCAATGGTATATGAATTACATATTAGTAAAAATGTTCAGAGGAAGAAAGATCACCTTCTCAAATTCTAGTTTACCATGTTTATTTGCCAAATGCATTTATAGAAAAAGGTATAATGGACATCCTTAAATTAAGGAAGTTTCTAAGTGGAGTGTGTAATTTTTGTCTGCCTCCTTGACAATTTTGACCACTCACATTGATCAAAGTAAGTCATATCCAATTGTGGAGCTTGTGGAAATGGGAAATACATATATATTCTCAGATAACCCCACTGAGAAGTTGCTAGGCTGCCTTCAATTTAATCCTGTTAAATGACAAAATATATATATGGTCACTCACGAGATACTTGAGCCTTGAACTGACAAAGACCCATCCTTGGTTTACACTGCTGTGTAGAGCAAAACCTGGTACCATGTAACTCATCTCTGTTAGGACGAGGTAATGAAAACAAACAGAATTGCAATTTGTTGAGCAAAATCAAACAAAATTTTAAAATTTGTTAATAAGTAAATTGACTTTGCATGAACAATGATTTCCATGAGTTTAACATCTGTTAGTATCAATTGTGAAAAATTAAATATATTGGCTCGTAAATATTGGTCATACAGAAGAAACCACTTCAACATAGTTTCAGGCAACCACTTGCTTGAAATAGGATTATAAAAATGTGAAACAGATTCTTTTATTCAAATAAAATGAGATTTATATTTTGGAAGAAAAGTGAGAGTGAAAAACAAGATACCAGAAATGTCGATTTTGAGTTAAATCATATAGACTTGTGACCTTAGAGAACATATATTAGTAAGTTCTAAGTAATTTGCTTAGAATTTGCTTTTAAAATGCAACTCTATCTTGGGAAGAGGACTCTCAACTTGTTCAGGAGCCACCAATGCACCTTTTAATACACAAATGAGTCTTTTCTTTTCTTTTCTTTCCTTTTCTTTTTTTTTTTTTTTTTTCTTAGTTTAACTCAAATTCACCAGGTGGTCAAAGTCTTCAGTGTGTTCTAATTAGCATTTGCTTATTTTATCAAATCCATTTAATTGCCATATTTCTCATTCTAAATGTGTGATACAGAAAGAAAAGGTCATTTTCCACGTGGATCACCTGCCCTGGATAGGAAACTGATAAATAATCTTTAGGTATGTCTCAAAGATAAGCAAGATTATTATTTGTTAGTAGTTAATAATTCCCAAGAATCTCATTAGAATTCTATAGTCCATGTTTAACGAATCATCCAATATAATTCAGTTTTTTCTCTTTTTTCAGACAACTGGAAGGTATTTCATGCAAGCAAACCAGCAGGTCTATTGTAGCAGGAGAAGGTGCTTTATTTTAAACAATATTATGAAGTACACAAGTAAAAATAAACTGTATGTTCAAATTTGGTATCAAGCAAGGATTGAATAAATATCTAAGTCATTTGATGTGACATAATCTCTCCCCAAATGAAAGGAAATGCAATCAGGCTGCCTTTACCTCCAACATCCTTACTCTTAAACTTTATAATAAATCTCTGGTAATAGGATTTGACAGTTTTATGTTGTATGTCTCTTTAGCGCCACCTCCTGAGCATCTCATTTCCTAAATCTGTTTCAAATCTACTGCTGTAAAGGTAGAATCAAGTCAAAGTAACGAAAGGATAATAGGGTGATTTCTGCAGGTTTTTATTTTCATTCATGCTATTTAAGTATAAGTGCAGTAATCAGAGCAGTGACTGTCTCATCATAAAAGTTATTAGCTTTTAATTTTACCTGTATAAATATTCAATTGGATTAAAATGGCTTTACTTTGTGAAAGCAAATATTATAAAGCCATACCTGCCTCAGTCATTTCAGAGGTTAATAATAAAAATTACATAAAATACATAATGTAAACCATTGTATACTATTGGACCGATAATGCAAAGTCACCTTCAGTTTTAACTTTTTTAAAAAATCTTTAAAATGCCACAACTGAATTTATGATTCAAGGCAACCGGTACTTTTAGGTTCAACTGAGTTTAGCATTTTGAAAGGTTGAAATATGCAATTAACTTAAAAGGAATTTTTCTACATTAGATGGTTTGGAACTTCTTTTACATTTTCTTCTCATTGCTATAAAAACGAAGGGGTTTTTTTTTAGCCTAAAGTCATATTTATTTTTCAGTTCTGAATATGAATTGAATCACGCATACTGAATATGGCATATAAAGACTTTATTAATGAAAATAGAGCTAGTGATTCAAAATTCTGATTTTGCTGAAACTATCGAAAGATTCACAAATCAGGGGAGGTTATTTCTGTGGTGAAGTACTGAGTTTACTGACATTTGATTCTTCATGAGATTTATAAAACAAATATTCTATAGAAAATGGAAAATTGTCTATATAAGAAGCTTCTCACATAAATATTCAGCATCTTTCTGTGGATCTTGCCTGAAATAACAAAATAATAATAAATTAGAAAACTATATAAAATATTTATAATAAAATAAAACTAATTTACTAACTACATTAAATTACACTGATTAATACATTAATTTTTTCATTATATGCATAATGCTGGTAAAACAATGAGTTTTGAGAAGTCCAGCAATGTCCATGTTTCTTATTTTCTAATGTACAGTATTCAAGTGTAGCAAGTTACCTTACCAAACTTGGAAATATTTAAATATCTGTTAGCATTGAAATGATTATCATAAACTTTAAAGAGAATTGGTTCAAATGCTACTTTTCACATGTAGACTTTGATATTATGCAAAAATTAACATATCTAAAATATTGAAGTCAACCCCACTCTGCATGTAAAAATATGGTGTTGTTTAATGGAAATCATCCACTGACACAATTCCTCACATTCCCGTGTCCGTCCTCATATCCCTCCTCAGCCCCCGGAGCTTTCTCAGAATGAAGAGCCCAATTATGAAACAGGTAAGGCTTCACTCAAAGCCAGAATAGACAGTTGCAAAATTTTCTGATATGAAATTTGTTCATGAAATATAACCTGCAGTGATATTGCCAGAGAAGAGAAGAATTTGAATGAGCTTAGGAGTTAAAAGCAAATTACCTCGTCACTTTTATGGCAATCATGGGTCAAGGCTAAGGCTCATCTCTGTCACTTCTTCTTTCCCCCTACCCTCCTTATTTTGATAACCATGTAGAAATTTTGGTAATCTGATATTTTTCACAAATTGTTTTTCATAAAATGGAAATTGTTCTCATTAATTGAATAGCAATGATGAATCATGCCAATAAATGTCATCTCTCAGGATCCATCAACTTCAGATCAAATTCAGGGTGTTAATAAGTACCACCTTCCCCATGCTTATTTTCTCTCCTTAGGCCCCTGTATCTCTATGTGTCTAGCTGATGTTCACAGCAGTGGAAATGTGGACTTGTTAGTATTTAAGAGATACTAACTTCGTAATAATCAATAGCAAACATTTTAGTCAAAAAATGCTTCTATGTCTATAAATGTGTTTAACTTACACAACAGAAACTTTAATTCAGAAGTAAACCAGGCTAATCTTAAGAGGAAAGATGATAACATAATATGTAATTGTTGAAATTGTCAATACAGCTTAATGAATAAGTAGTTTATGTACCACATTATCAAGCTAGATGATTTACACTCATTTTCTTTTGCCATATTCATAGCAACACTGTGAATTCCATATTATTATTACTATTTTATGGGTGATAAAACTAAATCTAGTGCAATAAAAATAATATATTCAAGGTCACCCAGCTAGGTCATGACAGAAAAGAAAAAATTTAATGAATCTTCACTGACTAAATTGTATAAATGGAGAATAAGTTATGTCTACAAAGATTAGGTAAAATAAATCAAGCATGGAAAAATATCACACGTCTTCACTTACATGCAGAGGTTAAAAGCTGATCTCACCAAAGCAGACTAGGACAGAGGCTGGATGAGGAAAATCTACAGGGAAAATGGAGAAAGAGTGGGCAGCAGATGTGTCTGAATAGGAGATTAATTTATAATAGTCTAATATTCTACATGATATTCAGTAGGGTATCTGTGGGTTCAACAATTAAGTGTGTTTTTAAACTGGTAGTAAGATTTAGAATGTTCCCAACACACACACACACACACACACACACACACACACACACACACACACGATAAATACTTGAGGCTTAGGACAGATGAATGACTTTGATCTACATTGTACTTTGGATCCTGAATATCTTTCAAAGTCCTAGGTGTTAAATAAAAGTTTAGTGGCCCGGAGGTTGTTATTGGAGGGTGGCAAACCTCTAGTGGGAAGTTTTTATGTCAGGAGGGGCGTTTTGTTCTCAAACAGAGCTATGAGGCCCCCTCTACTGCTTCCTGCCTTTAGTTCCCGGTGACAGGGTGAGCAATTTTGCTCCACCACGCATTCTCATCTTGATGTGTCATCTCGCCACAGCCTCAGGATTAATAAAGCCAATTATGCACGAACTGGCAGCTACGAAGCTGTAAAAACATTTTTTTCTATTTATAAGTTCATTGTCTCATATATTTTGTGTTCATGACCAATCCATTTCGAACTTTTCTATCATCTCTAGGATATTCATTCTGACATTTTTGTCAAGAACTCTGCATCATTTGTAAAATAAATGTTTTGCCAGGTATTATGAGACTTAGTCTTTTTGAATTCTTAGTCATTCATGTTTCCATTAATAATTCAATGTTACATTTTTTCCAACAGATCTATTGACATAAAATTTTCTTTAGCTTATTATTTCTATAAACTTTATTTGCTGTTATCCAAATAAACCATAATTATCACTGCCACTAATGTAATTGCTTTTAACCTTTAATTAACTACTACTAACATCCTTGTGATCAACATCATTATAAACCTGTCACCTCATAAAAACTAAGCTAAGAAGTCCTGTATATACCACACATATTATAAAATCTGTTACAAAAATGTATAGTCTTAAATTCATGTCTAAAATTATTTCTATCCCAATATCGGTAACATAAATACTGGAATTACCTTCTATTCTATGGCCAATAACAGTTGAGATGATAAGGTCATTAAAGGTCACCATGACATCTATTTAGAGACCCTTTAAGTACTCCTTACAGTTTATATACCCCAACATATAAAGGTAGAAAAAATAATTCATTCTGAAAGTATTAAAGAATATAAAATGGTTTTAAAGGTTTTTGTTTAGATGACTCATAAATACTCAAATAATTTTAGCATATATTATAGCAATATAAAAATGTAACATATGGTTTCATATTTTACCAGCTACCTACACATCAGAAGATCTATGTAAACATTTTAAAAATAAATTAGCACATGCCAATACTTAAACAATAGAAATTCACAGAAAATGGACATTAAAATTTTCTTATAAAAGGGAGCAAAGTCTTTTATATACAGTAGTAGGTGTTCACAGCAGGAGAAGATATAAATCATCTCTCAACAGCTAAATTTGTCTCAAGCTAATTTTTATTCAAGGCAATGAATTTTCCCTGGCAACATGTCACAAAGGGACTAAGAAATAGAAATTCTAATGATAGCTCACCAATTTAGCATGAGATTTTAATTCAGAAATCTGAAGGTTATACAGACCAGACTGATTATTACAGAAAATTTTAATTCTAGAAGCATTTTAAATTTAAAGGAATGATTTCAGTAACACAAAGTATGATTCAGTATATACTGAAGGTAAGAAGCAGTTACAGTTTCATACTTCACTAAAATAAGGCAACCATTAATCTTTCCCACAGTAAAGAACAAAAACAAAAGCATTTACAATTGCTCAACATGTCTAACATTGAAAGTTGACAGCAAATTGATTACTTAGAGTTTACCTTAATGAAAATTGGAACCAAATCAGGAATAAGCACACAGAAATAGTAGTGAGTTTTAACTTGCAGCAACTAATTTCCCAAACATCACTGATTATTAATTATTGGATGTACATGCCTCTACAGGTATTTAGTTCACAAAAAACTGCACATGCACAATTTTTTAAAACAATATTTATCAAAAAATGAATATAGCCTTCCTATCAATAAACCTAATAGTTTCATAAGGTACTATGAGGTTCACTAACTCTTTAGTTAATAAAGTGGTTTGAAGTAACATGAAGACCTAAGCAGGTTGAAAGGTATACCTGACATTTCAGTTCTAACAAACTTTTATTTGTAATCATCACCAACTTATTATTAGGAGAACTAATTATATAGAGAGAGCCCATATAAATGCCAAAGTTTCTCATTTTCTAATGACTTTTTAATGGTTCATAAGAGAAGGAGAGAGGGGGAAAGTAAGGAGATTTTAAAAAAGAAAAAAGCTGTGTTATGTACATGTGCCAGTTCCCCAAGATGACTGATTATGAAATGCAGGTACTGAAAGTGTGTACTCTTCTATCTCTGGCTGTGAGGTGAATGAGCTTGCTCTACCACACACTTTCACCACAGGTCCAAAGCGACAGAGGCAGTCTATTCTGGAGCCAAAATAAACCTTTTCTCTTTATTGGTTGACTGTCTCAGTTATTTATTACATGACAGGAAGGTGAGCAAATTACCAAATCTCTTAGGGTACAAAATAAACACAGTCTTGAGATGAAGTTCCGTGCACAGAATGCTCATTTGAGAGTATGCTCAGAAATCGCCCTACTAGGAAATGAGGAAGGTAAGACTGAGCAGAAAAAGAAACACTGCAATGTGGGTGTAAGGAAGTCTCGGTCAGTCCCAAGGGGATCGCTGAACTTGTACTAGGTTTTGAATGTTGCCCTCTTTGGAATGGGAGCAGACCTGTATCAGCCAGACACTGGCTAGGTATCATCCACTGGGAAGGGATGTAAGCTAGGTGAGACAGTTCTCTACAAGAGCTATGACCAATGAAAGATGAAGTCGTGCACTGTCAGCAACCAGTACTCTCAGTGACAGGAGGCTGGTGTAGAAGGATCATGACACTACACTATCACCATCTAAACAGGACTACCTCACTATCTGGTGCTGGACTGACTGCATAAAGCCTGGCAAGTTTTTCTTCTTACTGAGACAGATGGTAAATATTTTAGCCTTATAAACTATAGGTTGCAGTTATTAAACCCTGACCTAGGAGCAAAAATTAATCAGAGACAACATGTAAATGAATGACATAACTACGTCACAGTAAAATCACATTTCAGAAAAGAGGAAGCAGACTCTTGAACCATAGTTCACTGATCACTTCACAGTGGTAAAAATACAGCTTCAGAAATGAAAGAAAATTCTGTTCAGTAGGATTGAGTTCATATGAAATCACATGGAGGAAAAAATCATTCCACTGAATATATTAATTTCACAATGAAACATAATGACAAGAAAATTTAAGAACAGGGATACACAAAGGATCAGCTATTATCTTAGTCTGTTTCCTGCTGCTGTAACAGAGTATAGTAGTTCTCCTTATCCGCAGCTTCACTTTCTATCATTTTGGTTACCACAGTCAACTGTTCTCCAATAATATTAAATACAACATTCTAGAAATAAATTATTCCTAAGTTTTAGGTTATGTATTGATGTATGCCACCACATCTGGCTTCCTGGCTTCTAACACTTTTTTCATTACAAGTTATAACTCAAACACGTGTTTGATGATTCAAAGACCCAACCTTTAACCTATTTATGTATACTTCCAACTTTGATAAAATGAGTCTCATCTCTATATCAGGAGTAAAAATATTATTAAGAATCTAAGCACTTATCTCATACTGTGTAATGTATTGCCTCATGAACTCACTCAACCACAGCATCATTATAGGAAATTTTTTCTCATTTTACAGATAGAAAAACAAACTAAAGAGTTTACATAGACCATGTAAATGATAATTGGTAATCACAGAAAAAAAAGACAAATACTCATCTGCTGGATTTTTAGGTAGTGTCGAGTTACTTTTCTCATTATTGAGACAGAATACCAGATGCCCAAAATCAAAGGAGGAAAGGTTTATTAGGCTCACAGTTTGTAGAGATTTCAGTTCATAATTGGTTGGCTCCAAGACAGGGTGACATGGCAGTGGGGCAACCATTCCTGGTGAAAAAAGACAGCAAAAACAACAAAGGAGAGGGTAGAAGAGCAAACCTCATTCCCTTATATTGTTTGCAGGCTACCCGCCCTAGCATGGGTCTAGCACTCACATCCATAATCCCTGCATTAAACCATGAACGAATCACAAACTTTAAATTCAACCACCTCAGAAAAGCCTGCACCCCATAACTGCATGAGGCTTTGGGGAGAAAAACCAAAACAGACCACATTCTCCTTCGGAGTTTGACTGTGTGGATGGAGTAGCTAAAATAAAATTTTAAAAAGAAATAGTTTTATGTGTTACACAGCTAAAAAGCATAAAGTTTAGAAATATTTGCACTATAAACTCGGTGAAAAAAAGAAAAGACAAGAAAAAAGAAAAGAAAAATCAAAAAGTCTTCGATTTAACAATTAGGACAAGTGATTGATGACACCATCCAAATTACTTGCAATAAATCTCAAAATCAATATGATAACTCCAAGCATAGTTATAATACTCAGAACTATAAAGCCACAGAGTTGTGAAATTGTTTGGAGATCATAGTATCCAGCCTCTTCTTTTCAGAGACATGGAAATGCAGCTCCAAAGTTTAAATAATTTATCCAAAATAACATCAGGGACTACCCAATACTCTACTAATTCCAAATTCCATTCCAGAAACTATAAATTGTTTGTGCAGAAATGCAAACCAAATTTTGGCAGTTAGGAGATTTCAGTGAAATGTGAATTGCTCAGACTTTATGATTTATTTTCTGGGCAGTTATCCAGATTGCCTTATCTCAGCTGTCTTGAGAAACACACTGTGGGGAGTACCTAAATGGACCTCTGTTCCACCGCATTCAGCAGTCACTGAGTATCTCCTGAGGAAGAAGGTGAAATTATGATAATACAATGCTAAATACTGGGAACAAATGTTAGACAGGAAATTTATAATGAGGTCTTGTTTGCCAGATATAAAATAAACCATGACATCCTGTCACCATACTCGGAAAGATTAAATAAAAACCATGCCCCATTTTAAGCAAATTCTCAGCAGCATGTATCTCAACTGTACATACACACAATCACACTTGCTCTTCTGCAAGCCCACTGAAGGCAAATGTTCCACACATTCCCAACATCTCACTCAGTAGCTGATATTGTGGGTGTTTAATATTTATCAAATGCATGAATAAAATGAGTGAATAAGCAGAAAAACAGAAAAGCACATCTCTAAAGCAATGTTTTTTAGCTCTATTGAGGTATCTTTGACAACTAACTTTTTACACTCAAAGTACACAAAATGATGTTTTTGTATTCATGTAGTGTGACATTAATCACCACAGTCAAGATAATTAACTTCTCTATCACCTCTTTGTGTCTGTTTGTGCCTCTGCCTTTGTATCTGGGTATGCTTCTGTGTAGTTAGAATATATTCATCTATGCTCTTAGCAAATTTGAAGTATACAATATAGTTTGGTTAACTATAGTCACATAAGTTTTCACTGGATCTGCAGAAGTTACTCATCTTGCATAAGTGAAATTTTGTGACCCTTAGCTTCCCATTACCCCCTCCATCTCCTGGGAATCACTGTCCCACTGTCTGCTTTTATGAATTTGATTGTTTTAAACTCCACATATAAGTGAGATCATGAAGTATTTACCTTTCTCTGTCTGGTTCATTTTACTTACTGTAATTGCCTCTATTTTCATCTATGTTTCTGCAAATGGCAAGATTTAATTCACTTTTGACCAAATAATATTCCGTGTGCCTGTTGTATATAGCAACTTCTTTATACATTCATCCACGAATAGACATTTAGACTGTTGACTATCGTATTGATTTTTAGATAATGCTGCAAGAAACACTAAAGTCCAGATAGCTCTCACAGTGATTAATTTCATTTCCTTTGGGTTCATATCTAGAAAGGGATTGCATTAAGTAGTTCTATTTTTAATTTTTTGAAGAACCTCCATACTGTTTTCGATAATGGCTTTACCAATTTACATTCCCACAAGTCTTCCCTTTTCTCCAACACATCCTCCATGTCTCTCTTTCTCTGTCTTTCAGTCTGCCTGTATTCATCTATTCAGACCAGTTGTCCATTTTTAATTCAGATATTTGAATTGTTTTATTGGGTTTTGTGGATTTCCTATGAAGGTTGAATTTTAACTACTGATCAGACATACAGTTTGAAAATACTTTGTGCTGTTCCATAGGTTGCATTTTCAATGTGTTGTTTCCTTTACTATGTAGAAACTTTTTACTTTGATGCAATATTACTCATTTTTTATCTTGTTGCCTGACATTTAGTCATAGCCAAAAATTCATGCACAGACCAACATCAAGAAGCTGTTTATTCTATGCTTTCTTCTGGTATCTTTAATGTTTTATGTGTCTTATATTTAAATACTTAATTCATATCGAATTGATTTTTGTATATAGTGTAAAATAAAGGTCAAATTTTATTCTTCTACATGTTGATATCTAGTCTTTGTATTTACTGAAGAGATTATTCCTTGTCATGTTTTATCCAACATTTGCCTTTTGTGTTTTCTTGGCATCCTTGTTGAAGATGTAGATGTGTAAATTTGTTTCTAGATCCTTCTGTTCAACTGATTTGATATGTCTGTTTTATGCCACTAACACCATGTTGGATTACTGTTTTGAATGCATTGTAAAATCAAGCAGTAAAATGCCATTAGTTTTATTTTTCTTGTTGAAGATTGCATTGGCAATTCAAGATCTTTAGGTTGTTGTTACACACGAAATTTTTTCTAATTATATAAAGAGTGTTGTTCAGATCTTGGCAGAGGTCACACTGAATCTGCAGATCATTTTGGGTAGTAAGGACATTTTAATACTACTTATTCTTCCAATCCACAAGCATGCATGTCCTTCATTTATCTGTATCTTCTTTAATTCCCTTCATTAATTTTTCAAAGCTTTCAGTGTACAATAAGTTTATTCCTAAGTAGTTAATTTTTATTACTATTTTAATTGTTTTGTTAATTTCTTTTTCAGATAGCTTCCTGTTGTGTAGAGAAATGGTACTAATTTTCATATGTTGATTATTGTATCCTTCAACTTTACTGAATTTGTTTTAAAATATTTTAGTTTTTGCTGAGTCTTTAGTGTTTTCTGCTCACATAATCTTGTTATCTGTAAACAAGGGTAATTTCCCCTTTTCCTTTCGGATTTGAGTTTTTTTCCCTTATTGTTCTGGGTAGGACATCCGGGATTATATTGAATACAAATAGTGACAGTGGGAAGCCCTGCCTAATATCAGATCTCAGAAAGTTTTAACTTTTTCACCATTTTGATAATGAATGGTGGGGGGGGTGTTGACTTACAGGTTAATAACTGATCATATCTTACCCGTATTGTGTTGAAGTAATTTCTTCTACAATTATTTCATGGAGTACTTTTATTAGGAATTGGGGTTTATTTTTGTCAAATGCTTTTTCTCCACTGACTAAAATAATCATGGGGTTTTTATTCTTCATTCAATTAATACAATGTGCTACATTAAGTCATTGAGTAATCTTTGCATCACAGAGATAAGTCTCACTTGGTCATGGTGTAAGATCCTTTGATTATGCTACTGAATCCTTCCAAGTTCTTGATTTTTTTATCAAGAGTTTTTGTGTTTATATTAATTAAAGATACTGACCTCTTGTTTGCAGGTGGGCATATTTTGTTTTGCTTTGTTTATGCTCCTTGTCTGGCTTTGGTATCAGGATGATGTTGATCTACCAAATGAGTTTGAAAATATTCCTCTTCTTTTACTTTTTTAAGAATTTAAGAATTTAAGAAGGGTTGATACTAACTCCAAAGGTTCCATTCATAGTGGTATAGCCTAGTAATAATTAAATGTTAGCAATTAAGCTTTTTGTACTAACAGTAGTCTTAGTAGATCTGAGCTTGGCTTTGTTTTTTTTCCCTAAAAGTTAAGAAGCTTTAAGGAAATTTGAAAAAGTAAGCTAATATTATTCTCCCAAATTTTAATCCATTTTCTCAGGAACTCATGAGTCAGCCTGCTCATTTAAATAAATCTTTAAACTAGAAGAACAGAAGTAAATTTTAAAAATTAAACTTACTTAAATCACCCCTAAGTTTCAGTCTCACTAGTCTTGGTGAGCAGACGTGAATGTTAATAGACTCTACAGGAGAAACAATTCCTTCCTAAGTAAATGAAACAGAAACAAGAGGAAAGACACTGAAAACAGATATGGGATTTATATGTTTTTCATCCCTTTTTAAAACACATTTACTCTAACCAGCACAAAGGTTCTTTACATTAGGTAAATAAGTGACTCTTCATTGCTTTAAAAGGATAGATCATTGGTTAATATTCTGTAATGTGCATAACAAGAAAATATTAATTGAAAACTATAGGTATCTTAATCTCTCATTAAGAAGAAAAACGTTCATTAAATCCTTTGATAATCCATATATGATAAGAACTTATTATCATATCCAGCTAGAAATACTGAGATTTGGGGGTGGTAAATAATTTGCTTGAGATCTCAAATATCTAATTTCGGAGCCTATGATCTTTGGCACAGTGTATTCCTCCTTCTCATAGCAATCCCATTCATTTATGTGGAGTCCTTTGTGTTTCTTGATTACTCCATTGGTATATGTTACAGTTAGTTTGTTTTTCTGTTTGGGATTTCCTCTTCACAGTGAGATCTGCTGGGATAAGGCCAAGCAGTGTGGGATTAGGCCAAACTCTGCAACACTATCCAGTTGCTGTGGACCCCAATAATATGCTGAGCTTTCGTGGGAGAAAATAAAAAGATATTTCCCTCTTAATTTCCATGTTTCAGGGTCCTACCCATCAATCTACACTACCTTGTTTAGAAGCCTGGAGATGAGTTTACTAGAAAAATTTGGGGAAAAAATATAATGGAGTTAGGACTTTTTTCATATTTCTAATGTCCTTTGCTAGTAAAAAAAAAAATTAAGTTAAGGAAGAGTCTGAGAGTAAAAATCAAATCAATGGTGTGTTTGTAATGCCTTTTAATTTGATTTGCAAATACTTAAGGCATGGCTAATGACCATTCAATTACACAAGAGATTTCTAAAAATCTTGAAAGTATAATCAGTAAAAGCCTAATCCAAAAATAGCAGTCAATGTACACATAGGGAGAGAACTGTGCTTTTAAAATAATTGTATACTTCTTTTCGAAACCAAGTATGTTAAATTTGATACATAGAAAAGCAAAAGTAAAAAATGATTAACAACATTGTACCAGCAGAAGAATTACAGAAGAATTAAAAGAGATTGATATAGTCCAATTATAAGAAAAAATACTTATAGTTCTCCAACTTTCACCTAGCAGGAAGCAATTTAAGGAAGCTATTCAGCTTCCAACATCTCTCTCTCTCTCACTCTCTCTCTCTCTCTCTCTCTCTCTCTCTCTCTCTCTCTCTCTGTCTCTCTCTCTCTCAATGAAATAGGGAAATACATTTAGCCAAGAACAAAATGCAGAGCTATAAGCCATTGAAAGGCCGCAGGTTACTGACAGAGCAATGGACCCGGGAAGTGTTGCCGCTAAGCAGTAGAATAGAGTGGAAACCAGCTTCCAAGGAAAAGTCATAGGCTTGTTCATGGAAAATTCTTTCTCTAAACTAGGCACAACTGCCAACATTTCTTCCCGTGTATTTCAGAAATGTTATGGAGCAGTGACAGTCCTGTGTCTCTCTTGTTGTATCATCTTTGGAGTAGATGTCTCTACTGAAGTCACCCAATCCCTGCATCGCCATGGTATACTGATACAGAGTGGAAGATAATGTTTCCTTTTGTGTCTTAAGACTCTGGAAAAAAGGAGTCACATCTGAGTTATAACCAGAGGTAAGGCAAATCACAAAAACCATGGACTTAACCTTAATGTTATATAATTAGATGAGAATTGTTGGATCTTGGGTTAAAATATATGGAAGGGATATGAATATTTATGACAGAATATTTGTGGTGGAATAAAATGTTCACCACAATTTTTTTCCTTCTTTACCACTCATACCTCTGCATTGTGACTTTCCAGATCTATGAAGAGATAAAAGCTATTTCTCCAACGTGGCTTGGTATTGTAACATGTTAATAATGGGTATTAAGCAAAATCCTAGGGAATATTTGTACTTGAGGATCATTCTCTTTTACTGCTTTTGGGAATGTGCAACTACCAGCATGAATAGAAGCCCAGGTTGTCACTCTAATAGACAACTGTCATATATGTGAGCCTGTCCCCCCATATTGGCTATCTTATCTGAGAATTTACCTTATCTTTGTAAGGCAGGATGAAGCACATGTCATTTATTACCTAACAACTTCCACTTGTATACAAATCTGCTGCAGAAATCAGCAGGGTTTTTTGTTTTGTTTTTGTTTTTCTCTTGCTTTCTTTTCTTTCTTTTCTTTTTTTTTTTCTCAAATTTGCAATGATCCTCCTGCCTCAGCCTCCTGAGTGCTGGTATTACAGGCATGTACCACCATACCTGGCTAGAAATCAGCAGTTCTATCCTGTTCTTCTCATGTCGTGACTCGCAAATTCACATAGGTACTCCCTATAGCAAAATAACATTGACAAAGACACAACAATGTACACAAGTATCCCAATTTCTCAAAGAAATAAAGCACATTGCTCATCAACTTTATGTATAAGGGTGATGCTTTCACCCCTCTATGCATTAGTCCTTCTCTAATCTCATTACAGGTTAGAATCTGTAAGGAGAAGCCTGGTATTATCTACTTGACACCTCATGGATTCCAACAATGAAGATGAGGCTGCCATTTCCTCTTCTACTCATGCCTTTAAGATATTTGCATTCATCCCTGAAAGGACACAGGAAGACATTGATGATTTATGCATATGACACTTGTATATATCTGATTAAGCAATAACATTCATTACTATGCAGTGGCATAAGTCAAAACAGGACTTATTCTATACAAATGACAGATCTTTTAGTTGCCTTTTTATAGAAATCAATAAAAAGCAAATTTGGAATTCTGATTCTGCAAAGGCAAGACTATACACCAATATGTCTTATGTAAAAATTCTGAGGAATCATTAATTTGTTCATGTTTTGGTTTTGTTTTTTTACTTTTCCTATCCAGCACAGCATTCCTATTCAACAATACCACTGCCCTTGTCAATGGTTACAATTACTTCTCCACTGCTGAAAGAGTGCAG